>JARFIW010001088.1:850000-1235000 GCA_036346225.1 Platerodrilus igneus | reverse complement strand
AGCACTACTTAACCTCACATTCTATAATTAAATATTCCACTTAGCAATTAGTGAAATGTAAAATGTAAGAATTCAATTCTCCAAGATTTGAATAAATAATGTTTCAAATAATTAAATTAATTTTCATTAAATATAGAATTTAACTTTTTCTAATTTTCATAACGACATCTGCCGTGTATTAATAGTATTAATAAAAAGATTTAATGTGAAACTTTATAGGTTCCTGTTGCATAAAATAACTAGTCTGTCATTCACCTAGTGAACTTCAAATTTACCACGCGATCAAACAAAAAATTATTTGTCTGCTATACCCAATGCTACAGCTGACGTATATGAAAGTAATCTACATACCAGATGTTCATCCGATGGAAAAATACCTGCTAGGTATATGGGCCATACCTGGAATTATAATTGATGATTTATAATTCGCTTCTTTCATCAACTAGAATACAGGAATCTCCAATTTCCATACAACCAAATTAACTGCATACTGAATCTTCAATATAACATCACGACGTTCATTTTAAATAATTGAAGCTTGCCAACTCGACTTTTGTACAAGGTTAAACTTCACATAGATACTACCAAATTTTCATTTCTTATCCAAATAAATTAGTTACATTTCTTAAATTTCAAAACTAAGATGTACAACTTATCCTAAATTATATGTTAACCAAAGTTGCACTAAAAATATCAATTTAGTAAGGCTATAAGTTCCGTAATACTTACTGTTAACTAAAAGGCCATTCAAACAAATTAACGTCTCGTCAATTGCGAACTAATTCCAGCAAGTGTGGACATAAAAATGCGCATCGCTGAGACGATATCATTACAAAAAAACAATCTTTTAATTTTCGTGTGCTTCCAACACGTGGACTGAATAAACGTCATGATCCTTGAGTTCAAGGAACAATTGACCTCTTCTAACGACAGCAGAGTTGGAAGTGATAATATCACGCGGGTTGCCGCCTGACAACAAGCATAATATTACAATCGTCTAACAGAGGGAACTCTTATGATGACACTAACAAAAGGCATCTTTTGTCACCGCATAATTTAAAATTTTACACTTTCGAATTGAAAGCTAATATTGTTTTCGACAATATGTAATATGTATTTCGTAGATTGTGTAGCATCATTATGCTTAAGTTGGTTATTATTAATTTAAATAAGTTAGATATCTGTGAACATAATGACAGAAAATAAAATCGTTACATGGTTCCGTTTTTCTGTATGAAAAGTTTGCACACGCCTTACAGCGTGGTGTTTATTTATGGGTTTTATAAAATTGTACTTTTCGACGACAATAAATTAATTTTATTGATAATTACTATAGCTCCTTCCGGTGGCCTTTAAAGCCACAATGAATGTTCGCCTCTTGTTGTGATGAGAGGACCACCCCAAAGCGCACCTCTGTTTTGCACCGTTTTTATAGACGATAGGAGCCAACCCGACAATCGTGACTCAAGGGTGAGTGTTTATACACTAATTTTCTTATATAGGTACCCGGTAGTGGTTGGAAACAACATATGTACACGGGTCTACGGATGCATCACCTTATTGGTGGTAAAATGACTGGTTGTTTGTATGTGCGAGAATATATTAATGTTTACTGATTTCTTTATTAGGATAAGTTTATGTATAGAATTCCGTACTTACAATGTTGATTTCGAGCTGTGATTTTTAGTAGGACATTTTTGTTCCTTTTTCTTGTTTGAAGATTAATATAGGGGGTGACCTAAAAACTACAGCTTGCCATGTAAAAAATAAATCTTTTTTATTTCATAAATATGTATATTGTGTACCTACGAATTGTTCATTTTTAGTACCTAATGTGTTTTATATATAATCTGGTTTTTTTTTAAATTAGAGATTTTCAGTTTGTAAATGTTTGATTGTGCGTGCGTGAGTATACTTTTATTCCAGGCTTTCCGTAATTATTTTTTTAGGTATAATACCCCGCTCACTCGCCGATTGAGCCCGGTAAATTTCTACTTCTTCTTCCTTGTTTTTATTTTCTTTTTTTTATATTACGTCGCTGAACGTAGCATAATTTTCTTGTGCTCCGATTTTGTTTCGTGTAACTTTGGCCCCGATTTTGATGTAGTTAATTTTTCTGTTGCTTGGATTTTGGTTTTCGTGAATTGGTGTTCCGATTGAGTTCCGTTTAATTTCTGGCCCAAATTCTGTTTTGCTTCTGGCCTGATTTTTTGTTTGCGGCCCAGGTTACTACCGTATCCTTTTCTCGGACTGATAATACTTATGTTTTCGTCCTATACGCTCGAACTTGTATTTATTTCTTTTCTTTATTTACGGTGTGGGTTCGATCTTCTTGAATTTCAGATTATTGGACTTGTGTTTTCGCCAATAATCCTAGTCCTATGAAAACGCTGGCGCCCATGATTTTTCTTTTTCTTCCTTCCCTCTTTGTATATTTTATTCTCTCCATCAAGTCTGGAGTTAGTTTTTTTTCTCCGATTTTTTTCTTTTATTTTAGTCCTATTCTATTTTGTTGTCTCGCTCCTATTGGTGTTGGATGTGCTTTAGATTGTCATATATTCGCAATACTTTTTTGGCTTTTATCGAGTTACGGTTAGCTTTTATTTAGTTACTACCAATTTCTTTCTTGTTCGTATACAAAATGACTTCTTTTTCGGCTTCCTACCAAGGTGTGGGGGGTGGAACTTGAAATTTTCTGGTGTCCCAAACACTCTTACTGTTCATGATTTTTTGAGACGAGTCGAAAAACTCCGACAAACTCAGCATGTGTCAGAATTGCAGTTATTTGAGTCTGCAGTGGATTTGTTTGAGTCGAAAACGTTTTTTTGGTATCGTAGTTATCGGCATAGGTTTTCTGATTGGAAGTCGTTGTCTAATGTACTGATTCATCATTTCAAACCCCTGGATTTTGCTTATAAGTTTGCTACTAATGAGGAAAATACTTTTGCTTCACATGACCGAGTTGTTAAGATTTTTCCTACGCCTACGGGTAGATTCAATGCTTCTTCCGTACGTTCTAATGTTCTTCTTTCTTGTTCTACTTCTACTCGTCAGGTCGTATGCTTTAATTGCGATAAACCTGGTTATGTTTCGACACGTTGTATTCGTCCTCAAGTACTCCATTGCCGTGGTTGCGGACATAAGAGAGCTTTTCGCCGCAACTGTCCAAACTGTCACCCTATTACTAATAGGTCTTCAAATAATACTGCAACTTCTGTTCTCAGCTCTAGGATTCAAACTTCTTCTGCTTCTCACTCTACGTTCTTTTCTGTATCTCATCCAGGTCCTCCTGCTACTACTATCAAAACCTACTCTTCTTCGGCAATATAGCTTCTAACAAAATTTCCTCCGTTTCTAGTTCTACATTCTATTCCACACCTCCTTTTGCTCGCCCTACGTATTCACTCTGACCCCAAACTGTGCCTCCACCACCCTTACAACACATGCTTCGAATTAGTGACTTGCAGCTAGCTTCTTAAGAGTTTGTTCCCGCTTTCTTAAATTGTTCTACTTAAGAAATTTTTGTCGCGTCTGCAAGCACACATGTCGCTGAAGTGACGTAAATTTCTAATTTAGTCAGCGAAGGTCCTGTTAAAGTTCATGAACCTGTATCTTCAATGTCTGTTGCTGTTCCTGTCAAAATTCTACAAGTTCCTGCTTTCTTAAATGATTCTATTCGAGATATTGCTGTCGTACCTACAATCACAGCCGTAGCTGAAGTGAAGATAATTCCTGATACGGATAGAGAATTTCCTGTGGAAGTTAATGAACCCGTAGCCGTGATGCCTGTTACTGTTGTCGTTAAAGTTTTACCTGATCCTGTTTCGTTACCTACACTTACTCATTTTTCTCATGCTGACAAAATGTTACTTGCTTCTGTTCTTTTAGCTAAGGTTTGTGACATACTAGCTGATGTCCTGTTGTCTAACGTTGATGAACTTTTACCTGATTCTGTTCCTTTATGTAATATGGTTGAAGTGTTATCGTATTCTGCTCTTTTTCCCAGGGTTAATATTCCTACATCCAATACTGTTTTCTTTCGTAACTGTGATACTTCTAGTCCTCTATTCCTACAGTCAATGCTGTTTTCTTTCCTAACTGTGATACTTCTGGTCCTCTATCTAACGTCGTTGAAATTTTATCTACTTCTGTCCCTCTAGTTAACGTAACTGAAATGTGTTCCGCTTGTGTTTCTCTTCGTAAGGTTGATTCTCATACTGCCAATACTTTTTCTCTTTCTACCGTGGATATTCTGACAACCCATAATGTTTCCTTTTCTACCGTTGATTTTCTTACCTCCAACCCTAACAACAAACAACTTTCTTCCTTAAGTCGTCTCGCGTTTCCTAAACTACTCTTGTCATCTCCTGTATCGCGTGCTCAAACTACTACACCCCCTGCTGTCCCTGTTTTGCAGAAAGCTGCCCATAAGAGGCAGAAAATTGTCTATGTTCCATCCGAACCGGAAGATGTATGTCGGCGAAGTCCTAATGTCCTTGATTTCGTTTCGTTCTCCTTCTGGCGGCGCAAACGTTTTAAGCTTAATATATAGTCCTTGCGCCCGTTTCTTATGCCGACTTTGCTCTCCTTCAGATTTGATTTTTGGACACTACGATTTCGGTTTGCTTCCCGGTTTTGCTGGTTTTTCTTTCGTTTGTTTTCTTTTTCTTTCACCCCGTGTGGATCCGGGAATAGAATAGTCTCACGATGCGAACTGCCTGTCGTAATAGGCGACTATAGCGGTCCAACATATACACATACACACTTCATACACACATACGCACACTCCATAAACGCACACACTTCATACATCCACACATTTCTGTTTGGTTCTCCTTTCTTTTGTTCTTTTCTTGTTTCTTCTTTCACCCGTGTGGGTCCGGGAATAGAATAGCCCCATGATACGACCTGCCTGCCAGCGGTCCAACAAATACACATACACACTTCATACACACATACGCACGCTCCATAAACGCATGCACTTCATACATCCACACATTTCTGTTTGGTTCCCCTTTCTTTTGTTCTTTTCTTGTTTTTTCTTTCACCATGTGGGTCCGGGAATAGAATAGCCCTATAGTACGACCTACCTGTCGTAAGAGGCGACTACGGCGGTCTAACACATACACAAACGCACACTTTATACACGCATAACACACACACGCACTTCTTACACACCCACACACGCACCTACACACGCGCGCACGCACACGCACCCACCTATTCATACATAACTTCACTGGGATTCTGTTTTATTTTCTTTTATACGATCCTTAGGATTCTTTTTTGTTTTGTACTTAGTGCTGGTGTTGTTCTTTTTGATTTTTTCTTTTTCTCTCGTTCCTTTCGTTCCACTTTCCTTTCCCTATCCTTTTACTGGTCTTCCTTGCTGTCGGTCCCTAGTCCGATTATGTTTCGTCCATCCGCTCCTGTGGTAGGTGCTTTCTAGTCCGTCTTTCTTTTTTCGGAAACCACGACTCAGTCGACTGTAGGTCTAGTTAGCATTTCTTTTCTTCAGTTCTTCGGGTTTGACTACTACATTATAATGTAGTTAAGGGCCGCTATGGTTGCGGCCACGTCCACAATGCTCCACCCGAAGGTACTACATTGGGTTTAAATGCGAAAAGTAAACGTGCTCCAAATTTAATCTAACTTCACGTTAATCAATACTAAATAAAAATCTAACAAACTGAAACTAAAAATAGGGTTTAAAGAATGGTATCCCTAGCGTTGATTCTGAAGTTTGCCCGATCCACAAGACACACACAAAAACGAATGGGGAGGGATCCGTAATACCGGATAGCAGCTGCCAGCTCTGCTTACCGGTACGACCTGAAGGGTCGTCTTAAAACTACCCAAATCTAGCTAGCTAATATTAAAAATGGATTCAAGTTTTCTAAGCATTTGCCAAATGTTTAATAGTGAATCCAGCTATTTTGCCTGTTCTATATATTTACAAATTCGTCCTTCCTGTTCTAAGTATTAATTCAAATTTCATCTTAAATTTGTCCCTAACGTTTCCTATCATTCCCTAACTGACATATTATAAGTACAATCTTCTTTCCTATATATACTGTTACCAAAAATTGGCGGCAAAACGTCTAGCATATAAAATCAAGCCACAGTACAAAAATACAAGCAAAAATATAAATATAAATATAAAATAAGTATAAATATAATATAAGTATATAAATAAACATAAAATAAATATAAAAATAAATTAATAAATATCTAAATAAGCAAAAGCATTCAACAGTGCATAAATTAGCAAAAGCATCGCCCAAATTATCAGTTGCACCCGCATAAGCATTATGATGGCAAGGGCCATTATGCACAAAAACATACTCGTTAAATTATTTCAAAATCTCCTTATTAATACAAGTCAATGCTTATGCGAGTACATCCGCCACAATTTTAATCCTACCTCGTATATAAATTTCCCATACATCCGAAGATCTGGTCGTTTTCTTACGTCTATTGGTATCTTACTGCTAAGAAGAGATGATGCACTGTTAAAGTTCTGGTGGGTATGCACTAAACGTTCTGGGGAGGGGATCACAATCACATCACTTTTAAGTCCTAGGGGGATGCGTGGTTTTACTCTATTTTATTTTCTTTATTTATTTGCTGATTTAGGTTAATTAGTGTTTACTGGTTTAATTTGTTGTTATTTATTTGTTTTAGTTTATTCCCGATTTCGATTTTTCCGCGAGTATAAAGTGGGAGAGTGATAGTTTTAGTGGTGTGGGGTTTGTCGTGCATATTAGATTTTGGTTATTGATTTTTGCTTTTCATTTTTTTTTTCATTCTTTTCCTTTTTTTAAAAATTTTATACAGGTTTTGGTTATATCATGCTCATGTCCGTTTCTCATGCCAAGTCAAAATCAAAAATATTTAATCCTCCCCTACCCCCTCCGATTTATGCGCGATTATCACCGTCTAATCTCGCGACCCTTCCCGAAAATTCTTTGAAGACTGTCCAGAACGTCTTCTGGTTAGCCACTTTCCTGACTGCGACAACCGCAGTTGATAGTACATCGTTTTTTTTACCACCACTCCTCTTCTTTTCCTCTCGTTCTCTCTTGTTGTTCTCTTACGTACATGAGGCTTGACCTTTGGGTCCTGTTTTGGCTTACACTGTTTTTTCTTCCTTGTTCCGTTCCTTCTATTGAGGTCGAAGACTTTCCTGTTTCTTTACAAGAAATATCCGTCCTTTGACGAGTTTTCTTCAGTGCTGAAGCTGTTCCACCTTAATCCTTCTTGATTGTGCAGTACCTTTTCTTCTTTCCAAGCCGGACGAGAGTTATTTATTTTTTACGTATCCTCTTTTTTTCTTTTTCGGTTTTTTTTTGTTTGGTTGTTGTTTTCTAATAAGTTTTCTTTTAGTTTTTTTTGTAAGTGAATTTTCTTTTTGTATGTTTGCGTTTCTTTTTTTTGTAGTTTAGTACTGCCCGCTTCTTTGCTTTGGCTTTCCTACCCCGACCTATTAATTTTGCTGGGGGGGGGGGGATTTGATACGTTTATTTTGAACGTACATATTTTTCGGTTAATAAGAAATACGCCGTCTAATAATTTTCAACTCGACTCCCTTTGGCGTTAAAAACGAAAATTAATTCAATAAATTAAACCAACCCTTTCACGTGTTAATTCATTTATCTATGTATAAATTCGATTCTTATTGTTACATCCTAGAGCCTAATTAACAATAAATACTCTCTCTAAGAATTTCTCACCGTAAAGTTTATGCTAAAATTATACAGGCGGTAACTGGTTCTAGGTATCTAATAATTGATTCTTATGTGTTTTCCATTGAAAGCTTCGTCGAATTAAAGCAGCGTATTATCCCAATAAACCGTGTTTTTCCAGTTTTATTTCCTTAACAACAATATTTAATTACATAGAAATTTAAAGAATTACAGTTTCAAATTCGTTCATAAAATAGCAAATATGCATGTGCTTTAGGTACCATTTTTTTCGAGTACTTCTAAAACATAAGAGTCGCTAACATAATTTTCCTGGCAGAATTTCAGCAATGGCTTTGTTATTTTCGCAAGATGAAGGCAATACGCTATTTTGATATTGAAATAGAAATTGCCAACGGAAACTGTTGTTGTCTAAAGCAGTTGTTACTTTTATATGTGTTATAATGTCCTTTGTGAATTGAACCGCTAGGTTGCACAACACCATATAGTGCATATAACACTTTAGTTTGATTAGCAATTGAACAAAATGGCGTTAAATCCAGTAACAGGGGAAACGAAACATATTTATCTATTTTTGCAGATCGGAGTCTTAAAACCCGAAATCGTTTTAAATGTAAAATCAATACAGCAAGAGGACTACATATTAGAAGTTGTTTAGTGGCGTTTATATAAATAGATCCTTTTTTAGTTCCACCATGCTTTTTTGTACAAAAATTGCAACTTACTTTATTATTTCCAAAAAGCAGATCAGAGTCTGTGAATTGGCTTAAGCAGGATTGTATGGAATATTCATCTGCAAATATATCATCGGTTTCCTTATTGTTATTAAAAGTCTGTGAAATTTCTCTTTTCGATATTGGCAAACTTAGATCAAAAAAGAATTCTTCTTGACGTGAAATATGTTTACAGTCTTGGCACTGTAACGTACTAACTAAGATTCCTCTGAATACTTGTTCAGCTTGTAATTGTAACTCAGAAGCCTGCTTTTCATAAAATTTTATAATTCTTTTTTTATCACTTTGACAAGATGATGGATCTATTTTAAACTAAATCACCATTTTTCTAAAATTACGGTTTGATATCTTTTAAAAGCACAAAAAGCACAAAAGCACAAAAGATATAAAACAAAGATTAGCACAAGGTTGTGCTACATTTAACAAGAAAAAGCAACTACTGTGCTCAAAGACCACAAACATAGAAACAAGGAAAAGATTGCTTAAAACATATGTGTGAAGCACAGCACTGTACGGCTGTGAAACCCGGACAGTAGGAGAAGCGGACAAGAAAAAGGTAGAAGCTTTTGAAATGTGGTGTTACAGGCGTATGATGAAGATATCATGGACAGACAAAGTTAAGAACGAAGAGGTACTAAAAATGGTAGGGGAAGAAAGAAATATGTGGAAAACGGTAAAAAATAGGAGAGATAGGATGATAGGCCACATACTACGGCATGAGGGAATAGTGCGGAATATTTTAGAAGCAGAGATAGGAAAAAAGAGAAGAAGAGGCAGACCTAGATTAAACTACTGCACATAGATAGTAAAAGATGTAGGCTGTAGAGGTTTCAGGGAGATGTGTAAGCTAGCCCAGAATAGAAATCAATGGAGGTACGCATCCAACCAATCCCAAGATGGATAAACTAATTACGAAAAAATAACTGCTTAAACATGATGATTATTATAAGTAACTACAAGAATTGGTTGGGCAATATTCTCGAATAATGTTAAGTGTGTGAAAGGATTTACTGGAAAACCATTATTTCGGCAAATGTCTAAGTGTTGGGGGATCTTGGTAGCCACAGGTTGCTTAACCTCCTTCACTGAATCTCGGTAAAATGGAGTATAAAATTAGAAAACAATAGAAAGGGAACGAGCTGAATACACATACTCCCTGAAAAGAAGAAAACCACCAAAAACGAAAAATCAAAGTAGCTGCTTATATAACCCTACATAAAAATAACTGAGTTGCAAACGAATCCGTGACTTTCAGTAAACCATGGATTCCATTACTAAAAGAAATAACAAAAGAAATAACAAATGAAAATCAAATGCCAACAATATCTAGGTAGCATTGCAAGTTTTTCCTGGGTTTTCCTTGCAATATTAACATGAAATACAGCCTACATACATGATTTCTATTTATACATAAAATAACTAATTACATAAAAATAAGCATATTAACAATCCTTGTAAAACAGCATTGGTATCTGACAAGTATAAATCCACAATAAGGTTACCGCAAAACCATATACGATCTCCGTTGAACAGTATTGGTATCTGACAAGTGTAAACCCGCCATAGGGTCGCCTCAGATCCATATACAATTTTCATAGAACAACATTGGTATCTGACAAGTGCAAACCCGCCATAGGGTCGCCTCAGATCCATATACAATTTTCATAGAACAACATTGGTATCTGACAAGTGTAAACCCGCCATAGAGTCGCCTCAGAACCATGTTAAAATCTACCAAAGAGGTAACTTAAATCATAATGAATTTTCCCCTTCAAAATAAATATAAAAAAACGACTACTTAAGCCTTTCAATAATGCAATCGCACACTTCTTTAATAACCATCCACTTAATTGTATAAATAGAAACATGTTAAAAAATGTTTTCCAATTCCAAGTTATTCAATTTATATAAAATTCACCAATAAAAATTAATCAGCTGATTTCACGTTAAGCGTATTGGCTACCTAAAGAAAGCCGATCCCAGGTCGCAACATAAATTGAAGGCAATCATTTTGTTAAACTTTAAAAATTTTTGCTTAGTATACTCAAACCAAATATTTCAAACATCAATAAATCAAAGTCACCTTCAATTTATGTCATAAATGTCAAACTTGAAGTTTTTATTATTATTTTGACAACGATCCTAGGTCATAGATCGAAACGTAAATAAAGTTGATTTTAAAAACTATGAGTGGTTTAATTCCCAAAGAAGATTAACCTGAATACACATGCTGTGTGAGAATTTCAGGGAACTATGTAGGCTAGCTCAGAATGTAAATAAGTGCAGGTACGTGTCTAACCAGTTTTGAGACGGAAAACCTAATGGCTGCGAAATACCTGCAACTAATGTTGACTGTGCGAAAAGATAAATTGGAAAATATATTAAATCACCAAATGGTTAAGTGTTGGGAGAACTTGCCAGCCACAGACTGCTTACCTCCCTTCACAACCATTGAAGGTCGGAGAAATAGGGCATATAACTGTAAAACAATAGAAAGTGATCGAACTGCATCTAACAAGAAAGAACATCGCCTATGAGGAAAGGCAACAAACAGAATAAGAAGAAAATAGTTGAAAGCATATGTGTGGAGCACAGCACAGTATGCCTATGAAATACGGGAAGTCTGAAACGCAGACAGAAAAACGGTAGCAGCCTTTTGAAATGATGTGCTTCAGATGTATGAGGACGATAGCATGGACAGACAAAGATAATAACACATAAGTTACAGAAATAGTAGGGGAACAAGGATATCTGGGGAAAAAGAGAAATAGTAGGGCGGAATACGTTCTAAGGCATTTTTGGGGAATAGTATGTGATATATTACAAGCAGAGATAGGAAAAAAGAGGTAGATGTAGACCTAGATCAGACAGTTATAGATGCAAACTGTGCATATTTCAGGGAAATCTGTAGGTTAGTTCAGAATAGGGAACAATGATGGTACGCGTCTAACCCAGGGCAGGCGCACTCCTGGCATTTGACAGTTCCTTGTTTTAATGGGTACTCGCAACACCGAAGCGTTGTCGTCGCTAATTATAATAAAGAGGTTAAGGAAAAATACTACTTTACCGGCAAATCTGTCGTACGTTTCACAAACTTCATTTTCATTTGAATATTTATTTAGTCAAATATTTCGAATTTGTGTTCATCTGTGGTATTTATTTATTTGTGATTTGAGCTTAAGATTCAATTTTAAATAAAGGGGTTTAAGTGTTCCATTGCTGGTTGTAAACTATTGTTATTGTAAAAACTCATTGTTTACCAAAGGATCCTGAGGTAAGTTTTTCAAACATTTTTAAATGCTTATTAATTTTAACTAAATGCTAAACTATTTCAGTATTTTCATAATTATCATATTAATTTATGGTTTTTGATACAGGATACTTTTTACTTATAACATTCTTGTGTTTATAGATTCGTCGTTTATGATAGGCATGGCAGATAGGCATTTAGAGTATGCGATATCCATTTTGCAGACGATGCTAAATTTGTGGCTAATAGAAATTGTACTAATTTAAAATACAATGCTGTTGCTACGTTACACCTTCGAGGTACTAATGTGATCATTGCTTTTACTTTTGTGATAGTATTGTTGATTAGGATGTTTTTTGAATTATCCATTGTACTGTATGACCTATCAGATATGTAAACATGTAACATGCATTTTAAATTCCTTTTGTAAAAATTGGGATTGCTCATTCATTCTTAAATAAATAAATAAATAAATAAAAAATGTTTATTGTTGTGAATATTAAACTTATGAAAGGCACTTATGGGAATTCCAAGGACATATTGTAAATTATCAATTTCTGCCTCATTTTATAATACTGTTGCTACAATTTTTGAAATGTTTACGAATGATTTCACTTAACAATAAATTTTGTTTTATTTAGAAGAATTTGTTTTCTGTACCATTAACGTAATTACATAAGAAAACGTCCTTGAAATCTTCATAGTGCATTTCACAAACCGGTATTCCTAAAATGCCAGAAAAATTAAAAATTTTAATTTGGCGCCAATGAAGATAGTTCATACTCGCATCGCGAGTGGCGCTCATTATGGTTTTGCAATAATATAGGGAGTTGCCTATCTATATCTACTTACTAATCTATGGTCTAACCAGTTCTAGGACTGAAGACCTAATGATGATGATCTTTTAAAGTCATTTTCATTCAATATTTCTAATAAATGTCGTAATAGTTCATGTGAGCCATGTTGTTGGCCATCAGAAAACTTTGATATTCTTTCTGTGACTCTTGAAAATAGCGTACTTGGATTATAAATTTCTTGTCTATCATTTTGTAATTCTTTTAACGTTTGTGATAAAAGATGTGTTAATGGTAGCCATTCTTCTAAAGTCCCATTAAGCGGGCCTAACACCAATGAATCTTTATCATCTGGATTTAACCTCCCGCCAGGAAGTTTAAAATATTGTCCCGGCTTTGAAGTTTCAAGAAGTAATTGTAATAAGTATGGTGTTTGTCCAAGACATTGTAAAATGGAATTGAAAAAACAGGTATTGCCTAAATTTACTAATCCACATGCTTTTGAAAAGTTATTTTTTATTATAGGTCCAAGGCTTAAATTAATATTTGTTGGTGGTTGCCGTTCTTTCGTTTTAGGACTAGGCTGTTTGTCTTTGCTATGGTCTGTTATGTTTGCAATTGGGGCATCTTGTAGTGGTTTTAGATCTTTTATATCTTTATGGAGATCATCGATTATTGTGTTTATGTAACGTCCAATTATTAATTTACCACTGTCAACAATATCTGTTTGTTGATCTTTTTCTGCTTGTTCATCAAGTGAAAATGGCTTTTTTATTTTATTTTGTATATTTAGATCCTTAATTATATTTTCTTCTAATATGGATTTATTGACTTGATAAGTAAAATTTGGAACTTTTGTCATCATTTGGTGATTCTCCTTGTTATAAATTCGAAATGTAGTGCATTGTGGTAAAATGCCATGTATTGCAGCAGCATTACCACGTTGAATTTCTATTGATAGTTGCTGCCAAAGGAATATTGTGGATCTTTGTTCACATGTTGCTATTTTAAGTCTATGATCTAGGTTGTTTATTAGTTGCCGAGTTAACTCACCAGCTACTCCCATAGTCTCGAAAGCAATTGGAATAAAGGTGTAATTTTGGCCAATGTCTCTATATTTATTAATTTTACATCTTTCAGCTTCAGCAGCAGCTGCCCCACATGTTTTACTTGTTGAAATTAAACTTGAAGGGGCTAAGGTGTCTACTATAGTTGCGTCCCAAGCCAACGACCGACCTTTATCCCATGGTATCATTGTTACACCATCAGGTCTCTTATTATCTCTTAAAGTACCTAAGGGTTCGAGAACGGATTGAATTTGTAATTTAGCAAGAGATTGTGCTATTACTTGGTTTAACGATTTGTGTATGGATAATCGACCAATTGTGTTCTTATTACAGCTTAAACCATGAGAAGCTGTACAATCTACAAAAGCACCACAAGAACAAGTAAAGGGTTCAGAAACTCTTGCACCTAAGCGTAATGCTACACATATACGTATTGTTTCATTCGGTAGGACTGTTCCAAGCTGAGAAGAAGGGAGTGCATGTAACCATTGGTAGCTTTCCTTTTGTGATACTGCTTTTAAGCGAGCAATAGAACGAATGTCACTGACTTTTATCAAATCGTTGTACTTGTTTTCTAGTAAATCCGATTCCCAAAATTTCTGTGAGCCTAGTGATGATAAAATTATACTTTCTTTGTCTGGTATGGGTCTATTCAGTAAAATCAATGCTTCAGACAAACCGGTTAAGGTTAAACTAGGTGTTTTTAAAATGTCTGAAAGAAGATTGGTTGAAGCGTGTATTGATGCTATAAAACAAGGTAAAGCCAAGTCTGTTATTTTTCTTATGCCAAGACTACCCAGATGCCATGGTAGAGTTGCTTGATTGTATGTCATATCATCCATTATTATATTTGTTATATTTTCTAAGCAATTTCGAAATATGTCATCAAAAGGTTTTAATAGGTCCATATGTTGGTATAACTGTGAACAACGTAGAATGTAAGTAAGTTTAGGGCCAGCGCTTAAACAGTTTTTCATTAAATATAGAGCTGCATGTGTGTCAAGAATTTGCAATCTACTGCACATAAGTTTGCAGGTAGATATTTTGTTTAGTAAGACATTTTTAGCTGCCAAAGTTAACACTGGTGCACCCAAAATCTCAAAATCACAGGATTTAACTCGTTTAATTCCGGGAATCAATTCATTTATAGATGAAAGGGTTGATGTTTTATTTTTGCTTTGATTGACCAAAACTTCACATTTGGTAGTGTTCAAGTTTAATCCGCTTATTTTGGAATATTCAATTACTTTCATTATATCTTGAAGTATCGTATCTATTTTTCCGCCAATTGTACCATAATCGAAATACCACACATTAAGATCGGAGATTAAAGAATGTGTAAGTTCCATAATTGATAAACTAAACAACAAAGGTCCTAATGGGTCACCCTGTTGTACACCGCATTGAGACTTTATGAGCCTGTTGCCAAATATTAAGTTGGACGGATTTCTATAGGCTTGCCATATAAATGGAAACAAACTGGGTATTTCGCGATGAACTATGGACAACATGTGAGCTCGTGGTAATGTGTTAAATGCGTTTGTAAAATCAAACTTTACAATCACTTCGGTATTTGTGTTAATCTCAAGAAAAGTGTGGGTAGCATGTACAGCAGCTTCTGCGCCACCTCTAACACCAAAACCAAGTTGAATTGGTTTTAATTTTGTACTTGAAACCTCATGGACTATGTTGCAGGCGATTTTGGCTGCAACTCATCGTAAAGTATTATCGCATGCAATTTGACGTATTCCTCCATCTTTTTTAATTAAAGTGGTTAATGAGGCACCATAAAATATTGGTTAAACTGATTTTGGTAATTTACCATCTAAAACATTGTCAATAAATTTGGCAAGTGCTTCTAAAAGGGTTGCTGTAACAACACCGTTAGAAATTGTTAACAAATCTAAAAGATGTCGTGGTCTAAGACCATCAATTCCACCGGATGAACTTCAAGGAAAGCTGTTGATTGCTTTTTTTACTGTTTCTTGTGATGTTAGACGTAGGTAATTTTGAGATAAATAATCATCAGAAGGACTGGATGGATAATTTGTCTGGTAATCCATTGGTAGATGTTTGGATTCTAGGCCAAGCCATGTTTCAGGACAATTATTTGCAACTTAATCATTTGAGCACAGAAGTCGAGCTGCACCGCCAATGTCACCTTCTGATAATTTTTGTGTCACTTGTTTACATAATTTATTTGTGTTTTCTTTTAAAGGTATTGTTCTTATAGCTAGTTTTTCTGCTCCGTTGAATGATATTTTAAGGAATAGTTTTATGGTATCAATGTCATTCTTTAGAAAATAGACTAAGTTTTGTTTCACAAGTGTTGCAAGTCAAACTTGCTTTGGCTTTCTAGCTGGGATATGAAAAACACATACAGTAAAAAGTAGTAGCCTTGACCATGATTGCAAATAATTTCTAGACGTAGTGTTTCTGAGTAGATTTGACAGTTCGTCACTAATGGCCACCCTAGTACCCTTGGGTATAAGTCGTAAAATTTTTAAATATTTTTTAGCTCCGGATAGTAATTCAATCAGTTCTTGAACTTCGCAATTTTCAGTGTTAACAACAGCACTTCTCGAACTTTCGTCTGTATTATGGTTTGATAAAACATACTTTGGTTCTGACATAGAATGATCATCTTTTTTTGGTAAACAGTGTGACTTTGTGTGATGTTGTTTTAAACCGCGTTTAGAAACTGAGTTGTAACCACAAATATTGCAAGTAACTCAGTTATTTAAGGAATTATGAGAATTATTAGTTAACTCTTTAAGGTTTGAAGATCGTCTTCTGAATACTTTATATTGCATTTTTTTATTATCGCTTTACTGCTTCAACATTCTATAGTTGGTTTACTTTTAGTTGAAAAATGAGCAATTTGGTATGTTTCAGTAAAATGTGTAATTCTCAATGGGGTGTGAACTAGTACCAGGAGAAGCACAATTGTAGATCAGGTATTTCTTAATATATAAACTATATTCGTAGGTAGATCCCAATTTTAAAAATCATTAATATCGGATATTTCATATCTATCCATATATTCCAATACCAAAACTCAAATATATATTATGTTCCTTTGTCATTTGTAATATGCAAAATCATCAAAATAGTTTGACAGGCGTCACTTCAAAATTATAGATTTCCTTTAAAATTGTAAATTAAATAATGTGAAACGTGACACAAACGTTTGTACACAATCTCCATAAACTTATTAACAAAAACAAAAAGGAATAATATAATATGTAAAGATAAAAACACTTATAAAAATAAAATTTGTTTAGTATTTTACAGCGCGCCACCGTAGAGCAGTACATAAGCCTTTTTCTCGGTCTTCTTTAGCAGGAGAACTGCTCGAATGTTAGATAGGACGCCGCCCTGTGCGATGGTAACTCGGGAGGAGTTTGTTCAGTTCTTCGTCGTTCCTGATTGCGAGCTGCAGGTGTCGCGTAATGATGCGGGTCTTCTTGTTGTCGCGAGCGGCGTTGCCTGCCAACTCGAGCACCTCGGCGGTCAAATATTCCATCACAGCCGCTAGATAGACGGGTGCTCCCGCGCCGACGCGTTCGGCGTAGTTGCCCTTCCGAAGCAGCCGATGTATTCTGCCGACGGGGAACTGCAGTCCGGCACGGTTCGACCTTTAAGCTCTGGTCATTAGTAAAACGAAATTAATATTCACTTGCTTTTTACTCTACACAGCGAAAACACGTGTAGAATGGTTGCTTGTTTTCGTTTTTCTATATAAAAAGTTCGCGCACGCTTTACAACGTGATGCGTATTTATGGGTTTTATGAAATTGTACTTTTCGACGACAATAAATTAATTTTATTTATAATTACTATAGCTCCTTCCGGTGGCCCTTAAAACCACATTGAATGGTCGCTCCTTGTTGTGATGGGAGAACCACCCCAAGGCGGGATCACCGCACCTCTGTTTCGCACCGTTTTTACAGACGGTAGGAGCAACCCGACGGTGTGTGTTTATACTAATTTTTTATATGGGTACACGGTAGTTGTTGGAAACGACCTATGTACACGGGTCTACGGATGCATCACCTTATTGGTGGTAAAATGACTGGTTGTTTGTATGTGCGAGGATATTATAATGTTTACTGATTTCTTTATTAAGATAATTTTATGTATAGAATTCCGTACTTACAATGCTGATTTCGAGCTGTGATTTTTAGTGGGGTAATTTTGTTCCTTTTTCTTATTTGAAGATTAATATAGGGGTGACCTAAAAACTGCAGTTCGCCATGTAAAAAAATGATTCTTTTTTATTTCATAAATATGTATATTGTGTACCTACGAATTGTTCATTTTTGGTACCTAATGTGTTTTATATATAATTTTGTTTTTTTTTAAATTAGAGGTTTTTAGTTTGTAAATGTTTGTTTGTGCGTGAGTGAGTATATTTTTATTTCAGGCCTGCTTTAATTTTTTTTTTGTATGTATAATACTCCGCCCACTCGCCGATTGAGCCCGGTCAAATTTTCTTTTTCTTCCTCGTTTTTATTTTCTTTTTTTAGACTACGTCGCTGAACGTAGCATATTTTTAGATTAAAATGGCGGGGTTTAATTCGTTCAAAAGAAAAAAAAGTTTTAAGAAATATATCCTGTGAGGTATCTGTTGTATATTCGCCGCCGCGTTGTGGATTGCTAATAAAACTATATATATGACTGGATTTATAATTTATTCAATTTAACAAACACGTTCACGATGTGACCCAGGTTGACCTCCCGTTAGACAAAACTGACACCTCTTACAATTCTGGTAGTGTCTCAGTATGTGCTAATATGAATACATCACAGTATCATTTGAAGGAGGATGCTAAAAGGCTTCTAAAAATATTTTTTTAATAATTTTTGGTCCAGTGGTCTTCATGATATAGCTCAAATTGTGTCAAAAATGACTGTCCCCCCCCTGTTCTCCTACATTTCTAAAGCTAAAATTTTGATTTTAATAGAGATATTAGCTATTGAGTCATAGATTATCGGAAAACTGCAAGTATTTTGACAGTCTAATAGTTGCTGGGAAAAAAATTTTTAAACACAGTAATAGAAAACATATTTACTATTGTACAAGTACAATGTGGGACAATATATTTATTTTTCAGTTATCACAATCAAATTTGGCTAAGATTTAAATATACATAAAAAATAAAAACATCTTAATTTGGTTTATTGATTGCTCACTGTAGTATTAGTACGGAACCCTAATAGTACGAGCTCGGCTCGCTCTTGACTAACTTTTTAATGTTTAGTTAACAAAAAAAGCAATGTAAACAACCAATTCGTATTATATTTATGATAATATACAAGAATCATTGACAAATTAAAGACAGAACACAACTGTGTCTACAGTACAAAGTCATAGATTACAAAGTAAATAATAGCTTTGGTTCAGCGATTACAATAATTAATTAATTTATAATATTGCAGTTAAACTTGAACTGCAAGACGCAACAATCTAAACAAAAGTCCCTCAGTTGAAAATATGATTCAGGTATTCATGGCATTATAAAACACAAAAAAAAATGTAACTAAATTCTTTTTTAAAGGGAAGTGTAACGTTAATAACAGGAGGTTCATCAGGTTTAGGAAGAGCTACTGCAGAGTTTCTTGTACAACATGGAGGCTTTGTAGCAATATGTGGTCTGAACAAAAGCAAAGCTGCAATAGTTGTTAATACGCTGGGAGAAGATAAATGCGTATTCATTCAAGCAAACGTAAGTTATATTTCTAAAACTTTAAAAACCTTACCTAACATTTGTTAGAATCAAAAATCTAATTTCAACTAAAAGGTTTTGTATTTTTGGGGAATTCCAAATATTAGTTCGTTGCTACTTATCTTGTGAAAAATATTCCTTACAAGATATATACTCAACATACGAGGCATTTTGGTATTATGATTTTACTTGAACAAATTATTTTTGAGTTATTCTAATTTAATTGTTTAATTTCAATTAATGGTTTCTAGGTTTGGGGAATTCATTGTTACTTAATTTGGACCGAATATATAAGTCCCTTAGTGGTAGTCAGAAAAAAAGATAATTCTATTAGGGTTTGCATATATGCACGATATTTGAATGCGCGCATGGTTAAGGATCACGTTGTGCCGCCGAATGTATCGGAATCGACTTATAATTTTCCACAAGGTCAAGTCTTAAGTACGATTAATTTTTCCGTCTCCTACTGATACATTCCGATAAAAAGGAGCATTGGAAATATACCAGTTTTTTATACGACGGTACAACATATGTATTTTACTGTTTGGGTTCTGCACATCTGTAGACTCGTTTATTCAAGGATTGCAAGCTGTTCTGGGTAACGAGGTCGACATTTTTCTATAACATACGTCGATAATCTATTAATTTATACCCCATCGCTGGAGGTTCATTTAAACGATTTGGAATTGATCTTTAAAAAGTTTCAGAACGCAAGCTGCACGGTGAAGTTGAAAAAGTCGTACTTTGCCCATGAAGAAGTTAAGTACATACGCCTTATTATTTCACCGAAAGGTATTCGAATGGATCCGGGAAGCGTTTGAGCCATCCAAAATTACCCGAAACCTTGTAATATTTTTAGGTGTTATGAATTACGGTTCCAGGTATTGCGAGAATTACCTCCAATGAATTTTTCCATTGACTCGTCTCTTAAAGAAAGGCCGACCTTGGAAGTGGGGAATCGAAGAGAATAATTCCTTATTAAAAATTTAAAAAAAAATTTCTTAGAAGCATTGATTTTGAAAATTCCTGATTTTACCAGGGGGTTTTTCATCCAAACTGAAACTTCTGGATATGCGATGAGGGCGAAACTATTTCAAAAGGACGATATTGCCTTCGCAAGCCGCATCACAAAAGGGGCCTAATTTTATTATACGGGTATAGAAAAGGAGGCCGCTGCGGTGATCTTTGCGTTAAGAAAATGGCGTGTATTAGTCTTTGATCGTGACATTACTGTTATTACAGATCATAAGGCACTAGCTATCATTCAATCTTGTAGTTTACTGTCTGCTCGGCTTACACGTTGGTTATTGTACCTACAAGAATATGATTTTAAAATACTGTATTGTAGGTGGTCCAAGAACTTTATGGCAGATGTCTTGTCTCGACATTCTGAAGTCGGAAAACCAAATCGAGGTTCCCACTAAATAAAATGTTTCTGTGTTTACAATGCGCCGTTCGCATCTCTATAAAACGGCTGTAGATAGTATGAAACGTTGGCCGTATATCAGGCGAACGATCATTTCTGCAGTAAGGTTATACAAGCGTTGGTAAAGGCCAGTGAGCACTCGAAAAAGTCAAAGTGGTTTATGGTCCATAATAGGCTATTGTTTAGAAAAGAGTCAGGAGAAAATGGCTAATTTCGGCTATGCATCCCCGCGGCCCATGCTAAGGCGATAGTATTACAGGAGCATGAGGAACGAGGACACTTCGGTCAAGCAAAGTGTTAGGCGCAATTAGCATTGGATTTACTGGCCTAAAATGCATCGCAACTGTCGCAAATACATAGCCAGTTGTGATTGGTGCCAAAAAACCAAAATGTCCATGCAATCGCATGAGGTCATGCAGAGTGTGATCCCAAACATTATAAATAGAATTCTATGTGTGAATCTCGAGGGGGTGTAACTTGTCTTACCTCGATCAAGGTTCACCTATTCAATCTTTCTTAATAGATATTTACTTTGTTACTTAAATCTTCTGGGAGACCTTATCATCAGGGCTAAAACCGTGGGTTCTTTGTTTTATCTCTGCGATAGTATACACATGGAAATAATTTATCCAACAAAAACTTCACTGATTTAGTTTGAAATAAGACAAAACAACATGTGATATAAATACGTATAATAATTGTAATTGAACTAACAAGATAATCAAGCTGCAAAATTATTTTAGTAAAACTAATAAAAATTTAATCTTTAAACAATTTTAATTCTCTTAGAACTTTAACAAAACTGTAAAGTTTACTTCAGTAAATTTTCTTTCTTTTCTTTTTAATAATTACAGTGTAGCAAAAGGCTAACAAAATAAACCGTCGTGATATGAGCTCATGTCCCGAAGGTTTTTACAAGATAAAATTTAGAACGTATTAATTCAAACATAAATTAAAGCATTGCATCTTCACAGTGCAATTAGTATATAAACATTTGCGAAACAAACAATTATTATAAGTTTTTTTAGAAAAATGTAAAATGGATATATACATAAATACCTGAATAAAGTATTTTCAACGTCTTTGAGCTCAACACACTTCAGGGCAAAACGCGATCAATGGAAATAACAACAGATGGTGTGACCTCATGGCGGACACTCGAACACCTGATCTTCTAACCCAAAGAATCTTAATCCAAAAAAAGCAAGCTTTCCAGGAATCAATCCAAGATATAGAAACAGTGTAAATTAGTTCAATATCTCTGCTGATAATTTCTAATTTATTCGTTTTATAATACTCGAACAAGTATTCAAATTCACTTAAATGGCACTCTAAGCAAAACCATATTGAAATGAACAACACGTTTTTAAATATTAAATTAATTTGCTACAACAGATAACCTTATTTAAAAATCATTGTATAATAAATAAAATCAGCTTACCCCTAGCCGGCAATTTAATTTATTTTTAAGAAGAAACGCTTCTAACAAGCAAACTAACGTTTGGAAAATAACACGCTGCTTCGTGTCCATCTTCCACCAAAAGTTGAATAAGATAGCCCGATCTTATCAAGTGCGCAGAATACTAAAATATGCCTTTTGATCCCTACCTAACAGAATTTCGACTAATAAGACAAAGGAACTTGCTTTTCCGTTTAACGTATAATCTAAATGGAGGTAAATAAAGTTGCCTAACGTCCAGATTCGTAGCAGTTAAATCGAACTGTTACAGGGGGAGAGCTACGATGCTCTTGGTATGAATCGATATGTTTAGCAAATTTGATATGTTGTTTCCTTTACGGCGTGCTACAACCAATGCCATTTTAAATGGTATTTTTTCGAAGTGTACTCCGGTTATGGGTAAGCCGGAAAGTTTCTTGTCTAATAACGGTACTGAGTTTTCTAGTAAGATGTGGTGTGCGACTCAAGAAAGAGAGAGTGTGCGCACGATACACGTCTACGTATTTTCCTCAGGGAAACCACATGAACAGAACTAATAAAGAAATTGGGACGTTAATGCGGCGTACTTGCTATTATCGTCACGGGAAGTGGGCGTGGGCCCTTGACAATCGAGTGATGCATGATAGTACAGTTTTTTCACTGGAACTTTTACATTTTGGGATACGCTTTGCAAACCCGTTTGTTTCAAAAATTGAATTCCCAGCGGCTGGGAATCCTTCATTAGGTCGTGGTAATATTGTAGCGTTTGCTCGTCAGAGCTAGCTCGTCTAAGACTAAACTGCGTCAACAACGCTATTGGCGATAATGTCCTGGTCAGGAGTCATCCTCAATCGTCTAGTGAGTTGCAGGAGATTTAGAAATTTTTTTTCTTATTTAGGAACCCTGCTACAGTTATTTCCATAGTCGGTCATAAATCTTACGAAGTAGTAGATGATGCCACGAGTCAACCGTTGGGTTACCAAAATGTGTATAATATCAAATTGTATATCCAACCTGATGTTTAGTTGCTAAGTAGCGCCTTTTATTATTAGTTTTAAATTTCTTAATTTGTTCAATTATACAATTTAAAAGGGCCCAGCTATGTTAAATGTAGGTTTGGTGTTAACTACGGTAGTGGGGAAGTGTGGTAACGCCAGGATTGGAGTCAGTCGCGTGAGTGCTTCAACTGAAGAATAACGTGTTCTACAGCGTCTGCTAGATGCGAGCATTGTAGCTACCTACACTTGGTGAGATCGTTTTAATTAAGGGTTTTTATCATTAGGTCTTCAGTCCTGGAACTGGTTAGACGCGAGTTAAGGTTCGGATCTTGGAAGCTGCGTTTTTAAAAAACGTTTCCAAAACTTAACAAATTTATTTTTAATTGATACAGAAATTAATGTGGAATTTTGACAAACTAGTTTTAACTTTAAATCGAAATAAATTAATTAATTGAACTAATATTGTAAGTCGCCTACGCAAACTGAAATGCTAAAGCTGAATACTTTGACTGACTTACTAGAGTAGCTTGAACAACAAAGTATGGAGTTCGAGGAATGGCTGCCGAGTGCTTGAGCTTCCGGGCTTTTTATAATATCCTGGCCCCACACATGGCTGTGGGAACTTGCAGATCTCATGTCTGCTTTACTCTTAATTTTACACTTTGTTACATTGTTTCAATCTTATTTCTAGGTAATTGCGATATCCTAACCGTCTGTGACCTGCCACCTACAGTATCACTATCGTCGCGGATACAAAGTTGCATATCCGTTCTCATGAACTGTTAATAACCTGTCTGGTTTATCCTTGTATTACATTGTTGCAATTGACTTATGATTTATTTAACAATTTCTAATAACTCCTATTAGATTCTATTATTTAATACATAGGTAAATTGGGGGATACATAACTCCTCCCGACGTACATGAAAAATTAAGGTTTTGTTTAATTTTTAAATTTATAAAATTCTTTATTTAAAATTCATTGTTTCTAAGGGTACACTTATTGTTTCTTTATTTCTCATTGTTTCCAATATTCTTATATCTAAGATACATTTTGTAAAATACATATATAATTAGGAAAATTATTAAAATGATTAACACAATTGTCCAGACGCTTATATTGTCATAGTGTAACTTGGGCGTTTTGAGTTCACTTAAATGTTCTTTGTAACTATTAATTTCATGGCGTGGTTGAGGTTGTCTAAGTCTAGATGCTCTAGTTTCACGGGTTTCTTGACTATTTCTTTATCTTCTTGTTGTTCTATCTTGAACTGTAGTTCCGGTAGGTTTGCAAGTTTCTTTGTTGCTATGGGGTCTTGATAAACTATGATTACTTCGTCTTTCAATTTTACATAAAAGTCCTCTTTAAGGGTAATTAATTTGCTTTCGGTTAATGTTAGGTTATTTTCATCTTGATTGCAGTCGATGGTTGCTATTACTTTTGTTGGGAAAATGACTATCCATGTATTTTCTGTAACCATTTGAATTTTCATGGTGGTTATTTGTACGGGTTTTGCTTCCCAATTTTCGTAATGATTTGAAAATTTTAATAGTTGTACTTCGCAAGGGCTGTCTTCTTGAATGGTTGCTGTTGTCAATGATTGGCATAAGTATTGGTTTGGTGTTACTTCGGTACATTTTTCATTTGTATAACCATATCTCAGTTCATTTAAAGATAGGAATTTGGTTTTGGGTATGATAACTTGGTATGTGCTAGTTACTTTCATTGGAAAAGCAAATAAATGATAATAATTATAGTTGTTACTCTCTACTATTGGGATCTCTATTAAAAATATTATTTCGTTATTCTTAATGTAGCCTTTAACTATAGCTATTTTTTCAAATGTTAGAATGTTTGATTCTGTTACATCAAACGGTAGTTTGCTGTTAGTTATAAATGATCTAATTCTTAATAATTCCTTTAATAGAATGGTTGGTTCAATGACACTAGAATGTAGCGTATTTTATTTTGCAAATGTTACTACGTTTTCTAACGTTGCTAAAATTTGTTGAATTAAAGTAAGAGTTGATATTATTTGAGTAAATATTGTATTAAATCTAATTAAACCTCGCATGCCTAACATGGAAGTTTGCATGTTGGTTTCAAGGGTTTGTATTCGGTTGGCTATACTGTCCTGGTTTTTTACTAACTTTCTCAATGTTTCGTTGAATTTTATAATTGTTGATTGGGTTAAGGATATTTGGTTGCTAATTATGGTTTTTATGTCGTTTTGGTTCTCAATTAATTGTTGTATTGCGTTGTCATAAGTTCTGCGTCTTGATTATCTAAATTGCCTGTGATAGCTTTTATTGTGTTACCTAATCCGTTGATTAGTCCTCTTTTTCGTCTCGTAGTTTGTGCGGTGGGTATTAATCTATTAAATTTATCTTCTATTATTATTTAATTGTCCGTTCTACCTGGGCGGAGGTTGACGGTAAGGGTGGTGATTGTCCATCTGAAATTACAGGGTATCCTAAGTTTTTCAAGTGAATGTACTTCGTTATTTTGCCGTTGTCTACTACTGCTATATTTTTGTCTGATATTCTCTTAATTTTAAATGGGCCTAAATTTCTGGGTGCCGTTTTATGTCGTTTACTTTGGAAATTTTTCTCATACACGGTATGTCCTACTGAAAATTTATTAGCGTCGGTATTTTTATTACGGGTTGTGATGATACGTTCTTTGTCGTTATCTAATTTATCTTTTACTTTGTCATAAGTTATTTTTAGTTTTTCTTTGTGATCCTTGGCGTATTGTTGATATACTTCTTTGTTGTCATAAGGATTGCGTGATCTGAATGTCCTAGAGTTAATTCTAAGGGTGTAAAATTTGTCGATGAGTGAATTGTATTATTATAGGCGATTAGTGCGTATGACATTAAATTGGTTATGTGTTCCTTTTTATAAGTTATCCTTAATAATTGAATTTGTTCTAACAGGGTTAAATGTAGTCGTTAAATTAGTCCATTTGATTCAGGGTGGTTTTCCGTTGTAACATGAATTTTTATTTGTGTTTTGTATTGTCTCATTTCTAAATTCGCTGCCGTTATCTAACGTTATTGTTTCGGGTGTTCCATAGAATGTAAAGTACTGTAAAAATCCTTGGGTTACGTCAATGCTATTTTTAGAAGTGATGGGTATTGCTTGGCCTATTTTTGTGAATGTGTCTACAATTGTTAAATAGTTTTGTGCTTCTACTACTAGAGTGTCGGCATGTAATTTTTGAAATAATTTGTCGGGTGTTTTGGTTAACATTAAGGGTATCGTTGGGGGTTTTCTGTCGTATTTTGCTTTGTCGCATAGTTCACATTGGTTAATGAAATCTGTGGTCAATTCTTTCACGTCTTTAAAATAATATCGCTTTATGGTTTCATTAATTCCACGATGGTTGGTTTTTCCTTCGTGTTGATTTCTAATTACATCATTTATTTTGTCAGGGTCGTATAGTGTTATGAATTTTCTCGTACATCTGATAAGTTCAGGGTCAGAGTTATTGAATAATTTAACGTATAATTCTGAAAATCTTTGGTATAAATGTTCGGTGCTGAAATAAAAATAAAATTGTTTTATCTCGGGGGTGTATTCTTTTAGAATTTTAATTATTTGCTCCTCGTTGTCATCTTTGGTTATTTGGATTTGGTATATCTTTTTGGTTATTTACTTTTGTATATTTTACGGGATTGGGGTTACTTAAAACTTCGGTAATTATAAATTGATTGGGTTTCATATCGATTGCTTCGTTTAAGATTTTAATCGCGATTTTAGGTTCTTCGTTTTGTATCGAATGTATTGTGTCGATCTCTTCTGGGTCTTCCCTCATTTCCGTTTCGTCTACGTTTTCTACAATGGATTCTGTTTCCAATGCATTGAATTGTATTCTACTTAAAGCGTCTGCGTTGTTGCTATGAATTCTCTTTTTATATATAATTTCGTAATCGTATTCTTCTAGTCTGATTCTCCATCGTTGTAATTTCGAATTTGGTTCTTTGAGTTTGCATAGCCATACTAATGGTCTATGATCGGTGTATATATAAAATATTCTTCCGTATAGGTAAGGTCTAAAGTATTTTGTTGCCCAAATTATGGCTAATAATTCTTTTTCTATGGTGCTATATTTCTGTTCAGTTTCATTTAGGGTTCTGGATGCGTAGCTGATGGGTTTATCGCTACCTACTTTTCCTTGGCTCAATACTGCGCCTAATGCTACATTTGATGCGTCTATCGTTAGTATAAATGGTTTTGAAAAGTCTAAGTATTCTAATATGGGGTGACTCGTTAATATATTTTTAATTTTGTCTACGGATTTAATAAATTCCGGGGTGTGTTCAATTTTGTTTCCCTTTTTTAAACAATTTGTCAGGGACTTGGTTATCTGAGCGTAACCCTTAATGAATTTGCGATAGTAACCATTAAGTCCTAGAAATCCTTTAAATTCTGTGGTTGTTTTTGGTAAGGGGTAATTTAGAAATGCATTTGTTTTATCGGGGTTTGGCGTTACACTTTGGGGTGTTATTATATGTCCTAAAAATGATACTTCTTTTTGTAAAAATTCACTTTTGTCTAATTGTACTTTGAAATGTGCTTGTCTTAGTCTTTCAAACACTTCTTTCAGTCTTTCTATGTGTTCCACTAATAATATGGAATAAACTGTAATGTCGACTAGGTACACAAGGCTTTTTTCGTTGTGTATTCCTCGTTGTATATTGTCCATGACTCCTTGAAGAGTAGTGGGTGCGTTCTTTAATCCAAATGGCATTCGTTTGTATTCGTAATGTCCTCTAGGTGTGCTGAAAGCTGTTTTCGATATATCCTTTTCTTCCATTTCTACTTGATGGTATCCTGATGCTAGGTCCAATGTTGAAAAATATTGTCATTTGCCTAATTTGTCTAAAATTTCGGTTATATTTGGTAGTGGATATTTGTCATCCACCGTTTTTTCATTTAACTTTCTGTAGTATATTATCATTCTGTACCTCTCTTTCCGGTTGCGTCTAACTTCTTAGGTACTATTAACACGGGGCTGCTCCATGGTGAGTTGGAGTGCTGGATTATGTTTTGTTCTAGTAAGTGTGCTACTTGTCTGTCAACTTCTTCTTGGCTTGCATGAGGTAGTCTATATGCTTTTGTAGAGATTGGCTTGTTGTCTTTTAGTTCGATATTATGTTTAGCTGTGTTGGTAAATGTTAGGGGTATTCTTTCACAGTGGAATATGTCGCGGTATTCAAAACATAAATTTTTAATTGCTCTTTGCTCTTCTCGATTAATGTCGGTGTTAAAGCGAATGTTACTTAAATTTTCTCTTAACATTTTGTCATGTTCTATTGGGTTGTAATCGTTTTCTAAATTTTCGTCTATTTACATTTCGTTAAAATTTAATTCTTCTATGTTAATTGGGTCGGTTAATGATAATTCTACGGGATAGTCATTTGAATTTAATATCGTTGTAGTGACATAATTATCTTTTATTTGTACTAAGGCAGTTGGGGTCTCTACTCCTTGTTCAAATGTTATATTATTTATTATTCCTACTTCGTTGTTAAAATTTACTGGGATTTTTATTTTTCTTTCTGTTCGGGGTTCTATTGTGTATTTCTGTATGATTTGATTGATTTGAAATTTAATGGGGATCTTCCATATTTCGTTCTTAATAAACGGTTTTTTTATGTCAATGTTGGCTTCTAATTTTCTTAGAAGGTCCATTCCGATTGGTCCGTCGTATTTGTCGTTGAATTGGAAAATACAAAATTTATGTTTCATTTTTTACATTAAATGTTCTCGGTAAGGGTATATTAGCTACGAATTGGTGTAATGTTGTTTGATGGGCTGTTTTAATTTTAAATGGTTCTCTTTTTACATAATGTAAACAATGTTTCTTCACGGTTCTGGGGCTAATTAATGTTTTCGAGGATCCGGTGTCGATTAGTAGTTTACATTTGGCGTGGGGTATTTCTACGTATGGTAGTACTAGGTGATTTATGTTATTCAAATTTATTAAGTTTAGTCATTTATGAATCGGTCTTTCTGAAAATTTGAGCACGTGTTTTCTTCATCGTCCTCCTCGTAAGTTTCGTATTGTTCGTCACGTTCATAAGTTTCTACATGGTTTGATTCATCGTTCGTACTGGGCCATTGTCAAATTTTTCTACTTCTTGGTGAAATAGTTCTTCCCATGTAAAATTACGTTTTTGATGAGGGTTTGGTCGGATATGGTGTTATAAACCTTTTACAGGTAGGTAAGCCCGAAAGGTATCAGGTTGGTTCGTGGGTTCTTCCTTATTAAAAACAGATTGTAGAAACGGAGCTTGTTTTATTTACACAATCAAATAACTGACGCCAAGTTAGCATAATGAGGAGATACATAATATACAATACGATCAACTCTTACCACATTTTCGGTGCACTAAAATTACAGTTATGTTACGATATTCATACTGCTAAAGCTAATTAATAAGGGATAAAGATACTTGATCATCTATGCGACGCTACATTTTTCGCGTGTTTACCAGTCAAGAGCTAGCAGGCAAGAGAGCGTTCGTCGTTCTTTGCGTTCACAGGCGTAGCGCCCCACTCTCTACCTATAACGTTCGCTACATTACATTTTATTGTTCAGATATAGATAGTGGCGTTTTAAATACAAAACATGGGTTATTTTTGTATTTTGTCTGGTGTTACCAGATGAGGTATCCATTGGCGTTGATTTGTAATAGTTATTAGGGTTGTTATTATAATTATTATTCATTGGTGTATTTCTACTGCGGTTCTCGCTGAATGGTGGTCTTTGTTGGTTTATGTTTTGACCGAATCTTGGTTGGAATGCGGGTTTCGTAAAATTTGGGTTAAACGTTGGTTTTGAAAAATGTTTATATTGATTATTAAAATTCGTATTGTTGAAATTTGGGTTATTAATTCGCGGTTGATTTGTTTACTCGTTGAAGGGTGTAAGTTTTTGTTAAGGGATTGTTTGTCTCGCGGCTTGTATAGCTTTTATTGGTGAATAACTTTTATTTGCGTTGGGGTTGTATAGTCTGTTTTGGTAATACATTACATTTTCCTCTTCTATTACCAAGTTCATGGTTTCTTCTAGGTTTTGGGACGTTGGAATCTGATCTTATCAGATAGTCGTTCTGGTAAAGCGTTTATATATGTGTTTAGTGCCATTTTGTCATACATTTTCGTTTTTAAATGTCGAATATTTTGATCGTGTTCTTTGATTTTTAATTTCGTTAGGATTAGACATCTCACGTTTTGGAATTTCATTCCGAATTGATACGGCGTTTAGTTGTTTTCCATTCTGAGGTTTATCAGGTCTCGTACAAGGCATTTTATATTACCTTGGTCGCCAAAATATGCAATTAGTATGCGTTTAAAGCCTTGCCATTCATCTAGATCGTCTCGATTGGCAATTAAGGTTAGTGCCCGCCCCGTCAGCTTGTTTATTATGAGGCGTAAGAGTAATGAATTTCTTTTGTTATCTCCGGGTTTGTAGGTTTTCAAAAACATTTCGCATGTCCAATGAAATTCACGAAATGAGCTTGCTCGCCATTAAAACTTTGAATTGTTTCCAGGTAAAGTTTTATATCTGCACTCATTTTGGGTAAGGGTTGCTTTCGTTTTTAAGTAATTTCAAATTTTGTAAAAATTGAAATTTATTTCGCTGTTTATATCGTTACTTCTGGTTGGATTTGTCAATTATCAGTTCAGATTGCGTCGGGTTATTTATAGAATCGTAATTGCTATTATTTGTACTTGGTTACACGTTGCGGTAATTAATTTGTGGGATTTATACTCAATAATGTTGGGTTAATTGCTGTAGCCTAGAATTCGCTTGTTTTTATCTGGCGGACGCTAATTTGTTGTGAATTCTACTTGGATTTTGCTACCTAAAAGATTCAAATGTGAATAAATAATTTCTCGCAGTACCTACTTCACTTTGTATGTTTTGCGTCAGTTATGACTTTATCTTCGTTTAGTTCTGCTGATTTTATCAGGTCTTTTGTAATTATACCTTATCCGTGGGTGTTAATTGAATTGCATAAACGTGTAACTCGTCTGTCTCGTCACCTTTAGTTTTACATATAAGGTTTGCAGGTTTTCAATTAATTAGTTTGTTATAATATTGCCTTTGTAATTTAATCACAAAGTTATGTATACTTGAAGATGTAGTTTAAGTCTCGTGGTTATTTTAAATAAGTTTCGCAATGTTTTTGCTTAATTTAATATGCAATTTGTTAATACTTCTCTGAAAGATGTTGCTTTCAGTTGGTGTGAAAATTAAATAAATTGCTTCTTTACTTCCTTAATTACTGCATAAATGTTGCGTCTGATAATTATTTTTAGATATCTCCGTATAAAGAATATTCAATTATGAGGTACGTCTTTGTAATTATAGCTTTCAGTAATGTAGTTATAAAGTTTGCGATGCGCGTTTTTATATGAGTTAATTATAGCTTTTTATGACGAACGTTTACTTTTATTCGGTATTTGTACTGGAATAAATAGCTTTCAATAACGTTGTGTGGGATGAATGGTGTTTTATTCACTGATAATTTCCGTTCTTATCTTATGTGAGGATTGTGTTGTAAATTTGCACGCTGGTTTTTCATTAACAATGGTTCAATGGTTTAGGTTAATAATAGATTTGCAGAGTGCACTGCTGTAGTCTATAAAGGTATAATAGAAGGTCAAGTTTTAAATAGTATTTTCTGTAAGTGATTGTTTCTAAGAATTGCGTTTTGCTATTGGTATTAAATAATGGGGTTAGTTACGTCTATTCCGAAATTTATTTTCAATTCGGCTTATCGTTGATTGCGAGATTGGGGGGAAGTCGGGATAAATTTCATTGAATAAAATTCGAATTTCTTTGTGCGTTCGAATTCTATCTCCAAAGCCAATCATCATTAAAATTTCAATCCTTTCGGCTTCGTTAAGTCTCATTTTTGCTGACTTATTATTAAACAAGCAACACGCACTTAACTAACGTACTTTCACTAAACTTATTTGACACTTTACAAACATTTTTTTGTAAAGGCATACCCGATAATTGGCACTTTAAGCGAATAAGTTTTTATGAATAAAACAGTTATTTATCAACCGATTTAGAATTTTTTGTAAAATTTTATTTCTGCATAAACAATGCTACTAATTGAGGTATTACAAGGGGTACATTGCCATTTAAAATTTTTAAGCAGGGGATGCTAGCGCTTAGGGGTTGAAGGGTGGGGGGTTAAACATTCCATAATTAAATGACAATTTAAAAATAAAAATTGACGTGTCAGAGCTTTTTACTCAGAAATTGTCAATAATCATTTAATCAAATATACCTGTTACTTTTGGGAAGCCCTGTATTGTTTCTATCGTTGTGGTACTTTGTACTGTTGATAAATGAATGAATAAATAAATACGAACACAAACCTTATTCAAGAAATATTTAAGGTGTCTCTGGAAACGGATGTAAAAGATTTGATAAGTATAATCAAGAGAAGGTATGGCAAACTTGACTACGTTGTTAACTGTGCAGCAACAGTAATGACTTCAAAAACCTATGATTCTAGAACCAACGAACCACATGACCTAGAAATGTTTTCTAAAACGTTAACTGTAAGTTATTTTACGTGAATTTAAATGATTACTACAATAAACTTTTAGGTAAACACTTTGGGAACATTCAATGTAATTCGGCTTGCAGTCGGCTTGATATCTCAAAATAAACCAAATCAAGATGGGCAACGAGGAGTTATAATTAATGTAGCGAGTATAGCAGCATTTGAAGGACAAAAAGGACTCGTTGCATATTCTGCAAGTAAAGCAGCAATTGTTGGAATGACTCTGCCCTTAGCAAGAGATCTGGGTAGTTATGGTATACGAGTTTGTACAATTTGTCCAGGTATATACAAGTGATTTCACTATCTTTTGTTACGTGCCATTGCCACTTAAACATTGTTTTAGGTTAGTTTTTGGTGTACGGAAGTTTCCCGCCATATTTTCAAATACGCGAGACGCGGGAATTTTTAAATAGACTAGGCGGTGCTTCCGATACGTCAGAGTAGTGAGCTTGCGCAATGTGCTTATCCCTAGAGGGGTAAAGCTATACTAGACAAAGGGTGGGGACAAAGTGGTGAGAGGTTTGGGTGACGCCCTGAATCGTGGCTGTTTGCGCCGAATTTTCAAGGTGTGTGGTCGGTCAGGTATCGTATCGTAGCTTTTACCTATGTAGATTTCCCTTGTTAATTATCTTTTGTTGTCGTACCTTCTACCTTTTTTTCCGTCATTCCCTGCGTAGGTAAATTTATAGTAACCTTCGGCAATGGACCCTAGACGACCCTGATGGCGTAGTATAGCATAATTCCTCCAATAAAGGTAAGGTATTTTGTACATTGATAGTAGCGGTATTATTATTAGATAAATTTAATGACGGTACAACGTTAGAAGTAGTTTTATGATTTGAATTTATTGACATCTGGGTCCGTTGAATGATTGGTGATGAGGGCGATTTTGGGTCCTTGAGATATTCACACCCTGATTTGAAATATCTCGACGGGAGTTTCCAGATACATTAGGATTACAGTTGGTGCAGTTAGATTTGTAGATATTTGAGCGACCACAACCATAACAAAAAATATTTCTGGGGTATGTGCAGACATTATAGTTATGTCCATTTCGCTTACAGTTCCAACAGGTAAGTGAGTTATTAGTAACGGTAGAAGGAAAGTTAAGGGTAGATACTTTACGGGAAGCTCGAACTTGGCAAACTAAATCAGGTTCTAAAAGACCAGATAGTTTCTCGGGGGGTGGCCGATATTTGTTAATTCTTGACTTCACTTCCTGAAGAGAACGACATAGGTCTTTAAAGTGGGCTAACGACGAGATTTGCTGCAATGCCAAACGTTCTGAGAAGTAGGGGTTTAAATTTCTAAGTAATTGATCGATAATTTCGGATTCTGAAGGTTTTTTGTCGAGTCTGCTATATAAAGCGTCTAATGAGGTAATGAAAGAAACAACATTTTCGTCAGGACCTTGGGTTCGGTTACGTATTTCGTTCCAAAGGTCGTTAATATAACCGTGAGGTAGGAAGTCTCGTTTCAAACACGCAACTAACTCCTCCCAGGTAGAAATTTGGTCTCGTATGTTTCTGTACCATATTAACGCAGAGTCCGAAAACAAATCACCTGCTGAGACAAATAGGTCCTGGTCGGTACACCCGCGAGAGATTTTGAAATCATTAATACGGTCAAGAAAAGACGATAAAGAGACCTGCGGATCGAACCCTTCGAAAGTGAGAGCCCATTTGTATACAGGTATAGATTTTCCTACAGGTTTGGGTGAAGCGAGAGCGAGATTTGAAAAGGGTAACGATATATCTACGTCTGCATTAGGATTAAGTCTTTCAAGAATAGTCCCTTCAAGTAATAATACTTCGGACAACAAACTTTGTTTAGCTTGGGTTGCTTGCGCATCGTCATATAAAGATAGTAGTTCTGTACGTTGTTTGACGTGCGTTATTCTCGAAGCCAATCTCCCTAACTCGATATCACTAGCATTAGGATCTGTTCTATTTATTATACCCGATATGTCATCTAAAGACAATTTAATTGCTTATTCCCAGGCTTAAGGGATGTGTGGATGTGCGCGCCAAAATCTGTAAAAGGTTTGCGCTTTCCTCCGCTAGAGGCGTCACTCGCTTTATTCATTACGTTGCGCGATGTATTTTGTGAACTTTGGTAACTGTTTTACCGACCATATAAACTATCACCGGTAAAGTGTAATAACAATGGCGCCTTTTAAATGTGGAGGTTAGGAACCGGGGAATTTTCCTTTGTTTTCTTATATAAACATTCGATGTATTAACAGATGTTATTTAAACAGCTTTCTCACTTAAGGAACCGTACTTTTATTCATGTAAGTATTACAAATAAGCATTTACCTTGATTAGATACCTTTAAATACAGTTATTACAAAATTATCTATTAAAATATAACTTTTGTTGTTTTCTTAACTTTAGAAGACGGGTTTTTTGAAACTTTTATGTTACATTCTAAAAACTGCGTTATGGATTTACATATTGAACTAATAATATCTTAATTACCTTTACAAGAAAACCTTGTGGTTAAACTTCCTGATTTCAGTTAATATCGCATATCTCATATATCGTGTCTCGAATATTCAATCCAAAATGAATATTTCTCATTTAAAATCCCTCGAACTAATTTACGAGCTTGAGTGTAGAAATATTATTGCAGCTAGTAATCAAAATGACAGGAGATCTCAACTCAGGGCTATTTTGGCCCAAGAAACGAAAGGCATTGCTATCTTAAAGAAACCCGTTGGTGATTGGCCTCTGAACGTATCGGAAATTAAATTGTCTTTAGATGACATATCGGGTATAATAAATAGAACAGATCCTGGTGCTAGTGATATCGAGTTAGCGAGATTGGCTTCGAGAATAACGCACGTCAAACAACGTACAGAACTACTATCTTTATATGACGATGCGCAAGCAACCCAAGCTAAACAAAGTTTGTTGTCCGAAGTATTATTACTTGAAGGGACTATTCTTGAAAGACTTAATCCTAATGCAGACGTAGATATATCGTTACCCTTTTCAAATCTCGCTCTCGCTTCACCGAAACCTGTAGGAAAATCTATACCTGTATACAAATGGGGTCTCACTTTCGAAGGGTTCGATTCGCAGGTCTCTTTATCGTCTTTTCTTGACCGTATTAATGATTTCGAAATCTCTCGCGGGTGTACCGACCAGGACCTATTTGTCTCAGCAGGTGATTTGTTTTCGGACTCTGCGTTAATATGGTACAGAAACATACGAGACCAAATTTCTACCTGGGAGGAGTTAGTTGCGTGTTTGAAACGAGACTTCCTACCTCACGGTTATATTAACGACCTTTGGAACGAAATACGTAACCGAACCCAAGGTCCTGACGAAAATGTTGTTTCTTTCATTACCTCATTAGAAGCATTATATAGCAGACTCGACAAAAAACCTTCAGAATCCGAAATTATCGATCAATTACTTAGAAATTTAAACCCCTACTTCTCAGAACGTTTGGCATTGCAGCAAATCTCGTCGTTAGCCCACTTTAAAGACCTATGTCGTTCTCTTCAGGAAGTGAAGTCAAGAATTAACAAATATCGGCCACCCCCCGAGAAACTATCTGGTCTTTTAGAACCTGATTTAGCTTGCCAAGTTCGAGCTTCCCGTAAAGTATCTACCCTTAACGTTCCTTCTACCGTTACTAATAACTCACTTACCTGTTGGAACTGTAAGCGAAATGGACATAACTATAATGTCTGCACATACCCCAGAAATATTTTTTGTTATGGTTGTGGTCGCTCAAATATCTACAAATCTAACTGCACCAACTGTAATCCTAATGTATCGGAAAACTCCCGTCGAGATATTTCAAATCAGGGTGTGAATATCTCAAGGACCCAAAATCGCCCTCATCACCAATCATTCAACGGACCCAGATGTCAATAAATTCAAATCATAAAACTACTTCTAACGTTGTACCGTCATTAAATTTATCTAATAATAATACCGCTACTATCAATGTACAAAATGCCTTACCTTCATTAGAGGAATTATGCTATACTACGCCATCAGGGTCGTCTAGGGTCCATTGCCGAAGGTTACTATAAATTTACCTACGCAGGGAATGACGAAAAAAAAAGGTAGAAGGTACGACAACAAAAGATAATTAACAAGGGAAATCTACATAGGTAAAAGCTACGATACGATACCTGACCGACCACACACCTTGAAAATTCGGGGCAAACAGCCACGATTCAGGGCGTCACCCAAACCTCTCACCACTTTGTCCCCACCCTTTGTCTAGTATAGCTCTACCCCTCTAGGGATAAGCACATTGCGCAAGCTCACTACTCTGACGTATCGGAAGCACCGCCTAGTCTATTTAAAAATTCCCGCGTCTCGCGTATTTGAAAATATGGCGGGAAACTTCCGTACACCAAAAACTAACCCAAAACAATGTTTAAGTGGCAATGGCACGTAACACTTTTTCAAATATTATTTTATATTTACTAATTGACATTAGGTTTACAGAGTGGTTTATAATCAATAATTACAACGCATTCATAATATTGTAATGGCGTTGGTGTTTGTAATAGGAAGGCGTTGAATTTACTTTGATAAGCTCTGTTTATGAGATTAATTATAGCAAGTAGGACTGTACATGTATTAAGAGTTTTATGGAGAAATTACAATGAGTAGAGTTTAATACAGATTTAAGAAAATAATAAAACATTGCGTCTTCACATAACGACGGTTCGTCAGTAAATGCTGAATATAATTCCATTTCCACCTTGAAGGGGACGTTAGAACAAACAACCTTCAGGAGCACGTTGTTCAACACCTTATTATAGACGCGATTAATAAAACATACTAAATGTAAAACTATCAGATTAAAGTATATTTAACATAAAGTGACCTTCATGAAAATGGCAGTAATGTTTTTTTATAACACTCAAAATATCCACTAAGATCAAACATGTAATAAAGGAACATTAAGTTTGCTTAAAAAATAAATAAAGAATTATTAGCACTGAGACTTATTCACTCTCGGACAGAGGACAAATTTTTGAAAATGCATTATGCACAATACCAGGAGAGACGTCTTGATTTCAGCAACACGGCTGATGCAATCAGAGCCACTAAAACGTCCAGGATACGACCAAGTCGTCAGTACGCAACAGGAGTATTTGTCATCTTTTATGATGACCAGTTGACCTTGTTTTAAAACTCCATGACTAGCTTGCCATTTAATACGGCGTTGCAATTCACCAATATATTCAAGCTGCCATCTCTTCCAAAATAATTGTTGGAGGTGTTGAATTTGCTCATAGCGTTTCAATCTAGACACAGTTACATTCGTAACATGTGAATGTTGAATACTAGCCATGTGTTTTCCGATTAGAAACTGTGCTGGAGTGAGAGGATTTAGGTCATTTGGGTTACTGGATAAAGAGAAGAGAAGACGAGAATTGAGAATCGCTTCAATTTGTATCAGGAGAGTAGATAGTTCTTCGAAAGTAAGCAATGAGTTTTTTGAGATGCGTTTCAAGCGATGCTTGATATTTTTTACGCCCGCCTCCCAAACGCCTCCAAAATGAGGAGATTGAGGAGGTATGAAATGCCACTCAATATCCATTTCAAAAGCAGTTTTAGCTAAATTGTTATTATTACTTTTAAGAAAATTGTAAAGATCTTTTAATTTTGAATTTGCACCTATAAAATTGGTAGCGTTGTCAGAGTATATTTTCGATGGCTTTCCACGAAAAGATACAAATCTTCTTAAAGACATTATGAAAGCCTGAGTAGAGAGATCACTGACCAATTTAGTATGCATAGCTTTTGTAGAAAAACACACAAACATACAAATATAGCATTTGGATATGGTACTTCCACTACCACTTTTACTTTTAATCGAGATGGGTACAGCATAGTCAACACAGACTATAGCAAACGGAAAACTTTTTTGTGATTCTATCACCTTTATAAGGTTAATTCCCTTTGGAAAGCATCGAAAACACGTAATACAATTATGTACAATTTGTTTTGATAAGTTTCTGCCATTTGTAATTCAAAAATGTTCTCTAACATTTGAGTGAGTTAACTGTGCACCAGCATGCAACAGTTTAATATGTTCCCTCGTAACAATTAATTTTTACAGGATGATGACCATCTAATAACAAGGGGTATTTTTTATGAAAAGTGTATTCCGAATTATGGATACGTCCACCAACACGTATCAGACCATTTTGATCAAGAAACGGAATTAAATTTATTATTCTACTCTTATTCAGAAGACCATTTTGAGATTGCAACAATTTTATTTCTGTAGAAAATGTTCTGTTTGAGCAATTTTTACTAAACATAAACGAGCGGAATCAATTTCTTTTACAGTTAGCATGCCATAATTTCGCATGGTTTTAGAATCAGAAGAATTATGTATAAAGCGAATACAATAGGCTATAACCTTTCAAGTTTGCTTAAATTTGAATAGTTTTCAAATGGAAAATGTATATTTTTAAAGGTTGCGATAACTGCAGCTTCAAGCTTTAGTTCAAGCATATCCTTGTGAGAATCTAAAAGATCAGATGTGGTTCATTCAGGTTTCGTGAGAAAATTGGGACCATTCCACCATATACCACAATTTTGTAGTTTAGAGGCTGACAATATACTGTACCATTAGAGCTAATTGAGCGAATGTAAATACAAGCTCCATATGCTTGAATGCTTGCATCACAAAAACCATGAATTTCTATAGTGACGAGGTCTATACTTATTGCACGGCAAAGAATTTTTAATTTATTTACATTCCCTAGTTCAGCTCTAAATCTACTCCATTTATCATGCAAATCAATAGTTACCGACTCATCCCAACTTAACATTTTCAACTACAATTGCTGAAGTAGCAATTTAGGAATAATAGTTGAAGGGCCTAATAAACCAAAAGTGTCAAAAATTTGAGATACGCGAGAAAGCATTGTCCTTTTAGCGATACGTTGAGTTGAAAACAATGAGATAATGAAAGCAGAATTATCAAGTTTAAAATTCCAATAAAGTCCTAGAGTTTTAGTATGGCTATGCGAACCTAATTGCAAAATATCAGGATGCGTATTGCTTGAGGGAACGTCCTTTAGGACACGAGAATCATTGGAGACAACAGGAAGACTAGTACCACGCCACTTCATCGTCAATAGGATGGAATGGTTGAAAGAATGAACAGGACGTTAGGAAAGTACCTAGCCAAAGTTGTCTCCGAACATCAACGAGACTGGGATAAATATTTACATTTGTTCCTACTGGCGTACCGATCTTCGGTACATGACAGCATAGAATACTCTCCCACTTGCGAGTTGTTAGGACGTGAATTGAGGCTATCATGTGATTTTTAGTTTGGATTTAAACCTGGAGAAGAGGTCGCAGGTAAAGATTACGTTAGTAAGCTTCGCGAAAGATCAAATAGCATTCGCGAAAACGTCCGAAGGAATATCCAGGTGACAAGCGATCGAATGAAATCGTAATATGATACGAGAGCACAAGAAGGCGGTTACCAACCTGGAGATTTAGTGTGGTTGTACCATCTATAAACGAAGCGTGGATTGTCGCCAAAATTACAAATACAATGGGAAGACCCGTACGAATTGTTAAAAAGAGTTAATGAAGTAGTGTAGCGGATCAGAAAATCTCCCCGTGGTAAATCGAAAGTGGTACACTTTGACTGTTTAACAGCTTACGCTGGCAACAACCAGGAAAACTCGAGTAATGAAAATGGTGTTCAAAGAGTTATTAATCGTGAGCCAAATGTAGATTTTGAGAGTTTCATGGCGGTGTACAATGGTTCCGCTAAGGCAAGATTTGGCTTTGTTATTGAAAAACAGCAAGATCTGTTTAGAGCACCAGAAGGGAATTCTCTTGCACATAGCGTAGCTTAAGATCTGCAAATATCAAGAGAAGTAGCTGTTGTTCTCAAGAAAAGTTAGTATGTGTGGATGAATTAGTACAACAGCAAGCAACTGTGGGAAAAGCCTTGGTTCTTCAGGATGGAAATTGTTATGTTTACTATCTGGTCACCAAAAATTCTCCATGGCAGAAGCCTAGTTATGGACATCTATGGGAGGCTTTGCTGAGACTTTAGGCTCAGATAATGGAGAATGGATTAACGAGACTAGCGGCGCCCAAGCTAGGCAGTGAACTGGATCGCTTAGATTGGAGAATAGTTTGAAATATGCTAGAAGTAATTTTCCAGGGAACCAACATCCAGGTTCTTGTTTGTTACTATCAACCGGTTGCCTACGATGACCAAGCAAACAGTGTTGACCGTTATATCCAACAACGTGATAGATGCATCAGAGGAGATAACTGCCGATATCGTCATCAGTCATCAAATTGACGTCAAAATGTTTTTACAGTTACGGGACTTAACGGTTTTAAAGAGGGAGCAGTGTTAGAAACTATTAGGCAAAAGTCAAACACGCAAGTTGCATAACCGAAGTGTATTCTACAGAAGTCTAGAACCTTCGGACAAACACCAGATTATGAATCATCTGGTTAATTTTAAGGTATATATAAGATCGGTGATGAGTGTACATCAGTTAGTCCATATCCAAATGTCGTATATAAATCATGTCATGTATAGTTAGTTGCTCATTACGTTTTGAAAGTTCTATAGTAAATATAAATTTGTGTTATGTAAACGTGCATATTGTACCGTCAGCTTATATATAAATAGACAAAAGAGTAATAAATAAATTGTAGTAGTGTTAGCATTGTTAAGAAAACTTATGGTTAAGAATTTAGTTTAAGAAGATATTAGTGCTTGTAAATAGCATTAGTGTGGTAGTGCTTCATTGTTAATTGGAATGAAAACATCTATAAATAAGGCATATGCTGTTAATTAGACTCGTAAATAGTGAGTAATAAAGACTTTTGTTATTACTTATTCTAAATTGGTGAACGCATTAAAAGTAGCACGCTTGTAAAACTAAAACTTGTTCTAATTGTTTAAAAAGTCTATGGTGTCCTAGTTTATTTGATTTATTAATAAATATTTCACACAAAAATTTACATAGGTATTGTGGAAGAATCTTAATGTATCTCGTTAAGGTTAATTGTGGCCTTTAATTATCACACATGTTCAAATATTGCTTTTTTAGCTAGAAATATGCTTAAAAATGAATTTTTCCAATTGTTTCAGTAATAATTGTTTGTACATCGCTTAGGAAGTTTCAAATGATAATATAAAATTTATTTAGGAATGTTCAATACTGCAAATGCCATGGAAAAGCGCTCTCGTAACCCTAACATCATACCAGCACTAAATAAAAGTATGGTGTTTCCTCTACGTGCTGGAAATCCAAGAGAATTTGCAGAATTAGTTTGGAGTATCATCGAAAATCCAATGCTGAATGGAGAAGTTGTTCGATTAGATGGTGGCTTACGTTTACCAGCGTAAGTATTATATGAATTATTATTTTTAAACCATAATATGATTACAGGAGCAAATTATAAATATATTGTTATATTAGCATCATCTTTATAGGGTTTTAATGCTATTAATGGATCAGAAGAACTGGATTTTTAATACCTAGTTGAAGTTTTACAATTTCGATTTAACTGTTGTAACATCATGTTTTGGGAAAATTTTTATCGTAATAAGCAATTGTTATTTTAGCTCACATTCTGTAAACAGTATTTTTAATATTAGACTTATTTTCAAAGCTTTTCAATTTAATAGAGTGACACGTACAGATGGTGGAAGAATATACAAGGGTAGGTCTTGCTTACATGCAAATTCTCGCCCTACAATTAATCTATTCCTGCTTTGGCTAAAAATAACATAAGTATATATGAAATTCAGTAGGTTTAGTATTTTGCAAAATAATTTTTATAAACATTTTTATACTCTGCATGCATGATGTCAAAGAGAATAGGACTTCGGAAGACAAACCGTGCCTGCTGTTTAACTCCAACTATTGACCATGCCTTTTTTGAGTTAAAAAAATTACCCATAAATTATCTCTTGTGCATGTATCTCGTACGTGCCCAGCTTACAACAGAAAAGTACAATTAGTAAAAAACATGATTGATTATAATTCTGATTCATCAAATTTTGCTATTTAAAGCAGTTCTAAGTTAACATCTTCAAGTTGCACATGTCAATATCCAATCAATCTTGTCAACTTTCGCAGAGTTTCATAGTTTTGTAAAAACGCATTCATTTGTTATAATAGGTGTAACCGAAACATGGCTAACACCTACCGTTTCCACTGTCATGATAGCCTTTGAAAACTATACATGGTTACGAAGGGATAGAGCAAGCATAAGAGGAGGAGTTGGAATGGATTTCAGAAATGATATAAATATAAAACTGTATGAACTGAAAGCAGTGCATTTAGATAAACGTGTTGAACAATTGTAGGGCTCAGCTACAATAAATAATGTAAAAGTTGAGGTTGGTGTTCTGTACAGACCACCATCTATTGGTTATGTAAAACTGAAAACCCTTGATAAGACTATCTTTGAGGTCAGAACCCAAGTAGATTACATGATAATTACGGGGGACTAAACATAAAGATGTTAGACAATAGCAATGTTATAAAACTGTTTATAACACAAACGGACTATTTGAATTTGAAACAAGTATTCAAAGACCCAACCAAGATTACTCAAAAAAGTAACAGTCTAATAGATGTTATTTTAACAAGTACAAATCTTAACATAATAGGAAATGGCACAATCAACATGCATGGTATAACTCAATCATCTACCGAGATTATAAACAAATGAATATGGAACAATTTACTTTGGATTTGATTGATACAGTTTGGAACTGCCTACTAATGGAAGACAATGAACTTAAGCGATCTTTCTATAATGAGATCATGATTGTTTTCTTTGATAGCCGATGCACCTGAAAAAACTATTCTATTGAAAAACAAATTTAAACCCTATATAACAGAGACAATTAGAGAAGTTGTCAGACTAAAAAAAGAGCCTATAGAAAATATATTAAGACAATATTAAACACACATAGGCAATATTATGTTGACCTGAGGAACCAACCAAATTTATGCATAAAAAATGAAAAGCTGCTTTTTACCATTCTGAAGATAATAAATGTATGAATAATTCAAAAAGGTTATGGAAAAGATTAAATGATTGGGGGGGGGGGGGTCATCAATGCTTAAGTCTAGAGATACCTGAACATTTAAAGAAACCCGACGTATGATAAAAATATCATGGACAGACACTAAGAACAAAGAGGTACTAGAAATGGTAGGTGAAGAAAAAAATATGTAGAAAACAGTAAAAAAAATGGAGAGACACGATGATAGGCCAGACACTAAGACATGAGGAAGTAGTACGGAATATATTAGAAGCAGAGATAGGAAAAAAGAGAGGTAGAGGTAGACCTAGGTTAGACTATTGCACACAGATGGTGAAATATGTAGAATGTGGGAATTTCAGGGAAATGTGTAGGCTAGCTCAGAATAGAAATCGATGGAGGTATGCATCCAACCAGTCCCAATATGGAAAAACTAATGATAAAAAAAAGAACTATATTTAAACATGATGATTATTATAAACAACTACAAGTATTGGTCTTGCAATATTTTCAACTAATGTTAATAGTGCAAAAGGATTTACTGGAAAACTATTTATTCGGCAAATGTCTAAGTGTTGAGGTTTCCTTGACAGCCACAGGCTGCTTAACTCCCTTCACATACTACTGAATCTTCGTGAAATAGGGCATATAATTAGAAAACAATGGAAGGGGAACCGAGCTGTATATATACTGTTGTGGGAATTTTAAGGAACTATGTAGGCTAGCTCAGAACATATATAAATACGCGTCCAATCAGTTTCATGACAAAAAACCTAATAACGAAAAAATAAGTGCACTTAAATCTGATGATTTTTATAAACAACTACCGGTGTTGGTTGTGAAATATTTTCAACAAATGTTGATTGCACGAAAGGATGTATTACAAAAACTATTAATTCAACAAATGCTTGAGTGCGGGGGGAACTTGGCAGCCGCAGGTTGCTTACACCCCTTCACATACCCTACATGTGATTTTCCAATGCTCCACCTGACGGTACTACATTGGCCAGGAAGCGTATTATACCCCCGTCGGTACGATACGCGAGCCACTACAGTCAGTAGATAGCAATGATAAATAATTGCAAAAATGATGCGCAAATAAAACATTACGTCACATAATTATTTAAAATTACTACATCACATAAAAAGCAAGAAAAGTACTTACGTAAACTGTAGCACTTCTCACAGCATTACTCCATGATGGCGGCAACGGGGTTTCGCTGATCTTTCGGGCGTGGGTAATTCGTTGCCCCGGTTGAAACCAAATTAAATTTGTCTTATTTTCCGTAGTGGAACACAGGAATACAGGTAAGGGACGATACAGAGCAAAGATAAGGCAGGAAACCTACATCTCAAAAAAAGAAAACACGTTAAGACACAAAGATAACTACATTCGTCCACGTCTGGCTTACTAGTCCCGACGTCTCCGGAAATCACCACCCTTCTTCACTCCACGTCGGCGCAATCTCGCGCAAACGCAATTATTTCAAGTGACGGAAATACACGCACGTCTTTTTAAAATTATTGGCGCAAAATTCTTACAAATTAAAACTAAATTTGGAAATGTTTACGGCCGATTTTTCGGCATGTAACAAGCGAGTTTTATTTCCCTGAAAAATTTTTAATTTTGTCGAACCCTTGCTGTTCTAAGCAATGTAGGGATTTTTAACGTGCGTGACAACACTCACACACGGGGCTTACATTTTACCTCTCCTCCGAACGAGGGCGTATTTGTGTGAAAAATGCTCGCCTAACATTTTTCAAGAGGGCCGTGTGGGGATTAGAACCCGGGACCTTGGGCGTAGTAGTTACACGCATACCAACTACGCCACCTAGCCGCCTAATCCCCTTCACATACCTTACATGTGGTTTTCCAATGCTCCACCCGACGGTACTACATTGGCCAGGAAGCGAGTTTTTTTTACCTAGAAAATTTGGAATTTTGTCGAACCCTTGCTGTTCCAAGGAAGGTAGGGATCTTTAACGTGCGTGATAACACTCACACATGGGACCTCCATTTTAGTTCTCATCTGAACGAGGATGTATTTTTGTGAAAAATGCTGGCCTAATATTTTTCAAGCGGATCGTGTCGGGATTTGAACCCGTAACCTTGGGCGTAGTAGTCACACATACCAACTACGCCACCGAGCCGCCCCTCTTCACATACCACTGATTATCGGAGAAATAGGGTGTATAATTGTAAAACAATAGAAGGTGACCGAACTGCATCTAGCAAGAAAGTGATAGAACGAGTAATGTAGAACATATTTCGTTGCACGGGCCGTAGAATAAAATTCAGAATGAATTTAAATGACACCAATTCGAAATCCAAACATCCGTGTTATCGAAACGCGAACGAAACTGGAAAATACGGTTTTACCAGAAAATACTGCGCGACCTTATTTCAACAAGTCGTTACTTTGGCATAACAGAAAAAACCCATTATACACGGTTGTAATGTTGAACAAATTGAAGGTTACCTAAAAACAGAATATGAACTATTTAAATTATAGCATAATAAACTTTACCTTTCAAAGCAAATAGATTTAAATTGAGGAATTATTCGAAAGCATATGGAGAAAAATAAAATATACAGGATGTAAACTATTTAATTGTAGCCTAAACTTGTCATGTTTAAAGCAAAAAAAATTGAGTTGAAAATTATTGGACCGAATATTGATTATTAACCGGCAAAAATGTACGAGATGTTCAAAATAAACGTAACAGACCTTTCCTACTCTACACCTCAACAGCATACAGAACCACACCCACAGCGTCCTTGTATAGCTTGCTTCAAATCCCTCCGATCGAAATCCAAGTAAACTCCTCACTCCAAATCCTAAACCTCAAACATAACCTACCAATCTTCCTGCACGACAGAACACTTCACTATGACGAATACCGTACTCTCCCTAAAACTGACATAAAATCCCTAATACATAACTCCCTACTCCATTCCTGGCAAGATTTTTGATCCCACTCCACCACCGGCAGATATACATTTGATATCTTCTCTGATATCACAAACATCCCTCCACATATTCCTTTCTCTAATCCTCCAACAATGCAATTTCTGTCCGGCCATGATAACTCCCATAATAAACTTCATCAATTCCATTTAACTCCTTCCCCTCACTGACCTTGCAACAATCAATCTTTAGAAACTCCGCAACACCTGATATACTCTTGTCCCCTAACCTCTCTACTACAAATCAACTTTAAGCAATCTACAAACTTTGACCCGTTCTCCCACTTCCTTAAACTTCCTAGTCACTAACTACCCTCAAGAATTCAACCACTTCCTAAATGAAATCCTCTTAACCAAACCTACCATCCACAACTAGCAGCACTAACACACTTAATATACACTCTTGCAATTCACTACCACATCACACTTACACTTGCACTGTACACTCAATCAGCACCACTTCACGTGCAGAGTCGACGACTAAAATAGGGGCACAAATCCCCCTCATCAGAACTTCAAAACCACAGTTGTGTTTGAATTAAATATTCTAAGTTCTTCATTTATGCAAATACTTATAATGTACGACTAGTATGGGCTCTGGCCTAGGTACAGTTCACAGCAATAAATTAATATATCTATCTATCTATCAAAACCCAGCTTTCCATGGCCAAAGATGGGTTATACGAGGGTAGGTGGAAAAGTAAACCACACACATTCTTGTAGAACACGAACAAAAACAAATAGCATGATACGGTAAAAAATTAAATCAAAGTACAATTCTTAAGGTTCAAAATCTGTTATACTAAGGCAAAACCTAATATGCAGAAAAACTTGATTTTTCAGGAGAAGCATATTAAAGTTAGTGGGATCGCCAAAATTGTGACTTTCTTTAGATTAATGCGACAAGTTAATTAAAGTGCTTCACAACATATACCTTCCTTCCCTCTACAAAATCACTGCCAAATTTTCTCTGCATAACGAAAATGTTTAGATAAGTTTGACATATTGTGTTCTACCTCAGTCAGTTCTGAGAAAATTAACATTTCGCTTACAATAACTCAATATCAGTGTTTGCTTTCTGTAAGTCATCTTTATCGCTGGACCTATTGTTGCTTTTCTGTAGGAAACTATTTGTGTATGAAGGTAGGTAAGTATGGGAAACCCTTGAAAATGGAGAGACATAATAGTAGCAGGTATAGGTTGTGACAGTGTTACGTTAATTCGAGGCAGCCACGTTGGGCGCCAAATTTATGCTACGTTGGCTCGTAGCCGTGCGTAACACAAAGAAAATCAAAGAAATGACCGGGCTCAATCGGAGATTGGGGGGGGGTGTAGAAAGCAGACCAACATATATGTACGCGGTTGTAAGGACTTAGTAACAATACCTGCAACAAAAAAAAATCAGAATAGCAAACCTGCAATAAAAAAATTAGTCATGCAAACCTGAAATAAAGAAAAAGCATAGCATGCTGATCGAGCATAGATTGTTCAGTACTTTGTAGAATGTAAAAAAAACTGTTTGGATAATCTATATAATATAACAACGGTAAAAGCAATACAAAAATTTTTAGTACAAAGTGAGGTAATATTGGGGAGTAGCAGAAACGTTTCCTCACACACCAATTAAACATAGATCAAACAAACTTATAACAAAAGATAAATAGGTAGACACAATTGATATGAGGAGTCCAGTATTGTCGATTTTTGTTTTTCCTTTTTTTTAAATAATAGCATGCACTTCTATTGTAAAAGGTATCCAAACGACAAAGAATATTGCAAAACAAACGGATAGATATTTACAGTAATAACAAGTATGAAATAGTTCAACTTACACAACCAGGAGCACCGGAAGAGTTTCTATAGAATTGGACTAATTCGGCTACTGATAGCCTTGCAGTTGGAGTTGGTGGAGTGTGGGGTGTCCATGGTTCCATCCCATTATCAACTTGAAACTTGACACTACTATCAACTGCAGATTGTTCTTTTACTTTCTGTAACTGATCGAAAGCCTCCTGATAGCATGGTAAGCCGGATTCACTGGTGTAGCTTGGCAAAGATTCACAGTCTATTCGCGGGGGTGGAATTTGTGGTACAACAGACAGGAACACATGCAACACACGCAACTAAGAACAATTAAAGTTAGTATAATTCCGATCTAAACATCCACCAAGAATTTTTCGTATTGCGGATCTGCTTCAGCAGAAAGAACTTCGTCAACTTCTGAAGCTAATTTCAGTTGGTAAAGGCATTGGTTGAATACGGTGAAACATTTAAAAACACGATCACTCTCACATTCTCGTCTTTAAAAAAATGTACGTTCATATTTTATTTACTTATTATTGAATGCAAGGTAAATGTAACATATCATTAATACGGAATGAGTTAAACACTTTTGCAATTTCATTTTGCAAATGTTTTAAGGAGTTTAAAACCTGACTAAAGTGGCTCCTTTAAAAATTCTGTACAAGTTTATTGCACTTACCCTGATAAAAAAAGGGACCACTACACTAGATCGCACACACATTAATCCTAAGAAGAATCGGTCAAGTTTAGCAAGCAAGTTCTACAACTTTTATTTCAAAAGAAACTCAACTAAAAACACAATTAGTAAAGCACGCGTAATCACTAAGTGCGTCCGTCAATGTTCCGTAAACAAGCACGTGCGGTCGAGTAAAACACGTTCGCCTATAAAGCATCTTTCCTTCAATGTAATCAGAACTACACTCTCTACAGTTAATATACAACTTTTATTTCACAAGAAAAACAACTCAAATCGTGTCGTGCTTGTTCATGAACAATTCGAAAATTCATACCGCATTCATTCTCACTATTTTAAAAGCAAACAGGAAACAGTATTATTAACGTAATTAATATATAGGAACAAAGAACAAACTACAACTGCTAATCTGTTTATATCAACTCGTTGCTATTACAACCTCTTATCGTCTATTATCTATACTTGTATATCCACATAAGGAACAAAATTTATATGAACGGCAAGACAAGAACGATGCAATCCACTCATTATAATACGACGCATTCGCCCAAGGAGTTAATAAATATAAAATATAGAAATAGTAGTTACAGAAATGTATTTACTAATTGGGTAGTGTAAAATGTTAAGCCATTAAAAATGCACGTTACAACAGGCCCAACTCTTATAAATATATATTTTATGTTATGGTTAAGGTAGTGAGGAAGTGCAGTGAGCGCCGGTACTAGGGAGTGCTGCGGTAGTAGAAGTGAAGATCACAGTGCGTGATACAATTATTGTAGCTGAATTCGGTGAGATTGTTCTAATTTAAGGATTTGTTTGTAGTGATAGTTATTCTAATCTTACTACTTCATAATATTTGTATGGGTATTGTTTTGACCACCGAATTAAACAAATAAAAATGCATGTTACTCGTTTGTATTCTGCATGTAACTTACAAGAACCCTGCGATTAATTATTCATCCTGTTGGTAGCAGTCTACATTCTCAAGGTTTAGTAGAGTTTTAAAAAAAGGCTGCTGGACTATCAAAAACCGTATCAAATAACGACTAGCTTTCACACTGTTTTGCTTGTTTTACACAATCAATCATAATTTGGAAGATAATTCGCTTCTTGGTGATATTTACAACTGCTAGGTTATTTTATCAAACAATACATAAACAATATTTATAAACAAAAAGCAAACTAATTTTCTACTTTTTATTTAAGCAAATTGGAATCGTTATCTTCATTGTCATTGTCGGGTAATTCTGATGATCTGGAGCTGGTTTCCAGGTTTATGTAAAAACTGCGACAGTCAGAATGAATAAGTGGAAGAAAACTAAACAGATCCTTCTCCTTTAGAGGATTGATGGGCAGTGGTTCATCAAAACATTTTGTCAATATGGGCTCAAACCGGCTCATATCGAGTACACGAAAGATTTTATTATCAACTGAAGTTTTGAATTGAATGATTCCGAATGTTTTCTCATACCTGATCTATTGAATTTCAAGCCAGTTCACTTTTATACTCTCTGTGTCAATAGTCCTTCGAGTAAAATATTCCTGAACAAGCTTTGAAAATGACAATATGTGCTTGTGAGTTATTTCATAAACCTGAAATGACACCATAATGGGTATCTCTGCAGTTTTTTTTTATTTTTCAATGCGAGCATGATCTACATCACACTCAAGGTGTGTGTGTGTGTGTATGTGTGTGCGTGTGTGTGTGCGTGTGTGCATGTGCGCGCGTATATGCGTGGGTGTGCACGTTCGCACGTGTGTGTGAGTGTGTATGTGCGTGTGCGTGCATGTGTGTGTCGGTAAGAGGAACTTCTAATTTACACAATTAACATGACTGCTCTTGCTGACAAAATATGAAAACAGCAGCCATGTTAATGTTTCTATTTTGGCCGGCACATGTATCTGAGTAAGTGGCGACACGAATTACAGTCTCCGGTAAATTTTTAAGCTTTTGTAAAATGCACAAGCAGTCTCCTCGGAACTTATTTTGATTATTTCATGCCATATGTAGCAATTAATGGAGCACAGCACAGTACGTCAATGAAATAGGGGCAGTAGGAAAAGTAGACAGAAAAAGATAGAAGCCTTCTGGAATGTTGTGCTTCAGATGTATGAGGATGATAGCATAGACACACAAAGTTATTAACAAATAGGTTATAAAAATAGTAGACCAATAAAGATATGTGGAAAACAAGAAAAAAGAAAATAGGATAAATACATGGGCAGGATACGTTCTAAGGGATTATTGTGGAATAGTACGGGATATATTGCAAGTAGTGATAGGAAAAGATACGTAGAAGTAGACCAAGATCAGACTTTCGCACGCAGATAGTGCATAATGCAGACTGTGCAAATTTCAGTGAAATGTGTAGGTTAGTTCAGACTAAGAAATAATGTAAGTACGTGTCTAACCAGTTGCAGGACTGAAGAGCTGATGATGAAGAAATTAATTTATAACATTGGTAATAAATAGCTGATCGCAAAACAAAATATATAGACAAAATGACAATTGTTTGAATAACAAACGTCTAAGAGTATTTATCATAATTATTGCACAAGCTATACATTGTGTTATTAGTTTTAAGTGAAACAGTTAGTTTAGTACTAAATGGCTAAATTTGAAAATCACATGAAATACATGCTATAAATTAATTTTCAATTGTAGAGAGGTACCTTGTTTATATTCAAAAAATGAATGCGGTACTCCGTCTGTGCGTCAATATCCATAAAAGTAGTCAGGGCTCTCACCGAATGTAATAGTGCAGTTAAAAGCAGTCTGTAATAGAACAGCGAAGGGTGCGTTGGTTTATATTATTAGACTGAGTTGACGAGAGCTGTGGCCGTTGTTATAAAAGAATGTGATTAATTAATCTTTCGATTCTGCGTAAGCTAAATAAACACGGATACCGAATCGCAGAGATATTTTTCAAGTTAACAGTTAACATCAAATCTAAAAAGGGCGTCGAACAAGTCGTGGAAGAACCTACATCTGACAACATGTTGCTATATGTTGCTACGACATCTAAGGATATTTCTCGTTTCATGATAAAGAAAAATATTCGACAGAAAAAATTTCAATTACGGCTGCTGAGCTGATACGGCATACAAAATCTAAATATTCTCATGGATAGGCTAATCGCCTTTTGCACAGATAATACAAATACGAATGGCAAAAATAATCCGTTTCTTAGACTAAGTTCTAAATTTGAAAGAGATACTGAAGGTATAGGGTGCCCAGCACATGTTTTGCACAACACTTTGTCAATAGCCGCTGATGTTTTGACTGTCGATGTCGAATCAGTCACCGTCAAGATATCAAGTACTTTAATATTTACACTGTTAGGATTGAAAAACTCTGAGTTTTGTGAATATGCTGGTGTTACTCACAATATCTTATTATCCCACATTGGGACCACGTAGTTATAACTTTTACCCGCAGTTGAAAGGATATTGAAACTGTGGCAGCCACTAAGAGATTTTTTTGCTAACGAAGAGGCCACCAAAAGCTATTAAAAATTCTTTGATGATCCAATAATTGAAGTTAATTTTTGCCTCTCGCACTCACAGCCCTATGTGATTGAAACTCAAGTAAAAAAAATAGGAGAACCAAACATAACAGTTCTGGAAGCAAAGTCTGTATTACAAGAGACAAAACAAAATATGATTGAAAGAAAGAAATCCAATTTTCTTGGAATTGCAACAAAACAGATCTTGAATCGCTTAAAGCTTCATTCCGAAAGTAGCACCAAAGTGGAGATTTTCAAAAAACGGGCTATTGATTTCTTCAATACTCTGTGGAACAGATGGTCACAGTCATTCCTGAAAGGTAAGAAGTAGAATATACTATTGCATATTTACAAAGGTAACTTTTTATCAAATAATGTTACTAACGCATGAAATCTGTACAAATGCAAATGATGAGCTTAGAGAATTTGCTTTAGCTACACATGAAGAAATATCTGAGATCACTAATAAGATTAAAACAAATGCCAAGGGTTTTGATAAAATAGATGTGAAAATGTTACAAATGACTAAGCCTTACTATACAGACGAATTAGTAAATATAAACAATACATCACTAATCATTGGCGAGGTTCCAAATATATTGAAAACTTCATAATATTACATTTTCTGATCTAAGGCCTAAACATATTCTACCTACTTATTCAAAGATATTAGAATACATGGTAGCATCTTGCGTGCAAGATCATTTATCAAATATTGGAGTAATACCAAAAATTCAGTCGTGTTTTAGACAATTTCATAGCACTGCAACAGCATTGATTGAAGGTAACTACAGATATAGGTTCTCATCATCATAATCATTTTGTTTTCGACCTTACTTAAGGTCGGTTTAACGTAGCTCTAACTTCTTTTCTATTCTGTGCTAATCTAGAAAGCTCTACATACCCTTCACAACCTAAATTTCTAATAATTTGACAAATAGAGCTTGGTCTAGGTCTTCCTATATCCTTCTATCTTTTTCCTATCCAGCTGGCTCTACATATATATTAGCAACCTGATGGTTGTTAAAGAACTCTAACATGTTTACATGATTACCATTTATAAGGAAATGAACTATAACCTGGTTATCCGCTTCAAAAAAAGAAAAGTGTTAAATTATATGTTATGGTAATGCTTAAGCAATGAAATGCTACCGACATTCCAGACCGTTAACTAATCGTGAGTTATGTCATGGTGACATTTAGTTAACTGATTTTTATTTACTTATTCTTTTTGTTTTGTTTTCGAACTTACTTAAAGTCGGTTTGACGCAGCTCTAAATTTTTTTCTATTCTGAGCTAGTCTAAAAAGGTCTACATACCCTTCACAACCTAAATCTCTAATAATTTGACTAATATAGCTTTGTCTAGGCCTTCCTACTCTATTTTTATTTGGTAGTCTATAATCTAAGACTTTACTAAATAGTCCCTCATGTCTTAACTGGTGCCCTATCATTCTATCTCTCCTGACCTTTAATTGTTTCCATATACACGGTTCCTCACCTATCCTTCTATAAACTTCCTCGTTTGTTACTCTATCTGTCCAACTAATCTTTAACATTCTCCTATAACACCAAGTTTCAAAAGCTTCTATCTTTTTCTTATCTACTTCTTTAATTGTCCAAGTCTCACTACCGTATAGTAGAACGCTACATACATACGACTTTAAGAAACTTTTCCTATTATCTAAACTAATACTATTAGCTCTTAGTAAGTTTTCTTTTTTAAAAATATTTTTCTAGCTTGAGCTATTCTAGCTACTATATCCCTTCTGCTACGTCCATCCTTTGTAATTATACTACCTAAATAGCAAAATTCATCTACCTCCTCTAACTCGGTATTACCTATTTTTAATTTTGGTTTAGAACTAGGCTGTAACTCACTTGTCATTATCTTTGTCTTTACTGAGTTAATTCTCATACTATGGTTACTCCGTAGTATCTCATCTAAAATATTTAAAAACTCTCCTAACTCTTTTCTAGACTCTGCTATAATGGCTATATCTGCAAAACGTAACATGTCTATTTTTTGTCCCTGTACACTAATACCTATCTCTTTTCTCTCTTTAGCTAAGTTTAAAGCTTCCTCAATATAAACATTAAAAATCATGGGGGACAGTATACAACCCTGTCTAACACCATTTCTAATCTTAGCTTCCTTTTCTATTTCATCAAATTTAATTACTACGCTTTGGTTTTTATATAGACTGTAAATAATTTTTCTATCCCTATGAGAGATTCCTATTTTTTGCAAAACCCTGAACACAACAATCCAATTAACCCTATCAAATGCTTTTTCTAAATCTACAAACGCGAAATGAGTCTTTTATTTTTTGTAACCTTTTTCGATAATTACCCTAATCATTAGTATCGGTTCTCTAGTCCCTCTGTCTTTACGAAAACCATATTGGTCTTCGCCTAAATAATTCTCAGTCAAAACTTCTACTCTATTTTTAATTATTATTGTTAGTATTTTGGAAGCATGAGAAGTTAAACTAACCGTTCTAAAATTCTCACACCTATCAGCTCCTGACTTTTTTGGGATTGGGATAATAGATATAGGTTCTGCAATGAACGAAGGAGAAGTCTGCTACTTACTCGTTCTAGATTTCAGCAAAGCCTTTTAATTGATCATAATTTGTTGCTACAAAAATTGAAACATATTAGACTAGAAGATGTAGTATTAAATTGTTTTATTATTTATCTACCAGATAGAAAGCAGTGTGTTAGAATGGGAAACTACACTTCAGAGGCATTAATAAATCATAAAGATGTTCCTCAAGAAAGTATACCGGGACCAGTTTTATTTGCTATATACACATCGGATCTACCCAAAATAATTAAACACTGCATTGTGTACCTTTATGATGATGATACATAACTGATAAACCGTTTCGAGCCATGCCAATTTGATGATGCCATCCAAGAAATTAACTACGAGCTACAGAGCATATCTGAATAGTCTAAGAACAATGATCTTGTAATCAATCCCCAGAAGTCAAAAGTATTACTTATTGGCTCAGATCAAAGTAGACAAACCGCACTTCAATACAAAACACAAAATAGAGTTAAATGGAGGTAGAAATACATGATGTTATCAAAGCAAAAACCTTGAAATTATATATGACTCCAGTCTAAATATTCAAAAACACATAAACAGATTGTTAACTGCATCGTTCGTGGCAATAAAAACACTGTACCAGTTTAAAGCACTTCTTAATTCTGAAGTCAAATACTTTACTTTCACCTTTGTGAATCAATTCCGAAATTTTCAATTACCGCAAGACCATGTTCTATTTTCATTGGATGTATTCGTTATTCACTAACATTCCTCTGCATTTGGCCCTTGATATAATTAAGGATAAACGGGATAACATAAAACCACATACCATCCTTACAAAACCATTGTTCATGGCATCTATTACACTAATTTTCAAGAACACCTATTTCGTTTTCAAGGTGTATACTATTTGTAAAAATTTAGAACTCCAATGGGCTCACCTTTATCACCAGTTATAGCTCAAATTGTTATGGACCATCTACTTGAAGCTGTTATTCCTAAGTTGGATTTCAACATGTTTTTTTGTGAAGTACGTTGACGATATCATTTGTTCCGCTCCAATTAATAAAATTGAACATCTCTTAGACTGCTGCAATGCTTTCAACGATCGTCTACAGTTTACTTATAAAAAGGAAACTGAAAAAAAATTCCATTCTTGGACACTTTAGTCATCAGAAACTTCACCAATAAGCTGCCCTTCGATTGTTATAAAAAACCTACGAGCTCTGACAGGTTGTCAATTGTTTTTCCAATCACTCATTTAGTCACAAGATTAATCCAGCTTTGGCGTTAAAACACCGGACATAATTGATAGCGGAACCACAATTTAAGAGAAATAATCTAATGCTACTTGAAACTACTTTGTGTAACAACGATTATCCTAAGCAATTAGTAAGGAAGTTGCTCTACACTACTCTTTGTCTGAACAATACTGAACGACCTAATAACGTTTCGTTCAGCAAGTTACCTTATATTCAAACTTTAACGCCTCTTTTGGCAAGAATTTTGAAACAATCCAGTCATTAAAATAGCGTTTGGTTATGAATAATCTGTAGGAAACTTTTTCACTAAGCTGAAAGATAAGACGGAAAAAATGTTAAGTAGCAACACTATTTATAAAATAACGTGTTCCTGCAATAAGACATATGTGGGTAATTCTAGTCAGTGGTTGAAAAATAGACTAATTCAACATAAGTCAGATGTAAAATTGGAGAAGAACAGCTGTGCCCTCTCACAATATAAATATGACTCATCATACCCCAAATTATGATGAAGTTCGAATTTTAGATTCTGAAGCTAATCATAAGCTAATCATAAGAGGCGTATTATATAAGAAATGAAGTTAATTCGGTAAATTTTAGGCAGGACACCCAAAATTTGCATCCCATATATTTCAATCTGTACACAATTGCAAAGTCAAATTTTAATTTTCAACAATGATATGAAGGCCAGAGCGCATCTTATTTACCTAATAATCGTACAAAATGTGGAACACGCTCTCACTCTTATCAGACTGGTTTTATATTATTTCATTCGTAGTTGGTCGTTTGCTCTATGAACATGTAATTTTATTAATTAGCTTTAAATAATCCCCTTTTGGATGCTCCAATATTTTTATTTTAACCAATTATGAATAACAACGACCCTGATGTGTAGGGTGGTTTTTATAGTTTTAATATTTATTCATTAACAATTAAGTAATTTTTTAAAAGAAAATTTTTTGATGACTGTATTGATTGCTTTTCCTTTTGTAGAATCTTGATAAAGGCAACAACCCTTGCCGAAACGTCCACTTGTAATTAAATATATGCAAAATATTATTTTGCTTTAATTTTTTGGACTAAAATATCCCAATTGTACTGTAACATTTTATCAAAAACACTTATATACTAGACTAGTTCATGGGCTATAAGTGGAGCTTATATATATATATATATATATATATATATATATATTGCTGTGAATCCTCACCCTTATTCGGGAACTACGGTTTTCGAATCGAGCCCCACCAGAGTAAAAAAAAAATATTCGAGCCTCTCAAATTTGGCACCACGATTTGCTGTGATTCTCGCCCTGTTGAGTCTCTTCTGATAATCGCCTCTTTACTCTTTCCGCCTCGGCTGCTCCCCTAGGTAACTTTCATCCTCATTCATAAAAAAAAACAAACACATTCCTACCACAAACATCAACGTTAACTCTATTTACATTAATATTCATAATACATTAAAATTTCAAAATTAAATTTCAGCATAAATTTCAGTATCATAAAATTTCAAGTTTGAATTTGTCATCATTTTTAATTGGCATCCAGAATTAAAGTCCTTGTAGGATGCCTACTAATTAATTTAACAATATTTGCAGACCTGAGTCTGAGTACAAAGGGAGCATCTCCCACCCCTTTACGTTAATCAAACAGGTTAGTCTAATTGAGTTCAAAGACAGACCCAAATTTTCATCATAATCAAGAACTTAAACTGCTAAATACTCCTTTCTACTTAAACAAGAAAATTTCATCTTAAAATTAAAAATTTGTTGTTGGTACAAATTCACTACTGTCCATTTTTTTTATCAAACAAATTATAAAGTTATTCAACACACACCAAAAACATCAAAGTTCGAACAAAATTGTATAATTTACCTGAAGGTTACTGCACTCGTGGCTTCAATGTACATCGTCCTTGCTAATTTTACCATTCCAACTGGGTTATGTTTCCGTCCTCAGATTCCTGGTCGCCTTTTAAACTTTTCTACACCACCATTCATCTAAAGTTGTTTCAGAGCTTCTCCGGAACTCATCTAAATATATCCAAAATCTTGTTTTGTGGATCCAATCACGGTTACGAATAACATTTGACTATTAACACCCCCGAAAAATAGCAAAGAAATTCATACTTCTTTCACGCTATACCCCAAAACTGCCTACTTTTGTTTATTCATTTATCATGTACTAATTTCGATAATTGGTACAGTAATACTCGCAACTATAACTAGACTTTATTACCTTGTATCTTCTTTTCTAAGTGCACTAATGCATAACAACTTGTATCTTAGCACGTAAAGAGCAAACTATTTTAAAGTATTCAATAATCACAAAATATAAGAGCAAACTGTTTCAAGTATTAAATCAAACTCGAAAATCTAAGAGCACCGTTAAAAGCATTGAATAATCAAAAATCTAAGAGAGCGAAACTCATATTATCACCGGTTTATATAAGAGCCCGCCCGTACGTCGGTTTTGTCCCGCAAACGGACAATTTCCAGAATTTCGCATACTATGTTCCCTTTCGACAGTCGGGCACAGCGATTCTTATTAAATTTGCACTCGCGCCAGTTAAATCTCAGAAATTTTCCACACGGAACGCAACGTCTGAGAACAACTAATTAAATTTTATACCGAAATGTTATTTTTACACCTCTCATGTTTGCCTCTTATTTTCAACCAATCGCAACCCAGTGACATTGCTCAAATCACGCCTTTAATTATCCGTGTCTCTGTCTTGCGCATATTATCCGTCTATATCTACCCTGTTCTGAGTGGTACAAATCGATATTCTTTATTATCGGTTATTTCAATCCACGTGGATTCGTAAGTAAAATAACCCCGTATCTAGCCTTCCCGTTAAAACATCCGACCGTTTCCAATATACCTAGAAGCTGCATGTTTATCCAAACAAATTAATTAGAACATTGATATTTAAAAATAGGCAGGTGTTCAATCGTAATACTTTGAATAACACTTCTACGATTTGAATATTATTGGGTTTTTAACAGCTTTTATGCATATAATACCTTAATAATCGTTCAATTAACTCCAATTAAAATAATAATGAATGGCATTGACTTCTACCCTTTAATTTTTAGTGAATCTTAATTAAATATTAATTATTATTTGTACATTTTGTTTAATACTCGTTACTTAAACTTGAATTAATTAATATAAATTTTGCACGTAATTTCCATTTGTTTCTTTACTTGGAATGATTAAATTACATACAAGTTGAGCATTTTAATACTGCTTCTTTTGATAGAAAACGTCTAGTAAATAATTTAAATCCCTTATTTCTAATGAAACGAATAAATTTTTATGCTTCACGGTTTTAATAATGCGTACTTTTTCCCAAAGCTTCCTTATACACGGTGATTAAAATTATTTGATGCACTTAATTAATTTTCTACCCTGGTCTAAATATGAGTAATATATATATATATATATATATATATATATTTTACTGATCTACTCTCTCTCTATCCCACTTTTTTTTTTTTGCTTTTCTTTATTTTATTTTACACTTTTTTTGTCGCGCCTTTTATGTAATGTGCACACCTAATGCACGCCCCGTACTTGCAACGTTTGGTTGGTTCTTTAATTAAACTGTTTATTACAATGCCTCGACTATTTAAGCTCTTAATTCTCAGGGTGTTCACCTACTTATAGTGAGTTCCGTTATAAGTAGATGTGCAATGCCCAACCAAACTGCACACTCTTTTGTTTTAGTACTAAATTTTTAATCTACTTTTGTATATGCCAAATTTTTATTACGATCAACGTTGCCTTGTGCCTAATTAATTTACTACCACAAATTTATGACTTTTTTTGACGTTTTAAGATATTTCAGCACTCACCTGGATTATACTTCGTTCTTGGCCTCTCTAACTGCTGGCTCAAGATCCTCGTAGCCGTATGCGTCTTTACACGGTTGTACTATCTGATAGAATTTTCGTATCGCCTCCAAGTGTCGTTCTTAAATTTTAGATGCTCCCCAATATCTGAAATAAATAACCCTAATTTAGAATTTGGAATACCCGTTTACGTTACTTCCCCTGCGCTAATTCTTCTGTCCTAATTTCTGCTTTGAATCCTCCACTACCAATTGTTGCTCTCCTAATTTTGCTCCTTGTGTTCTCAATTAATCCGTCCGCTTTTTCGTATTCAATCCAAATCTAATCGCCGTCCTGTTTCAAATTACTCGATGCCCCGCTATAAATCTATATCCAAATCAATCTTCGTTGCTTTATCTACCCACTCGATGTCCTGCTACCTATAAAGCTCTATCCAAATCGATCTTCGTTCCTTTAAATAACCACCCTATGTCCTTCTGCATTTAAATCGCTATCCAAATCAATCCCAAATCTATTTAAATATTCGTCGCTTCGCCGTCGCTTATATAACCACTCTATGTCCTTCCGCCTTTTAATCTCTATCCAAATCCAACTTCGTCCCTATGTATAACCACTCGATTTTCCTTCCGCCTTTCCCAATATCGTTCCAAATCTATTCAAGTATTCGTCGCTTCACCGTCGCACTATTACCAATCTTTACACTTTTTACTATCGTCGCTTTTGCTTATTTATATTTCGCTGCTGCTCTTTACCCTTCTTTACTCAATCAAAACTATTCAAAATCAAACACGTTTATTAACTTTTAAAATCGTTACACAAATTAGCACAGTTCTATGAAAACACGTCTTTATACATAAAAATTTCGAAATAATCTCCCTTTGTTTTCTTTCCAAGGCGACCACTATAACATTTCTTGCCTACTAAACTATAAAGTACATAACTAAAATCGTCCAATAATATCCAAACACTACGTTTGTGTCGCACATACCATAATTCATGTCTTTTTGCATTTTCATAATTCACATAAAATTCTAGTATTGGTCCTAAATATTTACAGTCCTTCAATCACATTTGACGTTGTTATAACTAATAATTTTGAGCTTACAAATTTTGTCCAAAAGTTGATTCTATTTAAAATAAAAAACCAAAATAAATCACACTTGAACCTGGATGCGTGGTTGATAGTGAACATCCATAGACGCATCCGGTTTTTGGACGGCAAATGTACTTTCAATGGCCTATAAAATTCAAACTCGGTATAAACCCTTGAGTACTGTGCATCTTACTACGTCATTTAGTCATTTTAATTTACCTTTTGGCACTTATATTTCAACTACCATTTTGAATTGTATTTTAGTATATGTAAAATACGGCAAACATACATTTTTAAGTTATGTGATCAAATATATGGATTATTTTACTTGGCATACACTACCTTGTACTAAACAACCCTTAGAACCCTTGGTAGCTCCCTCAAACATTATAATATATATATATATATATATATATATATATATATATATATATTGCTGTGATAATAGACCCCACGATTGGCATGTTATAAAATGCTGTGATATTCCCCCTGAACAATCAAGCCCCTATGATGTGGAATGTTAAATAAGGGTTTTTGCCCTGACTAGTTTATTTAATTAAATAAAGCAATTCTACAATACACAATATAATAATTCAACATCTACAACTCTCAAAATTTTCCCCTTTTTACAGAATGTCTACATATACCAGATTTATGGTTTTTGAAAGCCAGCAAAACTATCGAACGTTCCAAGATGCCTATTTCCTTTGTCATAAATTGTTAAATGACCCTTTACCATTTTGTCAACCTTTACAAATACAAAAATGATAAATATTGAATTAAAAATAGTTTTCAATAATAAAGTGTATTAAAATTGAACCTGGAATAGGTTCTGTCGTTCCTTTCTAGTTTGCGATCTGCATCCCCATGAATTGTTTCATACCAAGTCTGAATATGTCTAAATTAGAATACTTTGATTTTAAAACTGTCTTCAATTGAAAGTCGAAATTAGAAGTCGACATCAAAATTAAGGTCCAGACTGAAATTACTCTCCAAATTTCATGTAGGTATTAACACAATTTCTATGTAGGTATGAAAATCCAGAATGTCATTAAAATCCAATTTACATGTAGGTATTAGAACAATTTTAAAGTAGGTATTAGAATCCAATTTAAATATCGGGATTAGAAGCCCTGTTTTATGTATATTAGAAATGGATTTTGATTAAGTCGTTTTACTTACGTCCATTAATAGATCGGCTTATTTTCATTGCATAAATTTGCCCACTTTTCAAATCTAATTTCACTTTAATTTTACTTCACTGGTTACGTAAATTCTTAGTACTTTTGAACATAGTCGTAGCCCAGTTTGAATGTATGCTAACTTGTCGCTTCATCATTATCGTATATAAAGCCGTACCTCCACCAGCTTTTCATTGGCTTATTTACGTTCTGGAACGACACCTTGGCTTTATCTCGCATACCTTGGAATCTTCACCAATTATTTAGTTTAAATATTCGAATGCATGCCTTGCCATTCACGTACGCCTCTCGCATATCATGGTAATTTCCAACTTTCGCCTTTTATTAACTCACGTATTCGAATGTTTGTTATTTATTATTATCTAAACTGAATAGCCTGGTGCTTGTTTATTTCTACATAATATTGGATTTTTGAACAAATGTGATTTCTTCCTGTCACGTACGATTTTCTAATAATGAATAATTTAGATTGCGTGTATGATGATATTTTTAACGCAATTGTTAAATATTTGTAAAGCCAATTCATATAGGCTTCTCGGTGATTTAATTTTGATGCAGTTTGTGTTTTCAAATCTTATCTTTACTTGTATACTACTCTTAGATATTTCTATGTTCTTATGTATTTAATCCCGCGTATTTTATATACAGTGTGCTCTCAATTAACAATATGTAGAGTGACCGATTTACTTTTATGATTTCTGGAATTATGTGCTTTTCTTGAACTGGAAGTTGTGTTTATTTATTCTCCGACCCCTGTGACTTAACCTACCCCTAAACTACCCTATTATTATAGCAATATATATATATATATATATATATATATATATATATATATATTACAGTTAATAAGATGAAATAATAACTTAGACTTTTTTTTAAGTAAAGCCCAAATGATCATTTCAAATCGAGCTAGTAATTGAAAGAAGGAAAATATAAGGTCTTGGACAGGATTTGAAACTGCATCTCAGTTTTGCCGGAACTGTGCGTTTACCAATTACGCTACCGAGGCCGATGGCTATAATTGGGAAATTTACAAATCTAAATCGTGTACAGTACCATATATAAACCTAACTTTCAATTTACTTAAAAAAAAAGTCTAAGTAATTATTTCATCCTATTAATCGCAATACGTTAGTATTTATCAACTTACCTTGTGTAAAAAACTACTTATAATATTTATACTTGGCTTATAGCCGTGATTTTGAGCGTTGCTTCCTGTCTATATCTGACATAAGTCAAAAAACTTGACAATTTCAGATATGATTGACAAAAATGCTAAACGTAATTGAAAGTTAGGTTTATATGTGGTACTGTACACGATTTAGATTTGTAAATTTCCCAATTATAGCCATTGGCCTCGGTAGCGTAATTGGTTTACGCACAGTTCCGGCAAAACTGAGATGCAGGTTCAAATCCTGTCCAAGACCTTATATTTTCCTTCTTTCAATTACTAGCTCGATTTAAAATGATCATTTGGGCTTTACTTAAAAAAAAAGTCTAAGTTATTATTTTATCTTATTAATTGCAATACGTTAGTATTTATCAACTTACCTTGTGTAAAAAACTACTTATAATATTTATATATATTACTCATATTTAGACCAGGGTAGAAAATTAAATAATCACATCAAATAATTTTAATCACCGTGTATAATGAATATTATTAGATAATACGCGTTATTAAAACCGTGAAGCATAAAAATTTATTAGTTTCAGTAAAAATAAGAGATTTAAACCATGTACAAGACGCTTTATATCAAAAGAAACAGTATTAAAAAGCTCTGCGTGTAATGTAATTATTCCTAAACAAATGGAAATTACGTGCAAAATTTATCTTAATTAACTCTATTTCAAGTAACTGGTATTGAACAAAACGTACAGATAATATCTATAGAAACTTGTAAAAACCCAATAAAATGCAAATACTAGAAGTGTTAGTTAGAAGTAGGATGTTTGAACACACCTGCGTATTTTAAAAGGCAATTTCAGTTTAATTTGTTTAGATAAACATGTCGATTCTAAGGATATTGGAAACGGTCAGATGCTTTATCACGAAATACAAAACAGGGTTTATTTAAATATCACGTACGGTGAAAATTTTGCAGATAATTAATGTTTACAAAGAATCTTGGAGAAACCGGGGCTTAATATTCACGAGAAGGTGCGATACGGGGTTATTTAACCCAGATAGTCCACATGGACTAAAATATAATCGATAATAAAGAATATCAATTTGCACCAATACGAACAGGTTAGAAAAGGAAAGAGAAAATGCGTCAAGCAAAGACACATATAGTAAAAGGCGTGATTTAAGCAACGTCACGAGGGTCACAATTGGTTGAAAATAGGATGCAAATATCAGAGGTAGAAACAACAATTTCTGTACAAAATTAATTAGTTTTTCTCGGACATGTTTGCGTGCCGTGTGAGAATTTCTGATATTTAAATGGGGCGAGGAAAAATTCGTAAAAACCGACGCGCGAGCGACGGACTGGGAACATAGCATAAGAAATTCTTAAGAATTGTCTGTTTTGAGGACAAAAGCGACGTGCCGGCTATTCGCTATATATACCGGTGGTAATATGAATTTCGGCCTCTTAGACTTTTGACTATTCGATGCGTTAAAAGCTCTTACATCCGCGACTTGATTCAAGATGTTAAACAGTGCATTTTAGTTTGATAAAATAATTTAAAATTTTGCTCGTATATTTTAGTGATTCAAAATAGTTTGTTATTTACGTGCTAACATGAATGTACTTCGGTGCACTTAGATACAAGGTAATAAAATTTAGTATCACTGTACCAATTAGCAAAATTTACAACGACAAATGTATACACAAAAGTAGGCAGTTTTGGCGTATATTGGTGAAAGACGCATGAATTTCTTTGCTATTTTCGGGGTGTTAATAATTAAATGGTTCAAATACGTGTCTGGATCCACGAAACAAGGGTCAGATATACACAGATGAGTTCCGGAAAAGCCCAGAAACAACTTTAAATAAATGGTGATGGAGAAAATTTTAAAAGCGTTGAGAATTAGAAGCCGTAAATATAATCCTGTTGGAATGGTGTGATTAACTAAAGGGACGATGTACATTGAAGCTACGAGGACAGTAACCTTCAGGTAAATTATACTATTTTGTTTGACATTTTGGTGTGTGTTGAATAACTTTATAATTGATTTACTTTAAATGGACATTAGTGAAATTGTACTAACCATAAAATTTTAATTTTAAGATGAAATTTGCTTGTTTAAGTAGAAAGGGGTATTTAGTATTGATGTTCCGAATTATGATGAAACTTTGGGTATGTCTTTGAGCTCAATTAGACGAACCTGGTTAATTAACGTAAAGGGGTGGTAGATGCTCCCTTTATACTCAGACTCCGGTCTGCTTATATTGTTATATTAATTAGTAGGCATCCAACAAGGACTTTAATTCTGGATGCACGTTAAAGTGATAATAAAATTAATCTTGAAATTCTTTTAAAACTAAATTTTATGCTGAAATTTAATTTGAAAATTTAATGTATTCTGAATATTGATGTAAATAGAGTTAACGTTGATGTTTGTGGTAGGAATGTGTTGTTTAATTTTATGAATGAGGAGGTTTATAAAATTAGGTGAGCAGCTGAAGCGAAACCAGGATCACAGCAGTTTATGACGCCCAATCGGTGGGACTAGAATTTTTTTGTTGAAAGGACCCAGTTCCCGCATTCAAAGGAGTATATCACAGCAATATATATATATATATATATATATATATATATATATTGCTGTGAATTCCTGTAGAAAATATCGGAATCACCCTAAAATCGTGCCCCACCCCACGCTTGGGCCATATAAAATTTGCTGTGTATTACCCTTAAATCTAGCCCCAGCGTTGGGCCGTCATAAAATTGCTGTCATTTACCGTAGAAAAACCCTTTCCTTCTTGCCCCACAAATTGGGCACCATAAAATTTCTGTGGAAGTCAGGAACAATCGAGTCCCACGCTTGGGAAGTAATAAATTTACTTTTTTGAAAATAAAAAAAATATTCCAATCTCTGAGGAACGCCTCCATTATTTTAACATACCACGGCTAGCTCTAAAATCTGCTTCTTCATAGACACTTACCATCCTATGTTTGCTCTTTCTCACATATACAGCCAAATAAAATTACCACTCAAATAATGCAACGAACCATACAACCTTTTAATCATACAAATTAAAATTTTCCATTACCAAGTAAATATGTACACATTCAGATATACAGCTTCATAAAATATTACAATTACAATCATTAAGTCCTTTTTTAAATTTCATGCTTTTGCTTTATATTGACAGTTTTTGTTTTATATGAGTAGATGGGCCAGTCTTGAAACCCTAAATTGACTTTTAATCTGTTCTATGACGAGCTCAGTATCAACTTAGTTACTCTAAATGCCTAAATACATCGCATCTTTGTTTTTAACAACCCTAAAGCCCGTTTACTCTTTACATTGAATTTTTATGTCCTTTATTTACACCTTTAAATAATTAATAAAAATTGTCCTTTACATATGCCCTTCAAATGAGCTTTTATGTTCATAAAATACACACCCAATGTGTCAAATCACTCTAGCACAAAATGTTCAAGCAATAGTAGTAGAATCAATTTCGTTACCGGGAATAAGCTTTTTCGTCGTCACCTCTGAAGATATTGTCCACCAAACCTCGTCGTTGCTTCCATACACTTTTCCGCTATGTGTAGATCAAACCCATTTCCACTCGCTATCCAAATCTCTGCAGACGACTTCAATGTTCGACCCAGATAATTGTCCAAACCAAATTAATCATTTTCCACGTCTACCAAACACCAAGCATCCTCGTTCCATCAATTTCTCATCACGCTTACCTTAGTAACATCCCTCTGTTAGTTCTTTGAATGTAAGTACAGCACCGTCTACTAAATATCACCCACTTGTGCAATTCACACTTTTATTTAACTTTAGCCGGACTGTACTAACACTGTTTTTATTTTACATTTTAATGTTACCATAAAAGCTAAGCGAAGTCAAACGGAGAAGCGAAGTAAGAGAGCTTTACTGCGTTTTCTGGTGTATTTATAACAATCGCTACACACCTCCTTGTACCCTATTTCAATCGAAAAGCTCCCCTACTGTAATCGATTCTAAAAATTTTATACGCAACGAACTTTGTAAATCTGTGAATTCTCACCCCATCGTCGCTTTAGTTCGAAAACTGGTTAACAAACTACAACGGTCGCGAGCTTCTCTGAAATTTTCTAGCACTCAGCCAATCACACACATTTTCCCCATTCTTATGTCCAGCCTTCAACTATGTTACCCTAGTCTAACACATATTTGTTGTCTCTTTTACAATCCCATTCAAGCAACAGAAAATCGATATTGTGATTGACCTCCAAACTTGTCACGTACTTTAAACGAGTGTTTTACCCAACGTCTATTATATGTGATTTCTGTCTGCTTTACGCTATCGATATTCCGTCTCAATTTGCTTTCAAACCACCTGTTGTTTTCGTAGCTTTTGGCATCGGCCGTTAACTAAATTTCTACAGAATTCTGTTCCAACGTTCATTTATGTTCCTTGAACTTCTTTATTTATCTGTCGTGCTTTTCTATGAAGCAACTGTCGGTTTGAAATCGTATTTTCCAAGTTATAGAATTTCTTAAAATTTGTGTTTAACGAACACCTGTTTAGTTAAATGGAAAATATGCGTTTACATTATTGATTTTATATACCCAAAAGCTCTCTTTATTATTTGATGTACTTGATTTACAACTTTTAAAATATTCAAGCTAATTACATTCGTATCCTTGAGTTTTCCCTTACTACAAAGCTTCTACACTTATGCAAATTTAACATTCCGAATTTAAAAATACAAAAGTATGCTATTATCCGTTCGTTTTCAATGTCAAAACTAATTAATTTGGCGCGTAAATAAATTATTCCTATTTCCTATATACATGGTTGTTAAAAATGTAATTTCTTAACTTATCCATGCCTCTTAACCTATAACTAGTACGAGCATTGCAGACATTGTAAAGAAGCACAAACACACAAATCAGGATATTAAGGTATTGTTTCAAGTTCACTAACACAATAATAACTCCTAAAATTAAGAAAAAGCCTTTTAATTCAATGAGCATTTTTTTCACTAAAATTATTTGATGGTTAGTAGCATAGCTTGATGGTATCTACATTACCATCTACATTTTTCTTACATTTGCTAAAGTATTAGATTGGGCTTACCGAAAGAGAGAGAGAGAGAGAGCACCAGGTGTTTGTTTCCTGTACATTGAATTAGAGCTTATTTAAATTTAGAACCCAGTGTAAAGAAAAAAAGGTTTACCCTGAAAAAAAGAGGTATAATTGCTGTAGTTGAGGTGTAGTTGGGTAATAATTCGCAACATCCTTTTAATAAAAAATAACTGCATATAACCAACACCTTAAGTGGTTTTTGAAATTAGTAAATAATAAAGTTTTTTTAACAAGCAGTTAAACGAGTATATGCCTAAACTATAGATATATAAATAGAAATAACAAATAAAACAGGGCAGAAAGATCGTTGCATATTAAATTTTCAGAATCGGTGATAGTGGTAGTGCTTTTCGATAGAAACGGGGTACAGGTGTGTTTCAACTATTATAAATACAATGGGAGACGTAGTAGGGCTCTCTTACTTCTTTGGTCCGCTTCAGACTTATATGGTAACATCTAAGTTAAAAATTTATAAATCAATGATAGTACAGTCCGTCTTAATTTAATTAAAAGTGTTAAAGCACGAGTGGGTGCTAAATTGTAAACGGTGCTGTAGCTACATACAAAGAACAAACGAAAGATGTTACTGAGGTAAGCGTGCCTAGATAATTTTTTGGAACGAGGATGCTGGGTGTATGGTAGATACGGAAGGTGATTAATTTGTTTTGGACAATTATATGAGTAGATATATTGAACGCGTCTGCAGAGAATTGGATAGCGGGTGGAAATGAGTTTGATGTACATATAGCAGAAAGAAGCTGAATGGAATGCAACGACGAAGTTTTGGGTGGACGACTTTTTCAGAGGTGACGGTGAAAAAAGCTTACTCCAGATAACGAAATTAGTTTCTTTTGTTATTGCTTGAACATTTGATGCTAGAGTGATTTGACATATTGGGTGTGAAGGGTATTTGACAATTTGTATTTATTATTTGAAGATGTAAATAAATGACGTAAAATTTTGATGTAAAGAGTAAACGGGTCTTTAGAGTTGTTGAAAACAAAGATGCTATTTATTTATGCATTTAGAGTAACAGGGTTTATACTGAGTTCACCATAGACCAGAGTAAATTTCAATTTAGGGTTTCAAGATAGGTCCATCTACTTATATTAAAAAAAAAAATTGTTGAAATAAATTAGTCATGAAATTTAAAAGGATTTAATGGTTGAGATTGTCAAATTTTTGAAGCTGTATATCTGATTTTGTAAATATTGAGCTGGTGACGTAAAATTTGGATTTGGATGAATAAAATGTTGTATGTTTCGTTGAATTATTTGAGTGGTAATTTTATTTGGTAGTATATAAGCGAGAAAGAGTAAACTTAGGATGGTAAGTATCTCTGAAGAAGCCAATTTTAGAGCTAGCCATGGTATGCTGAAATAAGGGAGCGTTCCAGAGATATTGGAAATAGTTATTTTCAGGAAAAGATTTTAGGGTAGCCCAATTTGTGGTGCATGATTGTTCAAGCAAACTTCCACTGCATATTTATGACGACCCAATGCTGGGGCTTGATTTAAGAACTTCCACTGCTATATATATATATATATATATATATATATATATATATATATATATTCGTTAGTGGGCCTTTAAAAAGAAATCTGTAGAGGAGGGGAACAGTACAATAATATCTATAAAGAAACTAAAATACAATATCTACACTTCATAATAAAAATAATGTTCCCTCCCGAAGATACGGCCTACAAAGGATAATAGAAAAGTATTCCTAACAATTATAAACATACTGTAGGTCCAAAAATATACATTAACTTTCATAAATAATGACCCCCAAAATTATGAACACACTGTACGTTAACAATGTTGCCACTTTTCCCTTCCGACTAAATGATATATCAAACTTTACTTCAAATTTCAAAAATGTAATATAAATGTTATAACTGCTCAACTGGATTTAGTTGTAATAAAAACACAGTTAATTTTCACTGATAACGTGAACTAAATTGGTCGGAGGGGCGATGAAAAGCATGTATTAAAATAAATAAGTCTACAACCTTAAAGATCCTGATATCTGGTGTATCCTTACTAGTAGCAACACATTACTAGGATTTTGTAAGCGGCCAGGCGACTATTGCTTCTTTCAGGGCTGAAGGGGTAGAGGTTTAACAGTAAATAATAAGTAAGTTATAAGCAGGTAAGTATAAGAGACTAAATGAAAAACAGACAAGAGAAAGAAGAAAGACCGGTTGGCCGGTCTAATTGAAGTAGAAAAGAATTGGTGACTCAAAAGTTCACACAAACGAAGTGAACAAACACCATTAACTAACATTATATAACCATAAATCCTCCTACAAAGTCTACTGAAAATCAAAAGCACCAAACGCACTTACCATCATACAACAGAAAATAGAGCCCTCGTATTCTTCGCTTAATAGCTATGAACAGAATGACGTTCTTTATATCAAATCAACTACACCTGCCAGGCGCGATAAGCGGCTCATTAAGAAACCTACATAAACAATGAATTAAAGCAGAATGGAAATTAATTTTGATAATAGACTAAAATATCGCAGGGAACATCAAATAAATTTTATACAGAAAACTACATGTACCACTATCTATCTAACTATGATGGTAAACTGGCTTGTTGTATACTTATGCACATTTGGCAAAAAAATAAAAGGTTCTAACAAAAACTTTTATTAATTTATATAATAATTAAAGGTCCAGCACAAAAGCGCAGTTAAATAAATTAAAATATCTTGAAAAATCCTTACAAAACATTAATAACATTCTTTGGTTTAAAGTTAATACTACATTTAACAACCATCACCAAAACTGTATCGTTTACAGAAACAGTTTTGAAAAGCTAAAGGAACATTGTATGATAACGTTGCTACAATTTATAAAAAGCTTGGCATAATAAAATACTATCAAAATTAAATACTAAAAAACAGCCAATGTTGAGTGTAATTTGTATTACAGTTAATACAAGTATTAAAGTGACAGAACTGCCTCGGCTAAAGTATGATCATCTTCATATTTTCGATCTTCACTTTCATGCAGCAATGAGGCATCATCATCAAAGGATGAATTAAAGTCTACAAAAGAAGAACAATAAAATTTTAATTTAATAATAGTACTACAAACCATCTGGTTCTCCTATAAACATATCAGGCTTATGCTCATTAGCATCGGATAAATTCTTATATTCGTCTGAATTAATTAATTGATACCACGTTACAACACAAATAAATGCAATGAAAAACAAATTGGATGTGATTCCAATTATGGAGGAAAGAACCGGCCAATGGAACATAACATAACGTAATCCAGAAAAATGAGCATTGATAATAAATGTTGATGAATACAGCTGTATGTGTTGCGTTTGGACTTCAATGTAGACATCAGTAACAGCTCGGCTCTAAAATAAAAAAAAGTTTCGTATAATACGTTTCAAATGTTTATCTTAGCATTGTCACTGGATTTCGGCATGTGAAATTTAGGTTGTTATACTTTGTAGGAGATAGAAGATTAAATATATATTGAATTTACATAATGGTTACCGATACTAATTTTTTTTTATTATATTCACCGTTTAACAAAATTATAAATAAACATATTTTTGAATGAAATAATAAAATATAACAAATAATATCTAAAATTAATCAGATCAAACAACTTCCCCTTTTCGTAATCAAATCAAAAACATTACTGTGCAATTGTTTTTATATACGAATAAAGCAGTATTATATATTTAAACGACTTTTGTTTTACAAAAGGCACCACTGAAACGTTATTTCTTCTACGTTGAGGCGCTAGTATAACTTATTTTTCTTAATGGGCGCCAGTGAACAAAAATCTTTCGACATAGCTAGGGGTCTATTCCTGGGTAGAGCAATAAGAAGTGGGAGGGGGGGGGGTCGAATTCTGTTCGCAAACCAAAGCTAAGCTAAATTAAATAGGCGCCACCATGTCCTGAGATAATTACGATAATAGCAGAGCACAGTTCTAAGGTCGGACGTGGAAACCCAAAGATAAAACGATCACCTTCGTTAACAAAAACCTGTCTTATCAAAATAAGACGCAGCTCCTGTAAGAAATTGCAAAGATTAAATAAATAAAAAAGTAGAACACCATTTGTGTCCTATAAAAGTATAAAAAAATAAAAAAAAATGTATATCCAATATAATATTGGCACCAAATTATTACTCAAAAAATTTTTACCTTTGTGTAATTAGATTTGATCGCATTTGACCAAAATAAAAGCCTCAAAGTTGAACTAATTGTTTACTAAAAAAGCACTCTTTTAAAATTTCGGAACTTTTTAACAAGTAACAAAAATTTATCTTTAACATCTATATAAAAGTCGAGGTTTTGACTTTTTAAAACAGCCAACTACACTTTAAATATGAATCTGCTATAAATATTTGAGTGAAAATAATTTGTAAGCATAATACACTGAATTACGTTCTAACCTGGGCAGATCTTTTCAGGTAGATTACAATTTCTAGAATCTTATTCTGAGTGTCTTTAAATTTTCAGATTTAAATTTTATGATTTACATGTAAATAAATGCTAATCACAAAAATAGGAATGTTTGGTTTAAACTCAATGACAGCTGCACGAAGCATTTGTTTTCATGACAACATCTGTCAATTGTGCAACACAAAAAAATATGACGTCGAAAACACGTTGAAATTATCTAAGGTTCAGATGGAACAAAGCTTGTAATTATAAAAACCTAATCTGACAAAATTTTGTTCTACGGCTTATAAAACCAGTTCAACAATAATTGAGAATTACACAGATTACATGTTGAAAACATAATAGCAACTTTATGTGCTTTATATGATAGTCTGTTTATCAAATTTTTATGACATTCAAAACACATGCATGAAATATCTTATATCTAATAACGAACCAAACTGCTTTTGTTGCTCCACGATAAATCGAGATGGAAATTTATATTCTTCAAACAAAGTTATCGGCCATTTCTAACTAGAGACGACTGCAATCCAAACTAACATCCATAATTCCTAGTTAACAAATTTCTTAGTAGACAAATTTCAAATCGACAAATCCTAAGTGACGAATTTTAAATGATGAATCGTACATGACGCGCGTTAGTAGAAGGTATCTTAATAGTTTCAGGTCGAGCACGACCTGACCTGCTTACTTTAGTAATTGATGCGAAGGTCGCCTGCCTCTAGCCGAGAATACCTGTTGATAAGGCAGTTGCTGGCGGGCGACTAACTTAACGAATCAAGAACCAAATCGTCGCGACGTTAGAGGCGTGGAATATGAAAGAAACAACTAGAGATGCGCGTGGAAATAACTTTATGTGACACAGATATTTTAATATAAGAAGATTAATAAGGAATAATGCACGCTTAGCGCATTATCCTCGTAATTCAATGCGAATAATTATTACTGAAATTAAACATGTTACAATATTTCATGATGTACTTTTCGTTAAAATGTTTTATTTTATGAAAACTTCCATGCTGTGTACACGAAATTTTTTCAATAAAATCCAACAACAAAGAATTCTCATATAAAAATTAATATAATATTTAGAAGTATAAAAAATAAAAAAATAAACAAAAAATATAAAAAAAATGAAAACGTAGTAGCACCGAAGATGGCTAAGTTCAAAAGCGCTCTGCTGTAATTTTTTATATTTCTAAATACTATGTTAATTTTTACAAGAAAATACTTTGTTTTTGGATTTTATTGTTTTATTTTACACCACCAAGAAAGTTTTGCCATTTACAATCAAAACCAGACATACTACAGTTTTGAATGTTGAACACTTGTTCATCGAATTTAGGAATGGGCAATTCAATTTTGTACTCAGTGATGTTAATATTCCTCTAAGATCTTAACCCGAAGTGAACAGTGCCCTTTAAAATTTATTTTTCATCTCTATTTGTCTGTATTTTCTAATTATAATACCTAAAGGAAAGGATCGAATAAGTCGTATATCCAACTAAATTACATTCATTGAAACAAATTAATTGACATTAAAATTACAATATATTTATACAGCGGATGAAACAAAATACACCTCGACAATTGACACTGTAAAAAAACCTATTACTTAACCGACACAAAATCTAATTTAAAAACCTTTTTTCTTGCTTATTTGCTGCAAATTCAGTGATTGCATTATTGATATTCACGTTTTTGGCAGTATCACGCTTTATTGCACGTGATTCGCGGTAGCACTGTACTTTAACGAAAATTAAGGTTTTTACGCGTACTGCATTGAAGGGCTAAAACTATTTTACCAACGGCTAGCTTGGCTATCCCCCCAAGAGAAAGTTAAAGATAGGCTGGATTGAAATGTTCTTAGTTAAACTGAATACAATTTAAATTTAAGTTGGGCGTCATTGTATCTTGCAAGTATTAATCAAAAAAATTCTAATTTTAGGGCAGATACACAAACCCTTTCTGAGTTGATAATTCTAAAATTTTCTATTTAAATTACTGGAGAATTGACCAGACTTCTATAATATAGAGGAAATTACGAGAGTAAAAATACTTCATTTACACCTGCTTTGTTCAACTGTTAACAAAGTGTTAATGTGCTCCTCAAAGTATAATAAAATTAACTGATAAAAAGTGCTACTTATATATCAAATTTCGTATCATCCTAGAGCTAACTAGACAGGCTTTCAAACTACTAAACTTTTTTTTATAAAAAGTGCATCACAACTATGATATCAACAAATAACTAACATTTTAAATTGGTAGTATACAAACTTTTATTTATTATCAACAGTTATCTTCACAATAACTAGCTCTTATCCCTACAATTACAATTGCCACATTGTTTTATTATTGTACAGGACTGAACCCAGCAAATTGAAAGAAAGTTATTTATTTTGAAAAATATGCTAACATATTTTTGGTAAAATTATTAATAATAAGGGTGTAATATGTATGTTTGTTGGGAATAAAATAAAATATAACATAAAATGGACTGCTCCAAATGCTTACGTTCATTTCAACTGTCTAAAAAGACAAAAAATCCGTGTTTTTCGTGCGACATGTGTAGAAATTTATATTGTAATGATTGTTCTGGGCTTAGTGCAACAGAAATAAGATGTATGGCATTAAATGGCAGAATACCAAAGTTCAATTGTAAACAATGTCGAAATTACGATTTGGTGAAATTGCTGCAAAAAAGTATTAAAGACAAAGGAGATACCATAGTTGATAAAAATAATATCATCAGTATGCTCAAAGACAAGATAAAAGAAATGGAAAAAAGCTCTAAGCAAACATATGCAAATATCTTGAGTAAAAAAACTGAAGAGCCTCAAGCTAATTCTTATAAAGTGGACAATGTTCCAGTGGTTATAATTAAGCCGACCAGCATGCAGAGCTCACTTAAAACTAAAAAAGAGATACAAAAAAAGTAGATCCAAATGCTATAAATGTGCCTATCTTTTCGGTAAAAGAAATTAATAATGGAGGAGTTTTAATAAAATGTAGCTCTGAAGATGAAGCAAATAAGCTTAAGAGAGAGGTGGAATCTAAAAACTTTTCAATTAAATATGATGTTCGACTGTCTCAACTAAAAAGGCCTCGTGTAAAAATAATTGTTAATAATAGCGAAAATTTAACTCGAGAAGAGTATATGAATTGTCTAAAAAATCAAAATGAGTTCTTAACCCCTGATGATAATCTTAACATAACTTATATTAAAACTATCAATAGTGTAACATGTCATTTTACCTATGGTGAATGCCACGTTTCAGCTTGATTAATCTCTCCCTTTAAACCTCAGATTTTACTTTAAAAAGTCCATTGAACCTTGATATACACTTTTACTTTTAATAGATTTATTATAATCTCAGAATATATAAAGGTTATAGTACTTCATAAAGTACCGTGTTTGTTTTCAAATATTCATACTTGTTTGTAAAGTTGCCTACAATCCAGTATTCTTAGTATTTATTTTCACAATTCTACTTTGCAAAGTGCTCTGTAGTTTTCTTTTCTTACAATTTCAAATATCCCGCTCAGATATTTGAGACAGTTGGTTGCCTGTCAAAACTTTCTGATAAAGCATCATTTCTTGTCTTGATTTTGTGCACAACAGGTCATTTTGAATTCCTGTTGATAAGAATTGACCATGAGGTCGTATCAAGTATGTATTCTTTTGTTAAATAATAAATGTGTAATCATTTAAATATTATTCCAGATATCTTGCCTAGCTTTTCCTTTTCTTCATCAATTACAAATCCCACTGGATTACTATTCCGATGGTAAGGATTTAATAGATGTATTTTAAATTCCTTTTCACTTGGTTTAGCGTGATAACTAATTCACGTATTATATTTCAGGGTTGTTCTCTACCCCCATGTCTTTCTACTATTTATCTTACCTTTTCGTAATGATGCAGACTTATTTTGCTGTTGCTTTACAATAAGATAACAATACCGTTATATTTTAAATTACGCTACCTCAACATACAATTTTAGTTTTGAATATCATTCTCTTAAAATTTGGTTTAATATGGATCTATGAAGTTAAACACGGGATGTTTTTCAACTTGTTTGAATGCTAGCGAATTCTACCTCATCACTTGTTTTTGATGTTTTACCTGGAACTCCTGCAGTTTCTACACATTTGATTTGGATTTCTACAGATGTTCCGTTCAAAGAATTTCAGGGTAATAAAATATGTTATTCAATGCAACATGTCAGGTATGACAAATTAAAATATTATTTATCTACTCAAAATTAATTGAACTGATTTATGCAATATTAAATTTTCTCTTTATCTTACACTTGTAAAACATATTAATTTTACTGATAATTTATCTAGTATTTACAAATATTAATTCTTATTATACATAGTCTTACTGGACGCATACTGTTCAAATGTAAGCCACATGTTTCATGAAACCTATGGTAGTCAAGTACGTTTATTAATTTAGTCGTTAATTCACAAATTTTCTCCCTTGAGATTTTAAGTCTCTTGCAGCCTCCGCAACCTCAACGGTCGATGCTAGCTGCGCCAGAGTTTTTTTTATGCTCTGTCGTGCGCCTATCCTTTTTATAACGCCTGAAAAAGGGTAGAGTTGCAATAACAAAAAGCACATCATATTTGCCGAGTGCTCAGGTGAACTATTTAGTAAATTTATGGCCACAAAAAAAGTTTACATACAGTGGGAACGTTGCGCAATCTTTGAGGACATGTCTGGTCTTAGATGCATGAACTGCTGTGATTATGGTCATAAGGTAGCCAACTGCAAGAACAAACTAACGTGTATTTACTGTGGTGAATGTCATAAACTCAACGAATGTCCTAAGGATTTTAAAAATTGCCGCAACTGTGTAAATGCAGTATCCAAGTATAATTTAAAATATGATATTCATCATGAAGCACATAGCGGTGAGTGTCCTACATACAAATACCATATTATGAAAATGAGAAGTAGAATTAATTATTACTGTAAGTAATTCTGTAAGTAATATGTATATATAAAGTTAAGTTATGTTTATGTTCACTTTTATATTACTATCTTTTTTTTGTATTGGTTAACTGTACTGTCAGAATAGAGTAGTCATCCAATTAATTTTATTTTAGTATACTTAAAACTTCTTATTAATAATTATAAAATTTCATGGCTAATTTAGAGTTATCAATATTAGATGAAATAGACAGGAATATACAGTCTGATATTTCAATTTCTATGCAGGTGGATGACATTGATGATTTTAAAAATAAGATGCCAACCTTAGAACCTATGTTTCAAATACTTCATCTTAACATTAGGGGAGTTTACGGTCATTTTGATGAGCTCTTAGTTTTTTTAGAATCCTGTAACTTGAAGTCGGTAGACATTATTGTGCTTGGTGAAACCAGAGAAAATTTCAGTCTGGAACAAATTGCAATACCTGGGTTTAATACAATATACAATAACAGCACCATAAACAAAAATGATGGACTAGTATTATTGATTAATAGAAAAATTGTCTGTGAAATAACGCATACAGTTCTGCCGCTCTCTATGATAACTGTGTCCAGAGTACTATTTGAATGTGGCAAGGTAACATGCAACATTATGGCATGTTATAGATCACCCTCAACTTCTGATAATGATTTTTTGATTGATTTAGAAAATTGCTCAACAAATGCACCTGACAAAAATGTAAATATCCTTATAGGGGGATTTTAATATAGATATTAGCGGTATATCAGTTTTATCTATTAGTTATATATCAATATTAATGTCTATGGGTTACAAATCCTATATAAACACATGTACTAGAGTAACTAACACTTCAAGCAGCTGTATTGATCATATCTTTGTAAAGACTAATAATAACAAAAACCAATTTAAAATAAATTCGTCAGTAATAAATCATAATATAACTGATCACTATCCTGTATATTTGCAAGTTATGAATGAAAATCCTGTTTCGCCTAAATTGATCACTGAAGTAAAACATAAAATAGATATTGCTAGTTTTTCTCGTCAAATATGTCAAGTAAATTGGAAAGCTGTTTTTGAAAGCAACTCCCCATGTAATGCATGGTCAGCTTTTATCAACATCTTCAGCAATGTATATAAAAGTAGTCAAACCACTGAGATTAAAAAGGTAAAATATAAAAAGTTAAAGCCCTGGATATCCTATGCAATTATTGTATCAATAAAAGAAGGATCAAATGAAGAAGCAGGTCAGCACATAAAATAATGCCAGGCTTTCAGAAAATTATAAAGTTTATAGAAATCAACTTAATAAAGTTATTAAGGAAGCAAAAAATTATGTTAGTCAAATTAATAATAGTGCTAGAGATATGAAGAAATTATATAAAATTATACAAGATGTAACCAGTCCTGCAGCTATGACAAGGCCAACTATTTCTATTACGGATGAGGATGGAATTCATTTTACATCTGATTATGATGCTGCAAATTTTTGCAATAATTATTTTACCAATATCGATACCGATATGGCATCTAGAATATCTGAACCACTAAGTGATGTAAAAAATGTATATCCTAGCGTTAAAGACTCAATGTTTCTTTTCCCAGTAAAAAAAATGAACTTATTGGTCACATTAAGTCGTTAAAAAATGACGCTGCACCTGGCCATGATGGTGTTCGGATACAATTGATAAAAATGTATCATGAATTCTTAATTGATCCTCTGTTGCATATAATTAATCTAATATTTTTACATGGTGAGGTACCCAATGATTTTAAACTGGCTATAGTAGTCCCTGTATTTAAATCTGGAAAGGTTACTAACATTAGCAACTATAGACCCATCAGTTTAACTACTGTTTTCTCAAAAATCTTTGAAAAATGTTTAGTAAAGAGGTTATTTGACTATCTTGAAAGGTTAAATATATTAAGCTCTCAACAATTTGGTTTTAAACCAGGTTTAAGTGTTAATGACGCCATCTTTGAATTAGTAAGTATAGTAAAGGATAAACTAGAACATCAAAATAAATGTATTGGCATATTCCTAGATCTGACAAAAGCCTTCTTCCACATAGTATCTCACCATGGGTTATTAAATGCTCTCAGCCAGTATGGAGTGAGAGGTGTTGCCTTGAAGGTGTTTGAAAGTTATCTTACTAATAGAATACAGAAAGTTCTAATTGGAAATAAATACAGTGTCGGAAAACATGTTCAAATTGGTGTTCCGCAAGGAACTGTTCTTGGCCCACTTTTGTTTATAGTTTACATTAATTCTATGATTGCTTCGGCAAACATACACGGCGACATAATCTCATATGCGGACGATACTGCTCTTATTTTTAGTGATCCTACATGGATTGGTGTTAAACATAGAGCTGAGGATGGGATGGAGAAAATAAAAAATTGGCTAGATCATAACAAATTGTCGCTAAATATAGAGAAAACAAAATATATTACGTTTTCACTTACTGAAGCTAATAGACCTGATTACTAGACTATAAATCTCCTAAATTCTAATAAAACAATAAATGAAGTTCAAACTATCAAATATCTTGGTATATTAGTGGATAACCACCACCTTAAATGGACACCCCACATTAATAACCTGGTAACTAAAATTAGACATTTTATCTATAAGTTCATAAAACTTATGTCTTATGACTTATGTCTACATTTTGGTTCCAGGTGTGGATTTCACTATCATACCAAGATATTGATGAGTTTGAACTTCATTGTTTTATTAGGGAGATATTATAGTCTCAGTAATCAGGTCTATGCTTCAGTAAGTGACGTATGTTTTTTTCTACTATGTTGGCGACAATTTGTATGATCTAACAATTGTTATTTCCATCCATCGCTCATGTTTAACACATCATGTGGATCACTAAAATATAAGGCTGAGGCTGGTTCATTTGTCGCAAATAGTGAGATTTCTGCAATTGTGTCGACTTTGTTATTTGCACTGTTCTGAATGTTCTGTAGTAATCTTTCAAAACCTTACTTTCTATAACGATGGCTTATAACAGTGTCTGGAATTGACATGTATTTATGTTACGACTGTAATTCATTTGCATTACACTTTTATTATAGTAAATAACTTTCTAGAATCTCAGTTGCTAAACATTTTTCAACTATGGTTGGCTATGTTAATACATATGTGAAGATGTTATATGAAGACAGGCTTTAGATTAGGAATATGGGCCTCAATGTAACATAATTGATTTGAATTTACTGACGAGTGATCGGTGATTCATATACTTTATCGTATTTCGACATCTGAGTCTGGCGTCTTAACACTTAAACCTGGTTTAAAACCAAATTGTTGAGAGCTTAATATATTTAACCTTTCAAGATAGTCAAATAACCTCTTTACTAAACATTTTCAAAGATTTTGAGAAAACAGTAGTTAAACTGATGGGTCTATAGTTGCTAATGTTAGTAACCTTTCCAGATTTAAATACAGGGACTACTATAGCCAGTTTAAAATCATTGGGTACCTCACCATGTAAAAATATTAGATTAATTATATGCAACAGAGGATCAATTAAGAATTCATGATACATTTTTATCAATTGTATCCGAACACCATCGTGGCCAGGTGCGTCATTTAACACAATGTGACCAATAAGTTCATTTTTTTTACTGGGAAAAGAAACATTGAGTCTTTAACGCTAGGATATACATTTTTTACATCACTTAGTGGTTCAGATATTCTAGATGCCATATCGGTATCGATATTGGTAAAATAATTATTGCAAAAATTTGCAGCATCATAATCAGATGTAAAATGAATTCCATCCTCATCCGTAATAGAAATAGTTGGCCTTGTCATAGCTGCAGGACTGGTTACATCTTGTATAATTTTATATAATTTCTTCATATCTCTAGCACTATTATTAATTTGACTAACATAATATAATCTTTTTGCTTCCTTAATAACTTTATTAAGTTGATTTCTATAAACTTTATAATTTTCTGAAAGCCTGGCATTATTTTATGTGCTACGACCTGCTTCTTCATTTGATCCCTTCTTTTTATTGATACAATAATTGCATAGGATATCCAGGGCTTTAACTTTTTATATTTTTTTTTAATCTCAGTGGTTTGACTACTTTTATATACATTGCTGAAGATGTTGATAAAAGCTGACCATGCATTACATGGGGAGTTGCTTTCAAAAACAGCTTTCCAATTTACTTGACATATTTGACGAGAAAAACTAGCAATATCTATTTTATGTTTTACTTCAGTGATCAATTTAGGCAAACAGGATTTTCATTCATAACTTGCAAATATACAGGATAGTGATCAGTTATATTATGATTTATTACTGACAATTTATTTTAAATTGGTTTTGTTATTATTAGTCTTACAAAGATATGATCAATACAGCTGCTTGAAGTGTTAGTTACTCTGGTAGTACATGTGTTTATATAGGATTTGTAACCCATAGACATTAATATTGATATATAACTAATAGATAAAACTGATATACCGCTAATATCTATATTAAAGTCCCCCTATAAGGATATTTACATTTTTGTCAGGTGCTATTTGTTGAGCAATTTTCAAATCAATCAAAAATCATTATCGAAGTTGAGGGTGATCTATAACATGCCATAATGTTGCATGTTACCTTGCCACATTCAAATAGTACTCTGGACACAGTTATCATAGAGAGCGGCAGAACTGTATGCGTTATTTCACAGACAATTTTTCTATTAATCAATAATACTAGTCCATCATTTTTGTTTATGGTGCTGTTATTGTATATTGTATTAAACCCAGGTATTGCAATTTGTTCCCGACTGAAATTTTCTCTGGTTTCACCAAGCACAATGTTCACCGACTTCAAGTTACAGGATTCTAAAAACTAAGAGCTCATCAAATGACCGTGAACTCCCTAATGTTAAGATGAAGTATTTGAAACATAGGTTCTAAGGTTGGCATCTTATTTTTAAAATCATCAATGTCATCCACCTGCATAGAAATTGAAATATCAGACTGTATATTCCTGTCTATTTCATCTAATATTGATAACTCTAAATTAGCCATGTATAATTTTAATAAGAGTTTTAATATAATAAGAAGTTTTATGTATCTATACTAATAAAATTAATTGATGACAAACATCTAATTCATGACAGTACAGTTAACCAATAAAAAGATAGTAAGAATACTATAGTAATAATAACTACTTATATAAAGTTTATTAATAGTAGTCATATAAAATTAAAATACTTATACGATAAAGTTCAATTAAATATCTTTGCATTTAAGTTTATGAATTAAAGTAATCGTAAGTTTGATACAGTGGCTACATTATGACATATGCGTCAGTAAGACTGACTGTATAAGAAATTAAAGTTTGTAAATGTAAACATTTGCAAAATTTATAAATTTATACAAATAGACAAAATGAGATTTTATTGCAATCACTTGTTTTAAATGGTAGACAATAAGTAAATTGCTACATAATAGGTTGAGTAAGAGCTTATTTGAAATATGTAGTAAGACTGTAACATAAAATAAATTAAAGTGATAAAATAAATTTATAAATAAATGAACAACGTATAATCAGAATCTAAAAAAAATGTAAAATTTGTATCGTTTATATAAATGTAGTAATAATATTAAATATTTTAAATATTGACGTACCTATAGTTTCATAATAACATAATGTTACATCTGAAAGTATCGTCTTAAGGTACATATGTATAAACGTCAGAATAATATGTAAAACATGGGATTACAGAATATCCATAAAATTAATAAGAATTATTACAATTAGATAAATTGAAAAAATTTTAATAATCATAAATTTCATAAATTAATTAATTTGATGAATGAAGATAATAGTCAAACTAATTATTAATATTGTACCTAATTCATTGAACAAATTTAATTTAACAAAGAAATCATTTACGGAAACATCAAAAAATAAAAAATGTGTAAACAACTAAAAATCCGGTAATCATATCAAAAACAAGTAAGAGGTAAATTCACTAAAATTTAAGTGGAAAAAATCGTTTGTAATTATGAAACAAAGAAAACAGCAAATTTGAAAGAATAAATATTACAAAAATTAAAAAACTGATTTATACGTAATTTAAAATATAACGGTATTGTTATCTTATTGTAAAGCAACAGCAAAATAAGTCTGCATCATTACGAAACGGTAAGATAAATAGTAGAAAGACATGGGGGTAGAGAACAACCCTGAAATTTAATACGTGAATTAGTTATCACGCTAAACCAAGTGAAAACGAATTTAAAATACATCTATTAAATCCTTACCATCGGAAAAGTAATCCGGTGGGATTTGTAATTGATGAAGAAAAGGAAACACTAGACAAAATATCTGTAATAATATTTAAATGATTACATATTTATTATTTAACAAAAGAATACATACTTGATACGACCTCATGGTCAATTCTTATCAACAGGAATTCAAAATGACCTGTTGTGCACAAAATCAAGACAAGAAATGATGCTTTATCAGAAAGTTTTAACAGGCAACCAACTGTCTCAAATATCTGAGCGGGATATTTGAAATTGTAAGGAAAGAAAACTACAGAGCACTTTGCAAAGTAGAAGGGTGAAAATAAATACTAAGAATACTGGATTGTAGGCAACTTTACAAACAAGTATGAATATTTGAAAACAAACACGGTACTTTATGAAGTACTATAACCTTTATATATTCTGAGATTATAATAAATCTATTAAAAGTAAAAGTGTATATCCAGGTTCAATGGACTTTTTAAAGTAAAATCTGAGGTTTAAAGGGAGAGATAAATCAAGCTGAATCGTGACATTTACCATAGGTAAAATGACATGTTACACTATTGATAGTTTTAATATAAGTTATGTTAAGATTATCATCAGGGGTTATGAACTCATTTTGATTTCTTATACAATTCATATACTCTTCTCGAGTTAAATTTTTGCTATTATTAACAATTATTTTTACACGAGACCTTTTTATTTGAGACAGTCGAACATCATATTTAATTGAAAAGTTTTTAGATTCCACCTCTCTCTTAAGCTTATTTGCTTCATCTTCAGAGCTACATTTTATTAAAACTCCTCCATCATTAATTTCTTTTACCGAAAAGATAGGCACATTTATAGCATTTGGATCTACTTTTTTTTGTATCTCTTCTTTAGTTTTAAGTGAGCTCTGCATGCTGGTCGGCTTAATTATAACCACTGGAACATTGTCCACTTTATAAGAATTAGCTTGAGGCTCTTCAGTTTTTTACTCAAAATATTTGCATATGTTTGCCTAGAGCTTTATTCCATTTCTTTTATCTTGTCTTTGAGCATACTGATGATATTATTTTTATCAACTATGGTATCTCCTTTGTCTTTAATACTTTTTTGCAGAAATTTCACCAAATCGTAATTTCGACATTGTTTACAATTGAACTTTAGTATTCTGCCATTTAATGCCATACATCTTATTTCTGTTGCACTAAGCCCAGAACAATCATTACAATATAAATTTCTACAATGTCGCACGAAAAACACGGATTTTTTGTCTCTTGAGACAGTTGAAATGAACGTAAGCATTTGGAGCAGTCCATTTTATATTATATTTTATTTTATTCCCAACAAACATACATATTATACCCTTATTATTAATAATTTTACCAAAAATATGTTAGCATATTTTTCAAAATAAATAACTTTCTTTCAATTTGCTGGGTTCAGTTCTGTACAATAATAAAACAATGTGGCAATTGTAATTGCAGAGATAAGAGCTAGTTATTGTGAAGATAACTGTTGATAATAAACAAAAGTTTGTATACTACCAATTTAAAATGTTAGTTATCTGTTGATATCATAGTCGTGATGCACTTTTTATAAAAAAAGTTTAGTAGTTTGAAAGCCTGTCTAGTTAGCTCTAGGATGATACGAAATTTGATATATAAGTAACACTTTTTATCAGTTAATTTTATTATACTTTGAGGAGCACATTAACACTTTGTTAACAGTCGAACAAAGCAGGTGTAAATGAAGTATTTTTACTCTCGTAATTTCCTCTATATTATAGAAGTCTGGTCAATTCTCCAGCAATTTAAATAGAAAATTTTAGAATTATCAACTCAGAAAGGGTTTGTGTATCTGCCCTAAAATTAGAATTTTTTTGATTAATACTTGCAAGATACAATGACGCCCAACTTAAATTTAAATTGTATTCAGTTTAACTAAGAACATTTCAATCCAGCCTATCTTTAACTCTCTCTTGGGGGGATAGCCAAGTTAGCCGTTGGTAAAATAGTTTTAGCCCTTCAATGCAGTACGCGTAAAAACCTTAATTTTCGTTAAAGTACAGTGCTACCGCGAATCACGTGCAATAAAGCGTGATACTGCCAAAAACGTGAATATCAATAATGCAATCACTGAATTTGCAGCAAATAAGCAAGAAAAAAGGTTTTTAAATTAGATTTTGTGTCGGTTAAGTAATAGGTTTTTTTACAGTGTCAATTGTCGAGGTGTATTTTGTTTCATCTGCTGTATAAATATATTGTAATTTTAATGTCAATTAATTTGTTTCAATGAATGTAATTTAGTTGGATATACGACTTATTCAATCCTTTCCTTTAGGTATTATAATTAGAAAATACAGACAAATAGAGATGAAAAATAAATTTTAAAGGGCACTGTTCACTTCGGGTTAAGATCTTAGAGGAATATTAACATCACTGAGTACAAAATTGAATTGCCCATTCCTAAATTCGATGAACAAGTGTTCAACATTCAGAACTGTAGTATGTCTGGTTTTGATTGTAAATGGCAAAACTTTCTTGGTGGTGTAAAATAAAACAATAAAATCCAAAAACAAAGTATTTTTCTTGTAAAAATTAACATAATATTTAGAAATATAAAAAATTACAGCACCACGCTTTTGGCCTTAGCCATCTTCGGTGCCACTACGTTTTCATTTTTTTTATATTTTTTGTTTATTTTTTTATTTTTTATACTTCTAAATATTATATTAATTTTTATATGAGAATTCTTTGTTGTTGGATTTTATTGAAAAAATTTCGTGTACACAGCATGGAAGTTTTCATAAAATAAAACATTTTAACGAAAAGTACATCATGAAATATTGTAACATGTTTAATTTCAGTAATAATTATTCGCATTGAATTACGAGGATAATGCGCTAAGCGTGCATTATTCCTTATTAATCTTCTTATATTAAAATATCTGTGTCACATAAAGTTATTTCCACGCGCATCTCTTGAAAGAATTATAAGTATTAAATTACTAATTCTTGTTTATAAAGCCCTAGTTGAATCACTATTACAATTTGGAATCATAATATGGGAGCTTCGTATAAGAATGCATTGCATCCTCTAAATATTATACAGAACTACATCCTTAAAATAATATTCTGTAAACCTAGATTATATCCAACATATATGCTATATTCTAAAGATATACTAAATATTAGAATGCTTTATTTTTATAAGGCTGTAAGTTTATTTTTAGAAATAAGAAATTGAGAAATTTGATTGCTCATAAATATGTTACCAGGATAGTTAAAAATGCATGTATCGCTGTTCAATTTTTTCCAAAAGCAAACAAATAGATTATTCATTACAAGTTTGGGCGTAAAAATCTATAATATGTTATCTAATAGCATTAGGAGCTTAACAAATGATAAGCAATTTTCCGTAAAATGTAAAGAGTTTATATATGCTAATAATTTAAGGTGTTTAGATGCTTTATGATTAAAATATTAAAAATACCTAGGGCTTGTCAGTTATCTTTAAACGTACCTTTAAACCTTTCTCTGTGTTTTATGAGTTCTATTGACTTCAATTTGCAGGTGTCTATAGAATAAACTAGCACTACATTTTTATAAATTTTGATATGCTAATTATTATAGTTCTAGTCTTGGCCTTAATGGCTTTAATAAATATGGCTGCGTTTTCTTAAATAATGTTGATATTTTGATTCTGCATTAGTGTTAATTGTAAAACTGTTGCACATACAGACCCATTTGGGTCTAGGTGCAAATTTATAAATCTCTATGTTACACTTATACTGTAGATTGGTTGTAATTATGTTTTAATTGAGCACTGTTATTACACTATATTTTTTTTCGTTACAATTTATCGTGCTTTTCCACACTGCTTTTATTACGCTATAATATTTAAATATAGACATGAGACTCAGTAACGTAATTTAATTCTTTATACACTTTGTATAGGGGATAAGACTTAGCATGCCACCACAGAGTGGTAACTGAATCCAGCAAACTTACCCGTTGCGTTATACCTGAATGAATGTTACCTCAATTAGCCAATATACTCAACCAGTAAACATAGCAATGTATTTCACAACCCTAAGTGTACGCTAATTAATGGCAAAAGATAATCTACAAATAAGTCAATCTAACTCAATGATCTCTATTATAAAATATTCCCAATTACTGTTTGTACATTGATAAAAATGAAATAAATGCATGACATAATTAAACATAATTTTGTTTATGGCTCTTAACGCAAATTTTAAGGAAGCTTTTTCTTGTTCCACTTTAAGGAATTGCTCGAAGCTCACAATTGACATATAAATCACATATAATATATAGATTAATTCGTTTCTGTTTTTAACTGAACGAGAACGATATTCTAATCCTTAAACTAATTTAATACACCCTGAATCACAATTTAACTTCCACAAAAATAAGTCATTTACGAGTTAGAGATCCACACTTAACTACTAATCCTAATTAGTTATACTCATCTAGATACACATGACATGGAACGGCACGCCATCAGCATCCTTAACATTTTTGCAACCACCACTTGCAGCCTTTAAACTTGTCCAAAATGGTTTCTTATTGTACAACATATACCCAAGACAAAGGACAAGACTCCAAACAAAAATGAAAACGAAATAAAAATAAGAATAAAAATCTGTAATAATAATTGTGTTTAATTTGTCTAATTTACTTAAGGATTTACTTACCCTGGAAACCAGGATGAAAGAAATATATATACAAATAATGCACGCGACCATGTGCTACCAAACAAGCAAGATTGAAATATAAAATCCAGTTTAACTGTTCCAAAAAATATTCTACTCTTCAACAATATTCTTTTTTGTTATGCTAGGCGATAAATCCCAATATTTTGGATGACTTTCTCTTACTCTGATATAGTCAGAAAATTCGCACTAGCATACACCATGCTTTAACCAAGCTGTTCACAAAACAATCAGAAAGGAAATACCTTCTTCTCAGATAATCCAAATCAAAACAGGAATGCAATATAAAGAGATTAAATTTCAATAATTAAAAATCAATAAGACAGGGCAGCATTTCACCTGCTAAACAATTATAACATTGAGTAACTCCCTTTTTAAAAACAAAAGAATTCTTGTTAGGTACATGTAACAATTCCATAACATTTAAAATTAATTTCATGATATATCCTTTTTTATTTTGAGATATATTTATTAAAATGTAATGCATTCAAGTTCTAAATAACTATCAATTCCCTGAATGCAGACCTGTGTTTATTCTTTCAAATCAATCACCTCAAAACTGTCAACTTATTTTCTTAATAAACAATAATCAATAATAGATATTATTTCAATTAAGATGAAGTTTCAAAACAACAAATTACTAGATGAATTCAATTGGTCAGAATAAAAGTTATTGTAATTAATGCTGTTTATATTTTCAAATAAGAAATAGACAATTAAAATTTATAATACCAAAGCCAAAATGAATTAAGTTCTTGTAAATATCATGTATGTAAGATAAGTGTTTGCAATAAAATTAATTTGAAGTGTAATGAAAATTTAAACCGTAACATCACTCCTTCTCAAAAAATTTCAAGAAATTTTCAAAATCAAATTCATACAATTTCGTCATCGAACTTTCAATCAGCATTCTTCCAATTTTGTTTATTTGTAACGTGTTCGTTTTCTGTGTTCAGGCCAATCCTCTGTGTGCGTTTGATCAATTTTAAGTCTTTTATATTCCACTTTCCCTGAGGAATACCTTTATCATCTTCTAATTCATAAGTATTTATTCCTAATTTTTTTTGATGACATATGGTCCTGAAAATTTTTATCTAATTTTGCTGAATAATTTTACTTTTATCAGACAATTTATATGTCTTTTTCCAGACTAGCTGACCTTCCTGTAATTGTACTGGTCTGTGTCTAAGATTATATGAATGTGTTGCTTTTATATGAGCTATTTTTAATTGTTTTCAACAAAGTTATGAATTTCTTGTAATTTATGAGCTTTTTCATTAGTTAAAATTTCCTTAGTTTCATTTATTTTGTTAATATCTTCTTTGGTATGCGGATCTGATTCATCTAATTTTTCAGTATTTGTAGTTAAATGGCGTTCTTTCCTCATTAATTTAAAATAGTTAGCATCTGTACTCATTTCGTTACCAAAATTTACAAAATAGGGTGAATTTTTGTAACTTCGGACTTAGCTGTTCTAATAGCACAACCAAGTTTAGGTGTTAATATCCCAATGTTTTTGGTTATCATTTATATATGAGCGTATCATAGTTTTAATTACTCTATTATACCTTTCAGTGAAATTTGGTGAAGGATCGTATAATGGATTTGTTAAAAATGTAATATTGTATTCTTTTAAAAGTTTTTCAAATTCCTTAGATTTGAATTGACCTCCATTATCAGAGCGTAATAATTCAGGAACTCCAAAAAGCATACAAATATTGTCTTCAATTATTTGAGCGACTTTTTTCGCTGTAGCTGTCCTTAATGGGTAAAGTAAAGTAAATTTACTGAAATAATCTACTATGACTAGTATGAAACAATGACCTGATGTACTTCGAGGAAGGGTCCCATGAGATCTGTAGATATATATTGCCAACATCTTGTAATTTCTGGTTTTGATCCCATTTCACCTGCAATCTTCTTCTGTTCAGGTTTTTGTTCTGCACAAATACGGCATTTGCGAATATAGTTGGTTACGTCTGACTTAAGTTTTGGCCAAAAATATTTAGAAAGAATTTTATGGTATGTTTTATAAATACCTAAATGACCAGATTTCGGATCATTATGCGATTCGTATAAAATGTTTAATCTTTCAGGTTTGGGAATGACTATTTTCCATTTATCAAAAGGTTCATAAAAAGCATTATCATTTACATATTTATAAAGAATATTATCTTCGTCGACTTTCCATTTACCATAACGAAGTGGATGTTTTCTTACTTCATCACACATTTTGATGTACCAAGGACATTTATTCCAAGTATTTAAATTTATATTGTCAATAAATCCTAGTGGTGCTCTTGATAAACAGTCGGGTACTAAGTGATCTTTACCGGGTCTGTGTACTACTTTGAAATTGTATTGTTGAAGACGTAGTGCCCATCGTCCAAGACGCCCTTGTGGATTTTTAAGATTGGTAATCCAAACAAGGCTACTATGATCTGTTACTACAGTAAATTCTGCTAGTTCTAAATAGCATCTAAGTTTTTCAATTGCCCAAATTACGCATAGTAATTTTTTTTCAGTTACTGAATATTTGAGTTCGTTTTTGTTTAATGTTCGTGATAAATAACAAATCACATGAGTTTTACCTCCAAATTCTTGTGTAAGAACTGCTCCTAAGCCATAACTGCTTGCGTCACAATGTAATGTATATGGTTTTTCAAAGTTAGGACATGATAGTATTGGTGTAGAAATTAATTTGTTCTTGACGTTATCAAAAGCTAATTGACATTCAGTTGTCCATTTAAATTTAGAATTTTTCTTTGTTAAATTTGTTAGTGGAGTTATAAGACATGATAGATCAGGAATAAAACGTCGGTAATAAGATACCATTCCTAAAAATGATCGAACCTGTTTAGGAGTTTTTGGCATTGCCATTTCTACAATTGCACTAACTTTTCTGGGTCAACTGATAAACCAGCTCTGTTTATTACATATCCTACAAATTTCAATTCGCTTCTGCAAAATAACATTTTTCCCTGTTTAGGATTAAATTTGCCTGTATTAGTCGGTGAAAAACTTCTTTTAGAATTTTTGTATGTGTTGAAAAATCTTCTGTTACAATTACCAAATCGTCCAAATATTTAAATACAAATGGTTCTAGTTCTGGACCAAATACTTTATCGATTAATGATTGAAATGATGCAGGTGCATTGGTAAGACCAAATGCAAGTCTGTTAAACTGAAAATGACCACGTCCTGGTATTGAAAATGCGGTATATTGTTTTGAATTTTCTTCCATTTTCAGCTGATAGTAAGCTTTAGTGATATCCAATGTTGTTATGTATTTGGCATTGCCCATTTTATCTAAAATTGAATTTATTAATGGTAAGGGGTATGCCCATTTCTCTGTAACTGCGTTTAATTTTCGGTAATCCACGCATAGTCTGTATGAACCATCACTTTTCGAATCATAATAATTGGCGAAATCCACGGGCTTTCGCTTTTCTCAATTACTCAAGTTCTAACATTTTGTTATTTCTTGGTCAATTTTTTCTTGCATTAGCGGACTAACAGGATAATATCTAGAGCGTATTGGTGGACTATTTGTCTTTATCACATGTTTTATTAAAGGCGTACAACCTAGTCGATATTTTTTTATATTTTCAAAATAGTTATTTACTATGTGATTTAATTCTTGTCGTTGTTCAGATGTTAAGTCGTCTGCTGTTTGAATAGAAGATAATTGTAAGGAATTAGAATCTTCAATTCCAAAATACCATTCGCCTTTGCGTAAATCAGGGATTATTCCCATTTTTATCCAGAAAAATGTTCCTAATACTATACTGTGTCGTATCTGAGGTATAACATAACAGTCAAAAATATGAATTTTGTCCTGTAATCTAATAGGTACAGTCATATAACCTATGCATTCTAATGAATCATTGTTAGCTACTATGCATGTAGAGTTTTCTATTTTATTTAATTTAATTCCTATGTTTAGTAGTAGTTTATAACCTTTGTCCCCTAGAAAAATTTTATTTGCACCAGAATCTAATAGACCATTTAGTTTAATGTTGTAGATAGAAATTGTTATATGCGGACATTCATTTTGAGATGCTTGTGACAACATATATGATAATACAGGTTTGCTATATTTAATATAAAAATTGATTTCTTCTGGAGAGCAAAAGTTTTCATTATTAATATTAGGATAGACCATAAAGTTATTTAATTGAGGAACTTGATCACGATCTAAAATCTGTTCCCGTTGGAGTTTTCCGAAGGCATTGTGCAATTTCGTGCGAAGTGATTAATGCCTTGACATCTGTAGCAAATAATATCTCGATTCTTTTGACGATTTGTAGTTTCTGATGTTGATGGGTAGTTTTGAATTGATTGTGGTTGATTATCATAGTTGGAATAAGTTCTTAAACTATTATTTATGTTTGACGGGTGTGTATTCGAACTAAAATGTCTATCTTGATATTGACTCTTATAATATCTATCACGAGAATAGTCTCTATTTCTATTGTGAGAATAATTCCTTTCACGAGAATAGTCTCTAGTTCTATTGTGAGAATAATTCCTTTCACGAGAATGGCTTCTATTACGATAACCAGAATGTTTTCCATTACGATCGTATGAAAAATTTCTTTCATGAGTAACTTCTATTTCTATAACCAGAAAAATCTCTATTTGGGTTGTTCGTATTACTACTTTGACCGATTTCAATATTATTTAATCTGTGCTTATTGCTCCTACTAACTCTGTCTACATCTCTATTTCTACTTTTGTGGCTGTCTCTTTTCTTTCCTGATGTGTAATTTCCTTCACTGCTGTAATTACTGTCTCTAGAGTTGCAACTATTATCCCTACTTCTACCTTTATTTTTGCGGTCCATTTCATAGTTATTCCTACCTTCTATACTTGTTCGTCTACTATTGTGATGTTTTCTATTGTCATAGTCATTTTTATAGCTATCGGGATTACTTTCTGTAGGTTTTGAAAATGATACACTTCTAGAAAGTTCTAAATTATCAAGTTTCTTCCTAAAACCTTTATCTTCATGGTAGGCTAAATCCGTTTCTACAGAGTGTTTACTTGAAGATGGTGGTACAAAGTCTTGAATATTTTTACGGTTGTCTTCCAATTTACGACAGATTTCAATTAAATGATCAACTGATTGAATATCTATTAACACAAGATGGTTTTGATAAAAGGTAAGATGTTTCTTTTATAATTCTTAATTTTACTGATTGATCTACCGAAACAGTTAGTCTACTAAATAAATTATTCATGTATGCAACATAAATAGCGATACTTTCTTTATCTCCTTGAGTTCTAGATTTGATTTGTTCCCAAATACGTTCATTAAAATCTCGAGGTAGAAATTCATCTCTGAATAGGTCACATAAGGTGTTCCAGTCAGATATTTTGTCTTTAAGTAATCGGTAGTAAATAAGAGCTTTGCCTTCAAAAGTTCTACTGCGCTCGAAATAGCTGTTGGTGAGTGATTCCTCTAGATTCACGTAATTCATTTACTCTTACTAAAAAAGCATTCAAACCAAGTGCGTCAGATTCACCATTAAATTTTAATCCCCAGTCTGATATATTAAATTTATTGTTTATATTTAGATTTTCCATTTGTTGTGTCGTTTGAACAACTGCATTAGATGTTGTTAAATATGTTTCACCAGCATTGAGTGTTTCTCTAGACGTTTGGTTGGGAGTTGAAGTTTTAGTTTGTTGAACCATATTTGTTTGAAAGACAATATCTAAAGGATTTTCAATTTTAGTTTTTGATGCTAGTTCAGCATTTTTAATTTCAAAATCATTAAGGTATTTGATAGCGGTTGATAATAAGAGAGATCTTAGTTCCAATTCTGTTTCGTCTGAAGTTTGTATACGTTCAAGTCTACCTAATATGTGAGTAAGCCTAGCCTGAATTTTCCTAACAACCAAATATGTAAATTCTTCAGTTAAAAATTGTTTTATTTCTTCAAGTTTGGTTTTACAAATTGATAATTCATCATTTGCTTTAAATGAATATTTGCTTTTAAAATTATGACCTTCTTGTTCCAATTGCAACAATTGTTTTAGAGCAGATGCTAATTCTCTAACAGTACCTTGAGGTTTAGCTCCTCTAACAGCAATTTCATACTCTAATTCTTCTTTATTTAATCGATCAGTGTGTAATTTTGACATTTTGAGTAATATAAACTTATATATTTTATTAGAAAATATAGTACAATTTTACTAATTTATGATAATTCGTATGTTTATAATTATTATTGACTCGGTTTTTAAGATACACGGGTATTTTCAAAGTTTTATTTTATAAGGGTTTTTTTTTTTTGTTGGGTTCCAAGATTTATTATTTTATTAAATTTTGAAGGGTTTCTCTTTTGGTTGGGCATCAAATTTATTATTTTACTTTATTTTGGAGGGTTTCTTTTTATTTTAGTTGGGTTTTTTTTTGTTGTGGTGCCAAATTTATTACACTATATTTTTTTTCGTTACAATTTATCGTGCTTTTCCACACTGCTTGTATTACGCTATAATATTTAAATATAGACATGAGACTCAGTAACGTAATTTAATTCTTTATACACTTTGTATAGGGGATAAGACTTAGCATGCCACCACAGAGTGTGTAACTGAATCCAGCAAACTTACCCGTTGCGTTATACCTGAATGAATGTTACCTCAATTAGCCAATATACTCAACCAGTAAACATAGCAATGTATTTCACAACCCTAAGTGTACGCTAATTAATGGCAAAAGATAATCTACAAATAAGTCAATCTAACTCAATGATCTCTATTATAAAATATTCCCAATTACTGTTTGTACATTGATAAAAATGAAATAAATGCATGACATAATTAAACATAATTTTGTTTACGGCTCTTAACGCAAATTTTAAGGAAGCTTTTTCTTGTTCCACTTTAAGGAATTGCTCGAAGCTCACAATTGACATATAAATCACATATAATATATAGATTAATTCGTTTCTGTTTTTAACTGAACGAGAACGATATTCTAATCCTTAAACTAATTTAATACACCCTGAATCACAATTTAACTTCCACAAAAATAAGTCATTTACGAGTTAGAGATCCACACTTAACTACTAATCCTAATTAGTTATACTCATCTAGATACACATGACATGGAACGGCACGCCATCAGCATCCTTAACATTTTTGCAACCACCACTTGCAGCCTTTAAACTCCAGTCCAAAATGGTTTCTTATTGCACAACATATACCCAAGACAAAGGACAAGACTCCAAACAAAAATGAAAACGAAATAAAAATAAGAATAAAAATCTGTAATAATAATTGTGTTTAATTTGTCTAATTTACTTAAGGATTTACTTACCCTGGAAACCAGGATGAAAGAAATATATATACAAATAATGCACGCGACCATGTGCTACCAAACAAGCAAGATTGACATATAAAATCCAGTTCAACTGTTCCAAAAAATATTCTACTCTTCAGCAATATTCTTTTTCGTTATGCTAGGCGATAAATCCCAATATTTTGGATGACTTTCTCTTACTCGGATATAGTCAGAAAATTCGCACTAGCATACACCATGCTTTAACCAAGCTGTTCACAAAACAATCAGAAAGGAAATACCTTCTTCTCAGATAATCCAAATCAAAACAGGAATGCAATATAAAGAGATTAAATTTCAATAATTAAAATCAATAAGACAGGGCAGCATTTCACCTGCTAAACAATTATAACATTGAGTAACTCCCTTTTTAAAAACAAAAGAATTCTTGTTAGGTACATGTAACAATTCCATAACATTTAAAATTAATTTCATGATATATCCTTTTTTATTTTGAGATATATTTATTAAAATGTAATGCATTCAAGTTCTAAATAACTATCAATTCCCTGAATGCAGACCTGTGTTTATTCTTTCAAATCAATCACATCAAAACTGTCAACTTATTTTCTTAATAAACAATAATCAATAATAGATATTATTTCAATTAAGATGAAGTTTCAAAACAACAAATTACTAGATGAATTCAATTGGTCAGAATAAAAGTTATTGTAATTAATGCTGTTTATATTTTCAAATAAGAAATAGACAATTAAAAATTTATAATACCAAAGCCAAAATGAATTAAGTTCTTGTAAATATCATGTATGTAAGATAAGTGTTTGCAATAAAATTAATTTGAAGTGTAATGAAAATTTAAACCGTAACACTGTATCTATATGAAATAAATTTGAATTTGAATTCATTCCATGACAAATAACGACATTTAACAAATAAATAATTTCACAGACTTAAGTTATTTTTAAAAATAGTTGAACAAAATTTCGTTATATAACAGTTAAGTCCTTGAATGAGTGTCAGATCTGACAGTCATGAACAAAATTTAAAAAAACCTGTAATTTCAAACAATCTTAATATAAATCTAAGTTTAAACTCTTCTAAGCATCTCATGAGAGCTTCAGATATAACAAAATTTAAAGAGATTTAAAAAAAAATGCCGTAAAAAATGTATGATATTAAATGCAATTGCCACAATTAAATGATAGATCTTAGAAAATGAAACGGTGGGGGTTTTCGTGGCTATAAACATAACCATTTGTGAGAAAGAGGGTTGTTGAACAAATCTGATTAAAGATTTAGCAAAAATATAGTAACCCTTACCCATTGGCTTAAGACTACGACTATTCTTGTGTTGGTTGTGCCAAAGTTCTAGTTTGTCTCCTGCTGTTTGTTTGCCGGTGTAAAATGCAGCGTACCCAGAACGATTTTAAATTAGGGGACTGATCGACCTTCTTGATTTGTGGGTGTTTTCATTGTTCTGTAGATGCTTTCATTGATCTGTGGGTATTTCTTTAGCTAGAGAGTATTTGTATTTTTTCACCTGTTGGGATTTTCTAACTCGAGGGTGTTTGCGCTGAAACAAATATAAATTAAGGCACTTAATATTTCACTAATAATTATCACCATCAACAAATCCCAGCCTGCTTGGCTCGAAGATTACGTGGAAGTGAGCGGATTCAGAAAACAACTTATAAAGACAGTTCAACCAGAATAATTCTTATCAGAACAAATGTTTGATGACCCACACCACGTGTTTATGAAATAAGTTGAAAACCTTAAGATATATTGTGAAGAATAAGTTATTTACGTGGACTTTGAAAAATTAGAATGCTATTTACAATTTTCTAAGTGTTTCGTATTAGTTAAAACAAACTATAGTGGAATTGAATTGTGCAGTGCGCTTGCGCCTCTTAAAATAAAACGCGTGCAAAAGTGGTTTTGTGACGAAAATCAAGGACTCTTCTTTCGACCTAGTAGCGGGACGGTTGTGCGTGACAAGCTATACACAATAAAGTATAGTGCTTGCAACAGTGCATTCAACTGACTCCCCCGGGGGCATTGCAGCAACATTGAAGAGGACCACACACCAAGGACAATATTGGTGAGTGAATTTATGCCTTCTGTTTGTTTTTTTACATGCATACTAGGAAACAATATCTGATATGTTAATTTTCCATATGGAACCAAGGACTTATTAAGAATTTGAAAACCTATTTAGGTTTGCACATAAATATATTTGGCAGACTTTTTAAATTTTCCGTATAGTCTTAATACAGCTTTGTTTTTCCACAAAGAAATTTTGTTATACACTATAAAAAAAAATCGTGACATAGCCCTCTTCCAAAAAAAAAAATGAAAAAAACAACAAATAGTTTTAAAAGTAATCCCAAAAAAATTAAAGCAATTAGAGCCAAACACATAAAGGTTTAGTTACAAAATTATTTCAAAAAATTTGATGTATAACTAAAAATATTATTACTTGAACTATTGGAAGGCTCAAGGAACTAAAGGGAATATTAGATTAAAATAAAAATATTAAAGATTATTTCAAAAATTGCCATATACATAAGGGGATAATAGGTTAAACTAAAATTATGAAAACTTATTTCAAAAATTTCTAGAAGACTACCTATTTTTCGTATTTCTGCTTGTAATATATCCCCCACTATTCCCCAAAAATGCCTTAGAACGTATCTTGCCCTTCTATTGCTCCTATTTTTCTAATTTTCCACTGATATCTTATTCCCCAAGTATTTCTATAACCGCTTTGTTATTAACTTTGTTTGAACATATCATCCTCATACATCTGAAGCACAACATTCCAAAATGCTTCTGCCATTTTTCTGCCTGCTTCTCCTACTGCTCTTATTTCATAGACATACTGTGCTGTCCTCCACACATATGCTTTCAACAATTTTCTCATTGTTTCTGTTTGTTGTCTTTGAACAGCACTCGCATCAACACTACCCTCACCTACCATTGCATTAAAATATCCCATAAGTATTACATTTTAATGTCCTTTTTACATATCTTAGTATGTCTTCGATATCTTAGTAAATCGCCTATATCTCTCCTCACTGTAGCTAGAGTTGGGCATGTATACTCGATATTTACCAGATTAGATTTTAATCTTACCATGAGTACTCTTTCGTTCTTTTGTAAGTAGTTGTCTACATGTCCTATATTTTTTCGTATAACTATCCCCACACCCGAATTTCCTTCATATGATCCTGTATGAATTACCCCAAAGTCTCCAATCAAAAAATCCCCCGCCTCTGGCCAGTGAACTTCGCTTATCCCTACTATGTCTAGTGTTAACTGTCCATTTCAATTTTCAAGTTCTCTAGCTTACCTACTTGCTTCATACTTGACATTCCATGCTCCGACTCGCAGGATGTTCACCACTTTTTTTTTATACTTTCCGATAACATCCCCGAAGTAGTCACCTCCCGGAGATTCGAACGGGGGACTATTTTAACTCCAGAATTTTTTACTCCAGAGGATACCATCAGCATTAATAACAATTTATGTACGCTGCGTACTTGGGAGGTAATGTGGTAGTTTCACATTGCCTTCCACATCGCAAAATGCCATACTGACCCATATGGTCTCTGCCACTCTGAGTACTGAAAAAGCTGCTGCCCTCTTTCGGGGACCTGTCTTAGCCTGGTTCCTCATTAAAGACACTACTACTCGGGTTGGACCTGTAGTTTGGCTCCTTAGATCACTGAAACTTGGAAGTCATTCCACCCGTTCTAGTAATCTAGAACTTTTTCAAGGTGCAGGTCCATTCACCACGGATATATTTATATGTTAATATAAATATAATTTTTCAACTCAAGACAAAAGCTTTACTCATTTTCTTTAATTATATTAACATAGATGCTAATATTTCTGATCAGCATATGCTTATCCAAAAAATTTGGTACGTTCATTTTCAGCAATAATCGGTTCCTTTATTTACATAAATTCCTTTTCTAGTATTAAATTCTCCAACAATACCCGATATATTGTACCTGTTCAAATAAGCTCGCTTTACCATAATTTTCAACTCAAATCCCTTGTTAATTTATTATCCGTTTGTATAAATTCCATGCCTATTGTTAAATCCCTCCGCATAATTAATAATAAATACTCTTTCTAAGAATTTTTCATCGTAAATCTATTTGTTTCGAAACAACAAGTTTATGCTACAATTAATTAGTCAAGATCCTGTTAGGTATCCGTGAGCACGTTATACCTTCCGATAAAGTATAATTGTGTTCTAGTGGGTATCCCATCTAAAGATTTGTCGAAATAGTATACCCTACTATTCTCTGGTAAAACCGTGTTTTCCAGTTTCAATCGCGTTTCGATAACGCGGATGTTTGCTTTTCGAGTTCGTGTTATTTTGAACTCCTTTTAAACTTTGATTCTGCAGCTTGTGCATTGAGGCACTTGTAAAGACTACTTGTTCTGTTACTCCAAGAGCGATGCACGTTTCTCCTCTATCAAATGTGTAGATTTGGTGTGTATCAGTAAGCGTTCCTGAGTTGTTAATATTAGTAAGATTTTCCTTTTTTTAGCTCTTAGCTGGAGGCTAAATTGCTTGTTGCACAGCCTGATTATTCCTTGATGTAGATCAACTGCTCTTGCATGTAGATTGCCATTGCAATTACGGTAGTAGCATGGTTGCTGCTGACTATCGCGGCGATGCTGTCAATTCGCTTCCGAGGGCTGACAAGATAAGTATCCCGACACATGTATGTGACTTGTTTTGCTTTTCTCACATACCCAGGGATAAACCCATTTTGAATTAGATACGCTGTTTGTTCTGGTAAAATCCTTACTAGAAAGGTTTCGAACTTTAATGCTTTTGTTTTTTGTACTTAAACCATCTGCTTATACGAAAGTATCAGCAGTATTCTTTTTTTACTGATTAGAGTTATAACAAATGCTTCGTATGGTAAAATCCTTACTAGAAAGGTTTCTAAATTTAATGGGCTTTTTTTTAATTAACCCATCCACTTATACGAAAGTATCAGCGTTATTCTTTTTGATACTGATTAGATTTATTGTATGTTAGCTACAAATTGCGCACTACGTGGAACACTTAGTGAATTTGTCCATAGAGTAAAATTGTTTTATTAAATAGTAACCTTAGTTAATTTTGTTTTGCTGTTTCGATAAAAATTTCTATATTTGTGTTTCTTTATTGTAAATAGAAAATCGTTGACGATGTATTATTTTTGTGTTGCCAGGAACCCCCCCCCCCTCTCCGCATTGGTAGTTAACCTGATATATTTCCATTTTCTTCTGGCATTGTGCGTAGCAAAATTTCTGGCGCCCAGCATGGTACCAACAATTTTTTTTAGTGATTAATTTCTGCTCCGAGTTTGTTTTAGTTAATTTTTACTTCGACTTTTTTTTATTGTTAGTGCTTAAGTTCCTACATGACCCGCATTTTCTCGGCCAGATACTACTTATGTTTCGTCCCTTTCGCTCAATATTATTGGTGGGTTACTTTCAGATTATTGGTCTTGTGTTTTCGCCAATAATTCTAGTCCATTGAAAACGCTGGAGCCCAAGTTTTTTTTCCTTCTTCCCTATCTGTATATTTTGTTCTCCCATCAAATCTAGAATTGGTTTCTTCCTCCGATTTTTTTTCTTTTATTCTACAGCACTATTCTAATTTCTATTTTGTTGTTTCGCTCCTATTAGTGTTCTCGAAGTTTATTCATCGGATATGTTTTAAATTGTCCTGTATTCGCAACAATTTTACTTTCTTTTGGCTTCCCTCGAGTGTTAGCCTTTATTTAGTTACTTTCTACCAATTTCTTTCTTGTTCGTATCCAAAACAACTTCTTGTTCGGCTTGCTACCAAGGTCTCCCTGTGTGGGAGTGGAACCATAAATTTTCTGGTGTCCCGAACACTTTTACTGTACATGATTTTTTGAGACGGGTCGAAGAACTCCGACGAACTCACCATGTGTTTTACTTATTCAACATTTTGAACCCCCGGATTTTGCTTATAAGTTTACTACTATTGAGGAAAATCCTTTTGCTTCTCATGACCGAGTTGTTAAGATTTCCCCTACGCCTACGGGTAGATTCAATACTTCCTCCGTACGTTCTACTGTTCTTCTTCCTAGTTATGCTTCTACTCGTCCTTAAGTACTCTATTGCTATGGTTGCAGATATAGGGAGTTTCTCGCCGCAACTGTCCAAACTGTCATCCAACTACTACTATGAAAACCTACCTTCTTCAGCAAACACAACTTCGAACAAAATTTCTTTTGTCTCTAGTTCTACATCCTTTTCTGCACCTACTTTTGCTCGCCCTACTACCATCACCTCGTACCCTTTTCAGCCATTTGAAAAAGACACATAGATTGATTATTATGCATAAAAAAATATTTCTTAAAATGTAATGATTTTAAATTGAAACAGATGTTTTAAAAGTGTCAGAACGTGTACGTATACAGCAGTGATGACATACTACAAAAAACCATTCATAAGAATCCGACTTCACTTTTTTCTAATCTCTTAAAAATTAAAAACTTTACACAAATGTTTATGAATGTGTTTACTTACGTAATTAAATTAAGTAATTACTACCCAATTCTGCTCACAAAAAGTGTTCAAAATGTCCTCCATTTTGTTGAATATACAAACGTGCTTTTCTGTGCCAGTTTTATAGAATACCAATATGTTAAAGTAACTGACAATATTAGTGTTAATATCGCACACCTTTCCTTTTAAGATACCCCACTGTTAGGGAGATGTCTTATCGTGGATTCAATAAGATTAGGCACCTTCCTAATTTGAAAGAATAAGGGGGTCACCAGAACCTTGGAAACAAGTCGGCTTCTCAGTAGATTAGCTAAAACAAGCTTCCTCGATTCGAATAGGACTTTGAGCTTTTATGGTATGAACTTTATTAGGTGTAGCACTGATTGAAAACTGATATATACACGATTGAATTAATTGAATATTTACAATTTTACAATTTCGTTATGAACGCTTGATATCTTACTACTTTGAAGGTTGCAGAAGGAGTGATTTTGATAAATGTCATTGGTAAGGAAATCAAAACCTACGTTTGCATGCTGCGGTATTACGTAAACCCTTCAAATAAGGCTACATTCTATACAGCATTAATTAGCCAATCATAAGAAAGTAAATCGATTAATTATACAATCTAAAAATCCCTAACATGCCCCCGGCAAATTGAAAATTTTAAATATACAAAATTTGCAATTTAAGTATCAGACAAAGGCACTTAAAAATAAACTTAGACATGATATACATAGACATTAATCGGAAACTTACAAACACAAATCACAAATAAACTTGATTAAACACTAGATATAACAAAGCTTTAGGCTTTTGAAGACAGTAAAAAACCTTGAGCACAAATCATTCACGCATAGATGGTGCCCCTGGCAATGGACACAACTTCGAAAACGAACGCCACACTATACCTGGAGTGGTATGCACAGACGCAACACAATTCACATTGTCAGAACCGAGAAACACTTGTATAATTTTTCCCAGCTTCCAATTTAGAGGAGGAGAGTTGTCTTCCTTGATCAAGATAAGCGTGTCTGGTTTGAGATCTGATCAGCGAGTTTTCCATTTCTGGCATTGCTGAAGGTCAGAGATGTTCTCACGGTTCCAACGTTTCCAGAAATGTTGATTCAGCTGTTGGATTTTTGGAAAACGAATAGACGAGAGTCGCAAATGTCAGACACATTTGGATCTTGTACTGAAGTTAATAATAGCCCAACCAAAAAGTGCGAAGGAGTGAGAGGTTGAAAATCATTTGGTTCAGAGGACATAGGATGCAAAGGTCTGGAGTTTAAGGTTGCTTCGATTTGAGATAAAAGTGTACAAGTTCTTCATACGTTAAAATACAGTTGCCTATTATACGCTTTAAATGATATTTACTAGATTTTATACCTGCTTCCCATAGTCCTCCAAAGTGGGGGCTATGGGCAGGCACAAAGTGCCATGTAATTCCTTCGAATGCAACTTGTTCAAAAATTACAGCATATTGACTTCGCAAAAAATTGCCCAGCTCACGTAACTCAGAGCTTGTGACAACAAAGTTTTTGCGGTTATCGGAATAGATATGGAGAGATCTCCCAGCCACAAAACAAATCTTCAAAGTGAAAGTAAAAATCCTTCTGTAGAAAGGTCCGTCACCAGCTCAAGGTGTACGGTCTTTGTTGAGAAACAGACATATAAACATATGTAAGACTGGGAGACCATACATCCACGGCCTTTTCGATCTTTGATGGGAATAGGACCAGCAAAGTCGATTCCAGTTACATAGAATGGATGATTGCTCAACACGCGTAGAAGGTAAATCGCCCATAATAGGCTGAGTCAGTTTTAGATTAAACCTAAAACACTTGATACAATTATGAACTATTTGCTTTGCAAAACTACGGCCAGAAATAATTCAAAATCCGCAGCGTAGAGACGATAGTAATAGCTGCAGACTAGCATGCAGCAGCCCAATGTGCTCGCGTTCAACAATGAGTTTAGATAAAGGATGTTTTGTTGAAAAAAGAATCGGATACTTTCTGTCAAAGGAAACTGAGAATTTTTTAGTCTATCTGCAACACGAATTATTTTGGTAGAATCCAAGAACGGATTGAGACTTAGCAGAGATGAAGCACTCTGTAAGGGTTTGCCAAGAAAAAGTTGCTTTAATTCATCAGCAAATGATTCAACTTGAGCGAGTCTAACCAACACTAGTAAAGATTTGTTAAGTTCCTGTGGTGTGAGGGGACCCCACAACCGTTTGTCCATAAAGGACAAACAATTATGACGAAACCGCTGGCAATACGATAAGACCCTTTCAAGACGAGTGAGACTTGAAAATTCTGAAAATAGAGAAAAACTAGTAACTAAAACGCAACGAGGTTGAGCTTTTAGTTCTGGTAGTTCTGAAGTGCACGCTTTAGAATTAGGCCAATGAAGATATATCCTTGGCCAACCATGATGGACCAAACCACCAAAGATTGAAATTCTTTAGGGTTTGAGGAGAAGCTTCCCGAGACAACAAATCTGCCGGGTTGGATTTGGTAGGAGCATGACGCCATGTTGCATCTGGAGCCAGTTCTTGTATATCAGAAAGGCGAATGCTGACAAACGTGTTTAGTATGTTGGGAGTGGTTTTAAGCCACCCCAAGACAATAGTAGAGTCCCACCAGTAAAAGTACGATGAGATTTACAGATCCAAGGCCTTCAGGACTTGGTCTGCGAGCTTAGTATGCAATAAAGCTCCACAAAGTTCGAATTTTGGTATAGTTATGGGTTTGAGAGGAGCAACCCTTGCATTTAAACAAAGCAAGTGGACAGGGCCGTCTGCATCAGCCGAATGGAGAAATATGCATGATCCATATGCATAAAGAAAAGAATCACAAAAGCCATGAAGTTCAATGTCAACAGGATTTTGCCACAAAACAAGACGAGTTATTTTTAGATCGTCCAAACCTACAAGATCATTACGATAAGAAATCCACTTGGAACAAATATTGGTGGAAACTGGGTCGTCCCAAGATAGTTTTTCCAACCACAATTGTTGCAAGATAATAAAATGCTGGATTGAAGGGCTAATCATCTGTATGCCGTTAGGAGACTGTCCTGTTGTGGTAGCTTGAGAGCCGTTGAACACCACGCAAAGCTTGGCGGTGAGCGCATTTTCCTTTAAAATGCCATGGTGTGGCAGATAATAAGAAGCACCTGTATTATCTGAAATGGATGGAGACATGTGACCTAACTCCAGATATTCACGCATGAATGACGCATAACAGTTAGAAAGGTCAGGTGGCTCTGAAGACGCCGCTCCAGAGCTAAAAAAATGCCTTTGTGCGGTGACAAAACTGTCACCTAACACTGTAACGAATACGATTTTCTTGCCAGTTAACTCATGCTTCCTTATAATTTTCGTTTATTAATATTCTATGGTATTGAAAGTATAAATCAGAACACTAGTTTTATTTATTCGTTATCTTGTAGAACTCCATCTGTGTCGATAAATTTAATGTAGCATTTCGGTTCACCCGATACTTGCAAACGTGTTGATGCAAGAATTCAGTTCACTGTGCTTGTTCGCGTAGCAATATACTTTAGTCTATTTTAATTTGAGCATGTAATCAGTAGACAGGTTTTTGACGCTTGGTAGAGTAGTTTCTTTGAAACCATGGAGTTCAACAGGCACATGGCTTGGAAAAGAAGTATCCCTTTAGATTTAAAGTATAAACCATCACTGGGGTAGATGCTAGAGAGTTGTGAAGAAATTTTTGTTTAGTATTCTTCTTTGGTTAGTCGACCCTTGAGATGATTTATATGGTTTTGATGCAATGTCATCACGATATATAATTATCATCATTTTGAATTTAAATTAATGGTTCTTGATTTTTGTAGTGCAAATTTTTGTTGCTAAGTATTTCAAAGCTGAAATGTTATGGTGCCCCTGTTGTGAACAAATAGGAATTTAAGCATTCATTTTCGAATGGAAATCAAGTTCATAGTCCTAGGCATATATAAAGGATGCACATCTGGTGTTGGAGTTGAACACGAAAATTGATGGACGATGGTACAAAGTTGATTCTCAAATAAGTTGGTAAATAGTTGCTACCGGAGTTAGATAAAGGTCATGCGACCTTCAGTGGTGAGTGATTTCTTTATTCAATTCTCGTTAAACAAAGAAACCACAGGAAATATAGCGGTTGTTCTTTTTAGTAAATTTATACAGTAGTTTAAATTGATGTGAATATTTTTTTGTTCAATATTTAACAGGTTGATTTGTATAAATGTGCATAAGAACGTTGAAGATTTAAAGATAAATTTCGAAGAATCAAAAAGGTTAAACAAAAATTTGTATGTAACTTAACAGGTGACAGTTTAGCGTTTGTTTGTCACATTTTATGATCCAGTTTTTTTACTCGAAAGTATAATAATACACAGGTTATTTTGTACCATAAGCTTATTCGACTTTTCGTTCAAAGTATAAATTTTATAAATATCCAAATTCAATCCTACATAAAATAAGCTCAAATCATTTACACACTTGTTTGTAAACCAAAACAGGATCCTTTTTCGGTGATTATTAAAAAATTGTTACTTATAATTAAAAAATCAATATCTTCCACAAAGGACTTTAATAAATAATTAAGATCTTTGAAATGCACTTATGTAATAAGAGATAACGTATAAATACTTGATAGTTTGATTGCAGAAACAACAGTGTATAGAAAGTTGCATAAAAGATGTATATATATTTCTTTAACAAAATAGAAAAAGGATTATGTTATTCTAAATCTTATTATTAATTGAATTTGATCATAGTTTCTCACAGTTGGTACAAGCAAATTCACAAAATTCATGAATATAAAGAGAAAGGCCATCAGCATTCTCTCGGTAAGACATTGAGTTATATTTTTGAATTGCTAATTTTTGAAATCTTTTGTGATAAATTGACTAGGCTCTAGTGAAGCCATAGTTCTAGGAATTTCTTGAGGTGGTTACATTTTCAGATAGCACGAGATCATCGTTCCAATTCAAGCTTGCAGTGTTAAAGGTAAGTAAGTATTATGTTTATACGTTTTGGTTGTTCAGGAGATATTTTTTTTCTTTTCGAAGGTTTCCGTATCTTATCTTCGGCTTGTTAAGACATTACAGTTATTATTAAGATACCGTCCATAATATTTTCTTTTTTTATCGTATACCAACATACGACCCCAGCTCATAGCTCTACCCTAAGTTGAAGAAACTTAGCTGGCTGGAAGATCTTATTTGAGAGTCCTTTTTTTTACAAAAAGCTGCTTTCCATACATTTTACCCTGGGCTTGAATTTTAGGCAGGAACCCCCTTTTGTTGTGTGGGGACTCTGCCGCCTATAAGGTGGAGTAGATAGAAAAAAACAGGTGTAGCAACACTTCTGGGGGTTGTTTAAACGGAAGAGAGACTACAAACCTACACTCTGGTGTGTGATTTATATTTTCAATGAAGTGAAGCTCGCAAGCATTCTCCTTTGATGAGAGGATCTTGCCAGTGGGATAGCTTTCAAGTTCCCCAAATCGAGTTAATTAATTGGTGGTGTTGGAAATGCTTAGATGACAGTGGGCTTTCTTATACTTTCAAGCATTTATTATACTACTGCACAATGGTTATAGTTTTACGCGGTATAATTCCCGCCATATTGCAAAGATACCGACCACGTTTTTAGGGTGATGCAACCGCTTTTTAAGTCAATTTGCAAGCACAATTTAAATCAAAACAAATTACTTACGTGGTGGCATCTCGGAAATTCATCTCAGGGCACAACGGTGAATTGCAGGTTAGGTTCAGTTACCTATGTTGAATCAAATTACCATCCGTCCTTCCTGTAGCTTCTGTACTCGTAGGGGAATGACAGGAATTAAGGTACCAGGTACAACAAAAGATAAAGGTAGAAGAAACCTCTATACCTTTTGTGCAGACACGACTGTCAGGGACAACGAAAATTAGCGTATTCATTTAAAAATACGTGGCAATTTATTTACAAATTAAATCTAACGTGATACATGCCAGTTGGCATGTAACAGCTTGATTCGACAAATTAGCATTAACTGCTCCTGATAATACCCAACCAAATCTAGTTTTCTGTAGAATTGGGAGGTTAGGGCCTAAGCGCACTTGCCCTACACAAAGAATTTCAAAAAAGGCAGAGGAACCAATCAATATACCAATTTTCCCTGGTTGATCAAAAGATGGATCAGATAAGCGTTTGTTATCGGTCGCCTTGAACTTAGAAGAGTCCATGCGAAACCAAGGAATGTTTATAGTAATTTCACCCAGCACGAGACACGTTAAATGAATCTTGTAAGAAGAATAATGCGCACATAATTCTAACTTAAATTGAGAATGAATATGCGAAAGAGAACCACTCAATCCTGCTACAGATATGTAAACGTCTTAAGTAGCTAGCCCTAACTTTTCGCACAAGTCAGAACGAACAAAATTAGATTGGCTTCCAGAGTCCAGCAATAAACGAACAGAATAAGCATTACCACAAGAATCAAGGATCTTGTTGGAAAAAAAACCTTCACGATATTTGAGCAAAATGCTGCTACCCTGGGGGTTTGTGCAACAGAAGTTTATGGAGTAGAAACCACTGGCTCGGGTTGCACTGATTGCGTTGATGCAGAGGAATCAATATGCAAAGTAGAATGGTGTTTATGCTTGCACCATCTGCAAGTGAACCTTGACGAGCATTGGGGCAACATATGACCCTTACCTAGACAGCTAAAACATAGCTTTAACTCGTTTACTTTGACTGCCCTGTCCTTACGGCTTAACCGGATAAAGGCTTCGCACTTAGAAAGATAGTGATCCCCTTTGCAAAGCAAACATAAAGAATTGCTGTTTTTACGTGCCAAATTGGTCCTTAAACATTGTTTTTAGGTTAATTTTGATGTGCGGAAGTTTCGCGCCACAAATTTAAGACGCGGTGCGCGTATTTCCGTCACGTCAAAAGTGGGTTGGACGAATAACTTCGCGCCGACGCGTAAAAGACAAAAGTGGGGTGAAGTTTCCGTTAGACGCTTTAACGTGGCTTTTTGGCCTGAACCTTCGAGTGGAGTGGACATTTGAGGTATCGTATCGTGGCTTGTTTTTATCTATGTAGATTCCCTTGCCTAATTATCTTTGTTTGTCGCCCTATACCTGGTTTCCTTGTCCATTCCCTGCATAGGTAGAATAAATTTGTAGCCTTGGCCTAAACGCTTCCACGCCGGAGCAGCCCACGACCCTAGACGAGCCGGATGTCCATGCTCCGCCAACAGCAGCGGAGCCGTCACCATCTTTAATCACTTCGGGATGGAGCCCTGATGGACTTTGATAGAGGACAACTTTAGCTCAACCCCAGGACATTCGGATTTCTGATGTAAGTACTCCATTGTTTAATTTGTTCGCTGATATAACCGATTGTCTTAAATTTATATATTTTTCCGATAATTGCGTAATGTAATTTGTGCATTGGTGACGTCATTGTCAGATGGGCGCGCCAAATCTGTACAAAGGTTAGCGTTACCAACCACCCGTGATGTCGCTTATTCCGCGCTTGCGCGATGTATTTATGAACTTTTTAACTGTAATAATTCGCGGTTTAAAACGTAAGACTGTTTACAAAGGATTTAGGCTTGACTGAGACCACCTTAACCTGCTTTGGTTCCAGACTATCTAAAAGATTAGCTTGTTTTGATAGGAAGGCTTTAAACTCTTCTAACGTGGGCAAATCAGAACTAGATTTGTTACGAATGTTGTCCCACTGATGAGAAGTAGTTGGATCTAATTTGCCAGAGACGATATGAATGATAAATGTTTCAAACAATTGCTCAGAGTTGACAAATGATCAAAGTGCTGTTATGTTTGAAGAGTGAATCGTTTACTTCTCTGAAACTAAAAGCAGATTCCTTTGATAGAGATTCAAGACTGAGAATTGCCTTTAGATGATTACAAATCAACAATTTAGGCTGAAAGTATCTGAAAATCAAGGTTTGGAATGCTATTTCGTAATTATCCAGAGTGAAATCTAATGATGTTATGACCTCTGCAGCAGTGCTCGAATGCTAACTTTGATATAATGCAGCTTTTGGATGGCATTGACATTGCTGTTTTGATCAATAAGACTAGAGAAAATGGTCTTATACTCGCACCATGACTCAAGATTTCCTGAGAAAGTAGGAATTTGGATTTTTGGTAATTTAAACCCAAGCGAGCATTGAGAGTTATTACCAGAATTGGCACTGTGGTTTGGCAAACTATGCCCAGAGATATTTGATGAATTACTTAGAGATCCACCCGTTAACTTTTTGATGAAGTGTTAAGCTCCTGAAAGAGCAGAAAAAAAAGACGATTCGAATTCTTCGTAGGCTTGTTCAACTTCAGAAGTTGGCACATCATCAGCGATTTGAATGATGCTTGCATGAATAGATTCGTATTCTGTTAGAAATGATATGGCATTAATATGACGCCTTTGTAACTCTAGTATTTGCTCTTTCGTCACTTGAAGCACGTCATTATGGACAACCTTAAGAGCGGCTAAGTAATTTTTAAACCGCGTTAACTTACCTTTAAGTACACCACGAGTTCGCACCAAAGGCTCCATGCTCGTATTGAAATATTAAAACAAGTTACACAATTTAGTTTCACAGTATTAACATATGAGTATAAATGAGCAATACAGCTCTTGTCATGTGAGCTTGGCAACTATTACAAATTCAACTAGTATTCTTACATTAAAAAACGGTAGTTACATTTAAAAAGTTCGAAAAATACAACACCGGGAACGAGGTTTACTAGACACCATCGGTGGTTGGCAGCGCTAATCTTATATAGATTTGGGCGCGGTCATCTACCAATGACGTCCCCAATATTATGCAATACTTCGAAAATTTACATATTAATTTTAAAGCAAAGATGAAACGAACAATATAAACTATGAAGTACTCACATAATAGGTCCAGATTCCCACGAAGTTGCGCTAGGGTAGGCCTCTAACCTAGTCCATCAGGGCTCCTCCAGGAGGGATTAGAAATAATACGCCGACGCTCTACAAAAGCGTTCGGATCAGCTCCGGCCAGCTACGGCAGTCATGAGGTCTTCATCCAGAGTCGAGGAGATCAATACACCTAGGTGGCTCCCAGATTGTCACCTACCTATGTAGGGAAAGGGCAGGAACAATGGTACGGGAGCGACAAACAAAAGATAATCAAGCAAAGGAAATCTACATAGGTACAGCTACGATACGTTACCACCAAAAAAACGACCACTCCACTCGAAGATACCAGGCAAAAAGCCACGTTATAGAGAGAGAACCGGAAACTTCCCCACTCCTTTGTCTTTTTCACATCCGCACGAAGTTTTTCGTCTACCTCTCTAGGGTCACGCCATCTGCGCAAACTCACTATTATGACGTATCGGAAGCACACGCCTAGTCTATTCAAAATTCCCGCGCGCCGCGTATTTGAAATTATGGCGCGAAACTCCCGTATATCAAAAACTAACCTAAAAACATGTTTAAGTGCAATGGCACGTAACAATCGCGACAAAGCCACAAAAGAAAAAACTTAAAAAAAGAAAAAGTCTGTTAGCACAGTAACAGCTTAAAATCTAAGTCCTAACTACCCTATATAAAACCTAACTTAAAACCTACAAAATGTTCATATAAGGCGCCACCTGGTTTTTTCGACCAATAACACGTCTACCGAAGTACCAGGAAACGGAATAGGTAGCCCCATAGTCTTTGACTACACTAATCATCGACAGCACAAATTTGTCGGGGAGCATGAAACACTACTTAAACTAACACGGGTGCGACAAGTCGCCTAAACTATCTAAACCTATCTAACTAAAGCTAACATAAAAGTTCTTATGTGCAAACACACATGAGTGTTGTGTCAAACTATTCTTCTTTTGGCAAGAAGTGCCCAAATTTAAAAAATGTTCATGAAGTGCGTCACTCTGCACTCTAGCAAATTTTGTTACTGGTACTTTGGTTTTCCAACGATGCACATTTAAAACTTGTCCATGACATAGTTGTGAATCAACAAATTTACCAAAAGTACCACCTACTAAATCCTTATATGCCAACCTAACAAATTACATTTCTATATTGGGTTAGCTTTTTCACTTAAATATTAAAAAAATAATTTCCCACGTCTGGTCATAGATACCACACGTTAGGACGATAAAAAGATAAGGCAAGATCTCAAATTGTTGTTAAAGATAGTAGATAAGATAATGATATTAAGCTTAAGTTGTTATCCTCAAAGGTAATAGACAAGATAACGGAATTAAGCTTTAGTTATTATTTGAGATACTAGATAAGATAACGCGATATTAAGCTAAAGCGATTATAAGAGATAGTAGGTAAAGTAACATGAATTTAAACAAAAGTTATTACTAAAGATAACCGGTAAGATAACGCGAAATAACTCAAAGTTATTCCTAACGGTAGTCGGTAAGATAACAAGAAATTAAACCAAAATTATTACTAACGGTAGTCAGTAAGATAACGATATTAAACTAAGGTTATTATTAAACGTAATCGGTAAGATAACGATATTAAAACTAAGGATATTATCAAAGATAATAAAGAAGACAAAGGTTTTGGCATAGTTATTACCCAAGACAATGAATAACAACAAGTAGAGTGGCTCCAGTAGAGCCGTTTAAATGGGGATTGACCCGTGCCCTCTAAAAAGAGAAACCCGTGAAGCAGGTCCGTTTACACGAAACAGCACGAGAGACCGGCAAAGACATTTGGGTGCATTCCTGCACCCGGCGATAATCGATATCGGTGATACTATCACCCGATACCCACACGATATATCGATATGCAGATATATACACATTCACACACTCAAACATACCTCCACTGCCAGAGCCCATGCACTGACAGCGGCACCGCATGACCCCACGAAAGATTCGCAGAGACATGGTCCAGGTGTCTGTGAAAACCTCCCGCGCAACCACACGGTGACTAACAGAAATGAAAAGGCAGTAGAAACAGGAACAGTAAAAAGAAGGAGGTTGGTTTTTTGGAATGCATAAGAGGCACTTCCAGGTAGAAGAAAGTAGAGGAAGGGCTCGCATTGAGCAAAAGAGATAGAGAAAAAGATGGATAGCAAAGCGCTACTCAACCAGCCAATGTGACTAGTAGCTCGGAGTGAGGGAACATCACTCTTATGTGGCAGACGGGTGTTCCGGGACAAGAACAGGTCCACCGAAAGAAGAATAAGGCATTGCGGAGATAGCAGGTTAAGAAAAAAGTATAGTTTTTGGACAAGCGTCCAAGAGAAGGTAGAGAGTTGTCCCTATTAAACACAGCGCAGTCTGAAGGACCACCTGCGATATTAATCCGACAAGATAAGTATACACATTTGTTAACATTCACTAGGCTCCTAAGAGAACTAGTACGATCATTTTCCTAACGAGTACATCCACTACGATAAGAAAATCAGACAAAAGTTGACACAACAACTTAAACGTATCATTACAGATACAAACACACAAAAACAAACTGTTTTAAGGTAGTATTTCAAAACGGTAGCACCCTAAACACACAAAAATGCCCAATTATAAGCAGTTAAATACAGGTACACTGTCCCAATATGCTGAAACAACCGAGAATTTAATAAGATAACAACCTCGGCCTGGAACACAAAAAGCAGTTTTTTGACGAGAAGATAGGTCGAGAGGTATCTGATAAAAAGCTTGTCTAAGGTCGATAGATGAGATAAATTTTGCGTTTCGAAGCCGGCTTAAAATTGAGTCAGTTCTAGGTAGAGGGTAAGCATCCGAAACAGTCACAGAATTCAACAAAACAGACACGCCATTCGTCATTCTTTTTCCGAACTAGTAATACAGGAGACGTCCACGGTGAATTTGAGGGAGAGATAACACCAGATTCCAACATTTTGTCTATTTCAGCATGTAAATGCTTTTGTAAAGCAGGCGATAAGGGATATTGACGTTGCTTAAAAGGAAGGGCATCACCTGTAGAGATAACGTGTGTTGCAGTTGTAACGCAACCAAGTTCAGAGGTATTAAGTTTGCGAAATTTGTCAATTGTAGCGTTAAGAGTTACATTTTGGGAGTCAGTAAGAGAAATTTTGTTAGATATTCCTGTAGATGCACAAGAATTCGTTTTAAGAGAGGTTTGCCATGAAAAATCCTGGAAATAAAGTGACAGATTAAAAAGTTTACAGAAATCAACACCTAGTAGAAAAGGATAAGCTAATGCAAGCACAATCAAAAATAAAACGTCACGTTCAAGAGATTCTACTCGAATTTTTAACTTAAGGGGACCGGTTACATGTATTTGATTATCGTCAGCCAAATTTATGGAAGTTTTTTCGGGAATAATTTGAATTTTGATATTTTGTTTAGATAATTGATGTAAACCTTCGTTATTTATAAGGGAGCATGAAGAACCTGTGTCCAATAAAGCAATTACATTTAAGGAACCAATTGAGATAGATAAGTGTGGACGATTATCAAAGGGTTTTTTAACAAGTTGTGAAACGGCAGCAGTCTTTTTATGGTAAAAGGAATTGACGGTTTGTAACCACTTAGACCACTCGGATGGCGTAGTATAGCATAATTCTTCTAATGAAGGTAAGGCATTTTGTACATTAATAGTAGCGGTATTATTGTTAGATAAATTTAATGACGGTACAACGTTAGAAGTGGTTTTATGATTTGAATTTATTGACGTCTGGGTCCGTTGAATGATTGGTGATGAGGACGATTTTGGATCCTTGAGATATTCACGCCCTGATTTGAAATATCTCGACGGGAGTTTCCCGATACATTAGGATTACAGTTGGTGCAGTTAGATTTGTAGATATTTGAGCGGCCACAACCATAACAAAAAATATTTCTGGGGTATGTGCAGACATTATAGTTATGTCCACTTCTCTTACAGTTCCAACAGGTAAGTGAGTTATTAGTAACGGTAGAAGGAACGTTAAGGGTAGATACTTTATGGGAAGCTCGAGCTTGGCAAGCTAAATCGGGTTCTAAAAGGCCAGACTGTTTCTCTGGGGGCGGGTGATATTTGTCAATCCTTAACTTCACTTCCTGGAGAGAACGACATAGGTCTTTAAAGTGGGCTAACGAAGAGATTTGCTGTAATGCCAAACGTTCTGAGAAATAGGGGTTTAAATTTCTAAGTAACTGATCGATAATTTCGGATTCTGAAGGTTTTTTTGTCGAGTCTGCTATATAAAGCTTCTAGTGAGGTAATAAAAGAAACAACATTTTCGTCAGGACCTTGGGTTCGATTACGTATTTCGTTCCAAAGGTCGGTAATATAACCGTGAGGTAGGAAGTCTCGTTTCAAACATGCAACTAACTCCTCCCAGGTAGAAATTTGGTCTCGGATGTTCCTGTACCATATCAACGCAGAGTCCGAAAACAAGTCACCTGCTGAGACAAATAAGTCCTGGTCTGTACACCCGCGAGAGATTTTGAAATCGTTAATACGGTCAAGAAAGGACGATAGAGAGACCTGCGAATCAAACACTTGAAAAGTGAGACCCCATTTGTATACAGATACAGATTTTCCTAATGGTTTAGGTTGGGCAAGTACGAGATTTGAAAACGGTAACGATATATCTGCGTCTGCATTTGGATTAAGTCTTTCAAGAACAATTCCTTCAAGTAATAATATTTCGGACAACAAACTTTGTTTAGCTTGGGTCGCTTGCTCATCGTCATATAAAGATAATAGTTCTGTACGTTGTTTGACGTGCGTTATTCTCGAAGCCAATCGCCCTAGCTCGATATCACTAACACCAGGATCTGTTCTATTTATTATACCAGATATGTCGTCCAAAGACAATCTAATTTCCGATACATTGTGAGGCCAATCACCAACGATTTTCTTTGAGATAGCAACGCCCTTCATTTCCTGGGCTAAAATGGCCCTGAGCTGAGATCTCCGGTCATTTTGATTATTCGTGGCCGTAATATTCCTACACTCAATCTCGTAAATTAACTCCAGCGATTTTAAATGTGAAATATTCACTTTGGATTTCTATTTGAGACACGATATATATAAGATATGTGATACTGACATAAAACAGAAGGTAAAAAAACGTTACAGCTACTTCATGTTAGTACGATAAGATATTTATGGGTGAAAACTTGCTATGAACGTCCCTGGTAAAGGATAATATTCAAATTTTATCAGGTTAAGTAACCAAAAAAACTTAAGAAACACGTTTAAAACTATATGCGAACAAGGTTAGTATTTTTACAGGGGGATATATCCTTGATAAGCTACAAAAAAGCCCTCCAAAATAGAGAAACACATAGGTAACCTATTATTTTAACAGATAAAACGAGACTATTAATGTAGCATTTTCAAAAGATATTCTAAAGGTCAAATCGTTACGTTAAATGTTTTTTAAACATAAGGTTTCTTTAAAAAGCGAGTTTAAATATTAATTAACAGGAAAATGACTAAAACACTTTTTTATAAACACATGAGATAATTTTAGGTGCAGTTTTTTTTTTATTTAACAGCAAGGGTTATATTTTAAACTGATATAAGGTAGATAATTGTTATAATAAACGGTATTTAAGAAATGCAATTACTTTTAAAATGCTTATTTATTTTATGTACTTACTTGCATAAAAGTGGGGTTACGTATAAATCCTTGTAAAAGCTTGAAGTTTTATTTAGACAACTAACACATATTTCAGATATAGACTTCATTTAGTTACAGTAAATTAATCAATGTAGCATTTTTAAGACAAAGGATATAAATCACAATAACCTCAAAGTGATGGTTTTCATTACAACCGCCGACATGTTAATTCAGGGAAATCTCTGGGGAATTTTACAAGATACCAACATGAAATTTAAAATTCACAGATATCTTAGTAAACATAGATAATGACATTTATTGACTTAATTTAGATGAAAAAGCTGTTTACACATTAATTAATACATTCCACAGGCATACAGGAATCATACCACCTAAAAAAACAACACGTTGGACAGCCAATTCTTACATTAACACGTGGTTACATTTAAAAAAGTTCGAAAAATACAACACCAGGAGCGAGGTTTACTAGACACCATCGGTGGTTGGCAGCGCTAATCTTATACAGATTTGGGCGCGGTCATCTACCAATGACGTCCCCAATATTACGCAATACTTCGGAAATTTACATATTAATTTTAAAGCAAAGATGAAACGAACAATATAAACTATGAAGTACTCACATAATAGGTCCAGATTCCCGCGAAGTTGCGCTAGGGTAGGCCTCTAACCTAGTCCATCAGGGCTCCTCCAGGAGGGATTAGAGATAATACGCCGACGCTCTACAAAAGCGTTCGGATCAGCTCCGGCCAGCTACGGCAGTCATGAGGTCTTCATCCAGAGTCGAGGAGATCGGTACGCCTAGGTGGCTCCCAGATTGTCACCTACCTATGTAGGGAAAGGGCAGGAAAAATGGTACGGGAGTGACAAACAAAAGATAATCAAGCAAAGGAAATTTACATAGGTACAGGTACGATACGTTACCACCAAAAAAACGACCACTCCACTCAAAGATACCAGGCAAAAAGCCACGTTATAGAGAGAGAACCGGAAACTTCCCCACTCCTTTGTCTTTTTCACATCTGCACGAAGTTATTCGTCTACCCCTCTAGGGTCACGCCATCTGCGCAAACTCACTATTATGACGTATCGGAAGCACACGCCTAGTCTATTCAAAGTTCTCGCACGCCGCGTCTTTTGAAATTATGGCGCGAAACTTCCATACATCAAAACTAAACTAATAACAATGTTTAAGTGACCCTTGGCACGTAACAGTATATAAAAAACTTCTTATAGCATTTAAGTAGATATGTATAAAAATACCCTTAAAGTTGCTTGATTTTAATTTAAGTTTCAATTTAAATTGTATTAAAATGAATAAAATCAAGATTTTGTACATAAACCAACCCTTATAAACATAAAAGGAATGGTAATTATTGAAGGATAGGTGATGCACTTACTTGTTCCGTGGGCTGTTAGAATATAGCCAACAACTATTTACGTAAAATTACGCCTTGCGTTTAGAATGTTGCTAGATGCATACCGATGACGTCAATACTGAATTGAAAAAGCAATGCTAGTAGTTGACAACATCTATCTCACTCTATTCGTGTAGGCTTGGTGTATAGTGCTCTTGCTTATACTTATACAGACGAATTTGTATGGTTTATAGCAATGCTTCTTGCTAAAACTAACATGTGAACGGAAAAATTTTACTTATGATTGCAAATGCTTTGCATATAATTTAAAGGATGTTGTAGTTAAATATGATTTACCACAATACATATTCTGCTAGTACAATATTTAATTAGATTACCATATGAGCTTTGATTGATGCGTCAGATCACGTCGGCAGTCACCATATGTTAGGGCAATGTCGTCTTATCGTGGATTCAATAAGATTAGGCAAATTTCCTGGATTTGAAAGAATAAGGGGGTCAGCAGAACCTTGGAAACAAGTCGGCTTCTCAGTAGATTTGCTAAAACAAGCTTCCTCGATTCGAATAAGACTTTGAGCTTTTATGGTGTGAATTTTATTATGTGTAGCACTGATTGAAAACTGATATATACATGATTGTATTAACTGAATATTTACAATTTCATTATGAACGCTTGACATCTATCTTACTACTTTGAAAGTTGCAGAAGAAGTGATTTTGACAATGTCATTCGTAGGGAAAACAAATCCTACGTATGCACGCTGCGGTATTACGTAAAGCCATTCAAATAAGGTAATATTGTATACAGCATTAACTAGCCAATCATAAGAGAATAAATCGATTAATTATACAATCTAAAAATCCCTAACACCCACAAAGCAAACAAACTACACATTTATGCAATGAATACCACCAATTTTAAATAACCACAAAAGAATATCTTAGACAGCACTTAGCAAAAAAAAAAAACAATTTTAATTTTAATCCAAAACAATTCTGGGGTTATGTTAAAAGTTTAAAAGGGAATATTTATCTGAGAGCTTGTTTCTTGATGATAGTACTGCTAATAATGGCGATGATATTGCCAATCTCTTCGCCTCTCACTTCGTAGGAAACTATAATGATACTCCCATGGCTTTCGATACTAATCTCTCTATGACCGATTCACAAGTTGATATCCCATTTATACAATTTTGCTTGGAGGAGGTATTCAATGGTATCAGATACCTTCCTGATAGGTTGTCAACGGGTCCTGATGGGATTCCACCTATTTTTCTAAAGAGGTGTATATTTACTTTGTGTAAACCGCTTCAATTCCTATTTAACTTGATATTTAAACTTCAAAAATTTCCATTGATGTGGAGTACAAGTTGTGTCATACCCGTTTTTAAAAGTGGCAATAAACAGGATATTAGAAACTACCGGCCAATATGTCTGTTGTCTTCTATACCTAAACCACTTGAAAGGTTACCAATTGTGTACTTAAATTGGTATTGTTGTAAATTAATATGTGATAACCAGCATGGGTTCACTCAGAAAAGATCGACAGTTTCTAACCTACTTGCCTATCAAAACACAATTACCACTGCTTTGGAGAATGGGTTGCAGGTTGATTCAATATATACAGATTTCTCTAAAGCTTTTGATAAAGTCAACCATTCCATATTGTTAGGAGAATTGAAAGCTATAGGATTTCCGCATTACTTATTTGAATGGCTAGAGTTATCTCAGTGGCAGATCACAGTCGGTAAAGATTAAAAATTTTAGTTCGATACCTATGGAAGTTTTATCTGGAGCGCCACAGGGGTCACACTTAGGGCCCCTGCTCTTTAACTTATTTGTAAATGACCTTGGCTTGTTTTTTCCCGGCAGCAAGATCTTACTGTTTGCTGACGATTGTAAATTGTTCAGAGTAGTTGGGAGTGAATCTGATTGTCATGAGCTTCAGAAAGAACTCTATTCATTATATAATTGGTGTAGGAATAATGGGATGTTTCTTAATATTTCCAAATGCTGCAGTATAACTTTCTCATCTTCTAGAAACCTCATTAAGTATGTATACTCAATAATGGAGCACATTTGAAAAGTGTTGATCCAGTACGCAATCTGGGTGTTTATTTTTATGGTAAGGTATCTTTTGTTCCTCATATTAATACTATTACTTCAAAATCTCAGAGTGCATTAGGATTTATTTCAAGGCATGCGCACGACCTTTCAGGGACAGCGATTAGAACATTGTATTTGTGTTACGTTCGGAGTATACTTATGTATGCCTCTCCAATCTGGTCTCCCCATTATAATGTACACATCCGAACTCTTGAAGCGGTGCAGAATAAATTCCTAAGATTTTGTGCATATAAGACTGGAACAGTATTCAGTAAATTTAATTGTGACTATGACCTCATTCGCCAGGCTTTGCAATTACCACCTCTGGAAACCTTACGTGATTATAATGACCTGGTTTTGTACATAGTTTTGGGAAGAGATATTGATTGTTTCGAATTACTTAACCTGATTAGTCTTAGGATACCACTGCATAATACCAGAGATACCTCATTATTTTTTGTGCCCTATCAGTTAATTATACATATTTCTGCCCTCTAACTAGGAAGGTTAGGTCTGCTAATGCACATGATTATAATATAATAGGAATTTCACAATCAGAATTTTAAAATGAATTTAAAAGGGAAGTATAATGGGCTGTTTAGAAACCCACAGTTTTTTTTTATGTATTTTAAATATTTTACGAATTTGACATACATTTTATAATTCATGTTAGTTTTAATATTTTTAATATTTTGAATTATTTATAGTATTTATAGCATTATTTATCAATATTAAAGGTGTAATCCGTATATGTGAATAAATAAATAAATAAAATATCCCAGTACCACTTATGAACCGTTTGTTGGTTTAAATATAATACCATTAAGAATTGCAGTTAGGGGGTAATCAAATTAGGTTATTGACAGGCTTTTAAGAAATTATACCTTTTGCATAAATACTACTCGCTTTTTTAAACATCAATTAAAGTAGATATTCCCATAAAGTTGAGAATCTCATGCGCAAATCACAAATTGGTTGAGCACAGTGACCTACTGATTAGAAAGTTCCTTTCAAATCACTTTCTGTAGTATGTCGCCTCTTTCCTTTGCAAGAAATTGTACAGATATTTTTAAAAACAACGCTTTAAATTTTGTCATTATTTTTTAACAATTGTTTTTTTATACGTAAATATCAATCTACAGACCCCCTTTTTTAAACATTAGTTAAAACATTTCTATGATGTGAATCACCCTGTATATGGTACACCTGAGGTTAGAGCTTGGAATAAAAAAAAAGTAAATATATGTTCCATATTTTGATTTGAAAGTTTGTTTTAAGCATTCCTTGTACAAACACCAGCAGCACAAACTGTGTGGCCATTTAATCATGATCCTTATAATTGTATCATCCTATCTAGCTCTATAGCAGCTACATAATTTCTTTCGGAGTTTGGAGTCAAACTAATATCAAAGCAAAGTTCGTATGCTGTCTGAACCGTTATATTCTTTTTAATACTAAAAACGTTATCTATTCAGTCATGGTATAGCAGAATCCATAAAAACCGAATTTATCATATTGTAAATAAATAACCTAAAGAGCATGTTCCCAAATATAGACAAAAAATTTTAATCCTACTCATTAACTTTTTTTTTAAAGACAAGAAACAAAACAGTTTTTAAATTAGTTCTTAATTTTATAGTTAGTCTAGTACCAGCTACCATATTCACCAAATTTCAAAAAAATATCCACTACATAATACCACTATACAAAAGAAATGTCCATCAACTACATTAACATCACTCTACAAAAGAATAATCCATCAACTACATAACACCATTATACAAAAGTAGTTTGTTAAACCAAAAAATCCCAAGTGAAACCATAGCACCCGTTACTTTAACTTTAAAGAACTAGTAGTAGAATGAAGTAAGGAAAAGACAGATGCAGTTAATTACAAGCATCAGATATGAACGAACAATTTAAACAAAAACTCACCAACTTTCCACTTCCTTTCCTTGGATTCAAAAAGGAGTCCAGTATAGAAGGGCTCTGTAAATGTCCGTAGTTAGATATTAAAAAAGGAATAAGGAAGTAGTACTCCAAGCATTATTATCTATTATGCAAATAGTAGTAATTTGTTTAAATAATTTTTAAGTAACATATTTGATACAACTAATTATATTTATACATGCGTGCATGCCCACACACACACACACGCATGCCCGCACGCTGTGAGAGATTGTACACATTGAAGTTATTGATGTAAAAAATAGCAATCTTGTTTGTACCTTCTATATAGCAATTTTGATTATTCACAATAAATTATAGTACGTTATAATCTTACAGTAATCAGGCAATTTAAGTATACGTCACCATTACCATGTCATTATCTATCTACCAATCATATCAGTGGAAAGTGGAAGGCGGAAAATAGCTAAACTTAAAATAAAGATATTTTGAATATCTAACTATTTCACAATTTCTCCCCTATTCAAAATTATCTAACATACTAAAAATACAATTACAAAATAATACTAACTTATTTCGAACTAATGCTTTAGTTAATAAATTGGCAACGTTACAATGAGTATTAATGTATTTAAGTATTAAACTATTATCATTTAACAGTTGTCTAATAGCATAATATTTCACATCGATATGCTTAGTACGATTGTTTACAATTACATTTTTCAAAAAATGTATTGCAGATTGATTATCACTCAAAACAATTGGCGTAATACTATCGAAAGAAAAACTCTTAAATTTAGAGAGAACTTTCGAAACACATACAACTTCAGTGCAGGCTAAATCGAGTGTAATGTATTCAGATTCGATGGCACTGCGAACAATGCATTTTTGAATGCTACATCGCCAAGCAATAAACGTACCACCAATTGACCAAATAAGGCCGCTAAATGAGCACCTACAATCTAATGCAGTAACCCATGATGCATATGTATAAACTATTAATTCATGAGAATTGCACGATGACAAATTAATTACATAATTAATCAAACGTGCAACCTATATCCATGGGAGTGTATACAGGAATGTTCAAATTAACTGAAAACCGTTCTAACAACTTAGCAATGTACTTCCTTTGATGTAAAATGTAATTATAATTTTTCAGTTCAAATTCAATTCCAAAAAACTTGCGGATTGCGCCAAGATCTTCAGCTTCATAATTCTGGCATAACATATCAAAAACGTATTTTAAACAATTTTTATCTTTACCAAACACTGCCATATCGTCAACATATAACAAAATTATGCAGATCGAGTGTAATTGAAAAATACATGGACGGTAAGGCGATACCGTAAATCCCTGCCGTTTCAATACTTCTGAAATGTGACTATACCAATTCTTTTCAGATTGTTTTAACAGATAAATTGATTTCTTTAGACACAGTATATACAATTGACTGTCCAAACTTTTGTAACCATATGGAATTTCCATATATACACTTTCATTTAAGTGCTATATAAAAAAGCACATCTAATGTTCCAATGAGCATGTTCCCAACCTTTTAATACAACTAGTAACACAAAAAATAGTTTGACCAATAACTGGAGCAAACGTGTCAAAGTAATTAATACCTAATGTTTGTTTGAATCCGTGCGCTACTAAACATGCTCAACCCCGCTTAATCGTTCCATCAACATGAGATTTAATATTACAGACCCACCTACACGTTATAACCTTTTGATCAAGCGGTCTAGGTACAATATCCCAAACATCACGTTCTGTATTTATGGTCAACTCCTGTTTCATAGCGGTATCCCATTCAGCACTATGAGTAGACTGAAGAGCTTCCTCAAAGTTATTTGGAATTTGTACAAAGCGATATAAGAGTTCATCTTCATCAAATTTTGTAAACCTAGCCGACAGTCTGATTTTTGAAGGATCCGAAAAATGAAAATTCTCTATATTACACTCAAGATCATTTAGTTTGACAAAAATTTTTAATGTCATTTTTAGATTTACATTTGTGATCACCATACCAATAGTAAACATCGGTACGACTACCGTCTTTCCTAGGGACCTCTTTCTGAATCCATTCTAATTTCTTAAATGAAGAAACATTACAATTATCGTTTAAATTAACTGTTTCTGAATTATCCTCTGTAGGAAACACTGTCACAAACTAATTCATCAAATTACGATTGAACATCATTACTCGAAATTTCTAAATCTAATGTTGTCTTAACTTTATCATTTAAAATTTAACCCACAATAGATTCGTCAACTTTGATATGTTTCAATTCAATAACTTTATTACGCACAGGATCTAAAACTCTATATCCCCGAGTAAATGTGGCATAACCAATTAAGATACATGGTCTGCTTTTAGCTTCTAGTTTATTCCTATATCCTTTAGGTACATAAACAAGTGCAAGTGAACCAAAAGTTCAAAAGTGGGAAATTCGAACATTTTTCACCGTCCATAATTCGTATGGCGTTTTATTGGGGCTTGTCGAGCGAGGCATACGATTCTTTGTGTGAATGTAATATTGAAGCGCCTCGGCCCAAAATTTAGGATGCAAATCTGCTGATATCAATAATGTCCGGACAGCATTAACAACGTCACAAGTGACCTTTTCAGCTACACCATTCTGCTCAGGTGTGTATACACTAGTGAGTTGATGGTTAATACCCAGTCTGAAAGTACTCTTCCTAGCAAAACTCCATTCCATTATCAGATGTAATGGACACAACTTTGAAACCCAACCAACACTCAACACGAACTATGAAGTCTTTGATTTTCTCAACTGCTTCATATTTATTTTTAATGGATAAGCTGCAATTCAGCGCGAAAAATCGTCTACTATGACTAGAAAATATTTTGCACCTCTTCCACTAATAGTCGGAGCTTCTCTCCATAAAACTATGTGCAGGAGTTCAAGATGCCTACTAGATTGCACTTGTTGCAATCTTTTAAACAGTCCCCATTTCAATTTTCCTTGAACACAAGAATGGCAATTGATCTGATCTTTATTAATTTTATTTACCCCAACACAAGATTATTGTTAATTGCCATATAAACATTTTGAGGATCCAAATGCGCACAGCGTTTGTGCCATAAAGACAAAGAATTTATATCTGTGGAACAAACAGTATTCAAAGCTGGTTCTAATTTATTTGGAGTTGATTTTTCGGCTTAAAGAGTATATAAACGTCTGCTTTTATGTGTACCAACAAATAATTTATCATTCAGTGTATAAATATCCAATAAATTATCTCTGGCAATAAAGTAAAAACCATTTTCGACTACAGAACCTAAACAAATTAAATTTTTTGATAGTTCCGGAACATAAAACACTTCTTTTAAACATAAACTTTCGTTCCATTATCATTAATTAAATTTACATTAATTTTACCAAAGCCTTTAGCTTGTAAGATGTCTTTGCCCTGGCTGACCTTTTTATCAATATCTTGAAAATCGCTAAACAATTCTCGATTGTTACTATAATGACATGTGGCACCCGTGTCAAAAACAAATTCGTAATCTACTTTAACTTTAATTTATTTATTTAAAAAAATATGGCACTACAGAAACATTGTTTCCAACTGACCACCTTTAACTAAATATAATAACATAACAACATAATAAAATACCAATATGGTATAATAAAACACACAATAGAGCAATAATCCTAAATATTGCATGCTCCTTTCTTTCTAAGGGATCATGCAATCTTCTTCACTGCACTCAAACTTAAACTAAACAAATCAATTCCTGAAAAATATTTATTATAGTTAACCAATAGCCGATCTGATATGTGGTAGGTGCCATAGTTAGTTCGATGTTGCCTTTCTTGAAATAAACGCTACCATACGTGTGTTACGCTGCGGTATTCAAACAATACCTCTGCAACTAAGGATTCACAAATTACAAGACCATTGACAAGCTTGAACAAGAATATCAGCATAGCATTAAGTCTTCTCTGGTGCAAAGTAGTCATGCCACACAATTGCAATCTGGTACTTGCTGTAAAAGCGTCATGTGTAAAGTGAAGTTTCTACAAGAGATACTTAGTGAATTTATTTTGAATACGCTCTAGTCTCGTAGAATGACAAATATAAATAGGAGACCAAATAATACTATTGTATTCAAGGATACTAAGTACTAAACCATTATACAAAACTTTGATTGCAGTAACGTCTGAAAAATGTTTTGTGTACCTTTTGATGAAGCCCAACATCCTAAAAGCTTTAATATTGATGTTATCAATGTGGCAGCTGAAGGCTAACTTCGAATCATATGTTACACCCAAATCATTAATAGTGGAAACAGATTCTAGAACCTGGGATTTACAAACATACTCATAAACAATCGGGTCTCTGCATCTGTAATATCTCATAACTTTGCATTTACTAATATTTAAGCACAGCTTTTTCATGTCACACCATCGAACAAGGTTATTGATATCGTTTTGGGCCATGATACAGTCTTGTGTAGAACCAACAGCTGCAAACAATTTGAGGTCATCTGCATACAACAGGAACTTAGTGTTACGTAGTATTTGGGATATGTCGTTTATGAAAAGGCTAAATAAAATGGGACCCAAATGAGACCCCTGAGGAACTCCGGATGTAACTGAAATATCATTTGAACTTGCCCCACCAATAACAACTTTTTTAACTCGTCCAACTAGATAAGAACTTATTCATTTAAGGTAATTGCTATGTATTCCAAATAAATGTAATTGGGAACATAATAATTCATGACACACACTATCAAATGCCTTCTGGATATCTGTGCATATCACATCTATTTGTTTGCCACTTTCGAGTGACGAAATTAGAAAATTCTGATAGACTGCCAAGTTAGTACAAGGTTCTAGGAACCATAAACCCTCTACATAATTACTAGAGAATAGTGCAAATTCTTATAGCTATTATTTAATTTCTTACTACGTTTCTGATTATTTACATATGTTTGTCTGTTACCTGTATGAGATTCCATTTTAGGTTTGTCTCCAGTACAGTTTCTTATAATATGCCCTATTTCGTAACACCTATAACATCTAACTTTGGATTTCCGTTTATGAACTATATGAATATTATTTTTATTCTTAACACCTATTGCGAAAGCGCCTGAAACAGAAAAAATATTAGACACTTCAGATAAAGAATTTTGAAGTCGTCCATCCTCAGCTAATTATGCTGTTGCCACACTTTGTAACACCCAAGAACCTTTTTTAATTAATTTAATTTTCAAATAATATTTTCGGCCAATCACAAATAATCCTATCTAAAATATAACCTATCAATAACCATGAATTAATACAGTTATCCAATCCTAGTTCGACTTTGGGGTGACAATTGTACTTTAAATTAACATAACCTATCAACTGAACTCTAGCATCCCATGAAATGTAGGAAATTTTAAATTAGGCGCCAAAGGGAAATACTCATTTGTTCTAGAAAATTCCAAAACCGGAAATACGTAATAAAATGTTATTTTTCGTGATATCTATAAAAATATTAACAGGAAATAGTTCAGAATATTGCAAAATAACTTAAATTTAATTATAGGACAGGTTCAATTAGCAATTGCAATAATAAAAATGGATTTAACCATTAACCTGAAAACACGTGTAGGAATGATATATAATTGTGCAATATGGAAGGTTTGTAAATGGCCAGAACAATCACGTGATAAAAGGTATATAAATAGTGGAATGAAGAAATTAAGACATACTCAACCCACAAAAACAAAAAGACAATACACAAAGGCAAAAGATGTACGAAATAAAATAAAAGTAATTCGCCCATAGTTAGGGCCAGTTACGCTGCAATGGCGCGTAACTATCGTGGTTATTTGACCGCGTAAATTAAAGTGAAGTATAAGTAAGAAATATAAGAAGTGAATACGGGTATTACGGGACGATTAGTGGAGTTAAATAATGAATAAAGGACAGTATAATTAGACAACGAAAGGTTTAAGTTGTAGGGTGGTTAATGGTTAGAGACGCCAGCTTGTTAACGACATAGAAGATGATAACTCAACACACTTTTATGGCTCAATTTTGATTGATTGGTGGACGACTCCAAACCGTGAGTTGGTATAGAAGTACCGAGATATCCAGAGTTCCAAGCACTAAAGTTACCAATAACCGTATTAACAGTTTCAAACCTGGTGAGAATAAATTACCTTAGCGGCCTTGTTTAGGATGAAGCAATAGTGGGTATTACATACCCAACACAGGTATTGAGTGAATCTTTGCATACATGGTTCGAGAAAACGGGTGTGTATATGCATGCATACTCGTGGTGTTGTAAGTATGAACGTTGATAAAATAATATATATGATTTTATATGCATATGTTAAGTTGCTAGATTAAGGTTGGAATTCTTGGACTTTATTAACGTTATTACTTTTTGTTATGAGTTTATAGAGAATATTAAGAGTTGTTGGCTATGTTTCAGTTGGAAGCCAATCTGTTTAAATGTAAAATTTGCAATGTGTAGTAGAATGTAATTACCCGATTTCAGGGGGGCTTTAGTTAAATAAGAGATACTGATTTTATTGCATTTAAGTATGTCAATATAGTAAATGTATATAGTTATATCACCACATTAAAGGTTATTAAATTCATTACTTGATAATTTTGAGATCTATAATTTAAAGAGGTTTGTTGAAATACATTTAAGGTACAGATACTTTGTAAACTTTTGGGTAAGTTAACTCACCAGTATCGGTTTCAGAATTCTAGGCCTATCCACCCGGAACATGTCCATGTATTCTATGCTGTAGAGTAGCCAAGGCATTTGAAGAAAGTAGAGTAAATACTATTGTAATAGGTAAGTGGACCCTTATATTGCAATTTAGAACCATAAAAGTGATATAGAATTGGCATTTGATTATATATGTATTAGGTAACTCGTTCCTTGTTTCTTTGACTGATACAGATAGGTCAGTACAGGGGGGTGAAGTGTTACATTTGGCGCATAAAACGTGGAGCACGATAGGCTGTCACTTTAAAGTTCTAATTTTGCAAGAGATCCTGTTTAATAATAAAATCAAAGATTAGCTAGTACTTTTAAAATTTTATTCAATATGACTGAATCAGATAATAATATTAGTATACCATTAGAGCAGTGGGACAGAGCAGAAGAGAAAATACAAGAAAAAATTGGAAAAATGGATTTAGTTTCATTATTTAAAGACGTTACAAAAAATATTACAGAAGGTGTTAGGGCAGAAAACATAAAGCTACGAAAAGAAATAAATTTTAATATGGGAAGTATAAATAAGAAATTAGAAGGACAAATACAGGAATTAAAAGAATTAAGCGGGTATAAATTAGAACGGGTACAGAACGAATTAAAACAAGAAATTGAGCACAAAATTCAATCAGTCGAGGAACGAGTACTATTTTTCCACTTAAATTTCTTCATGGGCCCATAAGCATGTGAGAGATTGTACACATTGGAGTTATTGATAGAAAAAAAATAGCAATCTTGTTTGTACCTTCTATATAGCAATTTTTATTATTCTCAATAAATTATAGTACGTTATAATCTTACAGCAATCAAGAAATTTAAGTATATGTCGCCATTACCATATGTCATTATCTATCTACCAATCATATCAATGGACAGTGGAAGGTGGGAAATAACTAAATTTAAAATAAAGATATTTTGAAGACCTAACTTTTTCACACCCGCACCCTCACGCATGCACACAGCACTTGCATCCTACTGAAGGTATTGGTCTTCAGTTTATTCGACTCACTGGATGACAGCATTTTCTGGAAGTAGTAGAACTTTTGATATCGTATTCAGCATAGTTGAAACAACTTCAAGAATCTCCCTTCTTTGACGTAATTGTGTACGTAGCACATTTAATAGGATTAAGTTCTCAAGTTCATATCCGTCTATCATATTCCTTTCGTTTTGATTTAGCAATTTTTTCGAACATTTTTCCAATGCAATTGTCAGATCCTTCTCCTACGCATAATGTGACATATAAACTGCATCCCATAGATTTATATTTTTCAAACATTTGGAGATGTCATTGTCATGTTCATCCTTAATAATTAAAAAATAAGTCAATAAAATTATTCTAAAATAATTTTTGAACTTAATCGTATTCTAGTCTAGATGCTCAATTAATGCCATACAATTTGGTGGAAAGAATATTGCATACACATTCTAAGATATTAACCCTTGCTTTCTCAGAAAGATTTTCACTTCTTAAAAATGTTTTAACCTGCATGCAAAATGAATTGTGGAACCAATTTTTAAAAATGTATATTCTATGAGTAACCCTTGATTTTTAAATGCCCTTGAACTCTTTGAATTTTCCTATAACAAACAATTTATTTGTGTTCAACTCCATTAGCATACGGTAAAAACGATCCTTTCTTTACTAGTATTCCTTTCAGGTGCCTTTTTTCCTTAGAATGCATTAATGTTTGCTGGGGGAGCATTTTCCAAAACAAACCAGAATCGTCGGCAGTATAGATTTGAATGGGAAGAAACTTATTTTCTTTTATTTTCACTATTTTGTCAATAACAGTATGCACAGTAGTTTCTTCAATTGAAAGCTTTTTTCCTCATATTTTAAGATGTCTAAGTTCATGATGTGCTTTAAAATTTAGACGGCAACATCTACTTGTGACAAATGTTAACTTTATTGTAGCACTGTTTAAAAATGTGTAATGCTTTTGCAGCCAGAATAACAGGTTTTTACAAAACTGAAAGTTACACAAATTTACCTGTTAAAATTCTCAATAAGAATAAAACTGTACAGCTTTCGATGTTGTGACATATTCTATGATCCGCACCCCTGCGCGTCAGATATAGATATATATATATATATATATATATATATATATATTGCTGTGAAACCTCCTAAATTAACTGGAACTCCGGTTTTGGAATCGAGCCCCACAGATTGGGCGTCAAGATTGCTGTGAAACCTACAAAAAGCTATTAACTTAACTGGTCCGTCGACTTTCTTCTGTTCATCGCCTCGGCTGCTCCCCTAGATAAACCTTCATCCTCATTCATAAAAAAAACCAACACATTCCTACCACAAACATCAACGTTAACTCTATTTACATCAATATTCACAATACATTAAAATTTCAAAATTAAAAATTCAGCATAAATTTCAGTATCAGAAAATTTCAAGATTTAAATTTGTTATCATTTTAATGTGCATCCAAAATTAAAGTCCTTGTAGGATGCCTACTAATTAATGTAACAATATATGCAGACCTGAGTCTGAGTACAAAGGAAGCATCTCCCACCCCTTTACGTTAATTAACCAGGTTCGTCTAATTGAGCTCAAAGACATACCCAAATTTTCATCAAGAACATAAATACTAAATACTCCTTTCGACTTAAACAAGAAAATTTCACCTTAAAATTAAAAATTTGTTGTTAGTACAACTTCATTACTGTCCATTTTAAGTAAATAAATTATAAAGTTATTCAACACACGAAAACATCAAAGTTCAAACAAAATAGTATAATTTACCTGAAGGTTACTGCACTCGTAGCTTCAATGTACCTCGTCCCTTTTGTTAATCACACCATTCCAACTGGGTTATATTTACGGCTTCTGATTCTCAACGCTTTTAAAATTTCTCCACCACCATTCATCTAAAGTTGTTTCAGGGCTTTTCCGAACTCATCTGTGTATATCTGACCCTTGTTTTGTGGATCCAGACACATTTATGAACCATTTAATTATTAACACCCCCGAAAAATAGCAAAGAAATTCATACTTCTTTCACAAATATACGCCAAAACTGCCCACTTTTGTGTATTCATTTGTCGTTGCAAATTAAACTAATTGGTACAGTGATACTCGACTTTATTACCTTGTATCTTCTTTTCTAAGTGCACTAAAGTATATTCATTGTAGCACGTAAAGAACAAACTGTTTTAAATCACCAAAATATACGAGCAAACTGTTTAAATTATTCTATCAAACTCGGAAAACTAAAAAGCACTGTTTAACGCATTGAATCAATTCGAAAATCAAAGAGAGCTTGTTCATATTCACCTGGGTATATATAGCGGTTAGCCTGTCTGTCGGTCTGGTCCCCAAAACGGACAATTCTTCAGAATTTCGCATGCTAGGTTCCCATTCCGCAGCCCGGCATGCGATTTTACGAAATTTGCACTCGCCCAGTTAAATCTCAGAAATTTCGACACGGCTCGCAACGTCCTGGAAATAACTAACTAAATTTTATACAGAAATGTTATTTTTACCTCTCAATTTTGCCTTTTATTTTCAACCAATCGCAACCCCGTGACGTTGCTCCACTCACGCCTTTTACTATATGTGTCTCGGTCTTGCGCATATTATCTGTCTCTATCTACCCTGTTCTTATTGGTGCAAATTGATATTCTTTATTATCGATTATTTCAGTCCATGTGGACTGTGAAATAACCCACCTTTAGCATTTCTCGTAACTATTAAGCTACGGTTTTTCCAAGATTCTCTGTAACCATTAATTATCTGCAAAATTTACGCAGAATGAGCTTTTTTTTAAAATACACAGGTGTTCAAACATAATACTTCTAAATAACACTTCTACGATTTGCATTTTATTGGGTTTTTACAAGTTTTGATGCGTATTATATGTCCCTACTGGTTCAATTAACTTCAATTAAAATTAATACCCTTTAATTTTTAGTGACTCCTAATCAAATATTAATTATTATCTGTACATTTTGTTTAATACCGGTTACTTAAAATTGAGTTAATTAATATAAATTTTGCACGTAATTTCTATTTGTTTCTTTACTAGTAGAGCTTTTTAATACTGCTTCCTTTTTTTTTTTATAGCAAGCGTCTTGTACATAATTTAACTCCCTTATTTTTAATGAAACGAATGAATTTTTATGCTTCACGGTTTTTTAATAACGCGTACCTTTTCCCAAAGCTTCTACACGGTGATTAAAATTATTTGATGTGATTATTTAATTTTCTACCTTGGTCTAAATATGAGTAATATATATATATATATATATATATATATATATGTATGTGCAACGGGGGGGAGAGACACCTCCGGGCACACGGCGTCGGCGAGCTTAAAAGCGTGTTACTTATTATATTGGATTGCTAAAATATAATTAATATATGTTGCTATTATATGTTACATTATATTGAATCATTAAAATATATTACATGGTGGCAGCTGGTAAATGTCGCGTTGAACTACGTTAAAAAAAAAGAAAAAACGTGGTTACAAAAAGTGAGGTTAAGTTACTCTCTAATTGTTGTTAAATTCATTAAGGTGGAAAACTTGGAAACGACGCGTAGGAAAAAGCTATGGCGGAAGCAAAACCTCCTAATGAAATGGTTTTTGATGAAAATGTTTCAAGTAAATGGAAATTGTGTAAGCAGAAATTTAATTTATTTTTACTTGTTAGTGGTAAAAGTGCAAAGTCTGAGGATATTAAAATAGCTCTTCTACTCAATCATTTAGGAGATGAAGCTATACAAATTTATAATACGTTCGAATTTTGTCCTCAGGAAAACAAAGATAAGTTGGATGTAGTGCTTGCTAAATTTGAAAATTACTGTAATCCGATCAAAAACTTAGTGTACGAGCACTATAAATTCTTTAAGCGTGATCAACAAACTGGTGAAACCGTTGACCAATTTGTAACTGCTGTAAAGCAATTGTCCAGTTCGTGTGAATTCAAAGAGAAAGATACTATGATTATGGATCGTATCGTTTTAGGGATTAAAGATCCAAAAATGCAGGAAAAATTATTACAGGAAAGTAATTTAAGTTTAGAAAAAGCTGTATGTATATGTCGATCTCTAGAAAGCAGTGCACAGCAACAAAAAGAAATTTTTAATGATAATAAATCCAATGCAATGTACGTAAATGCTGTTCCAAAGTAGGCGTTCAAATACTGCCAGAAACTATTCTAATGCTACTAAGCATGTACAGAAAGTTGTAAACAGATCACGTAATAGTGTTAACACGGGTAACAATAATGAAGTCGATGACCTGTGTAAGTTTTGTGGTCTGCAGCATGTTAAAGGCAAATGTCCAGCCTACAATCGTTACTGCAGTCGATGTAAACAAAAAGGGCATTATAGATAATTTTGTCGTAACCGAAATGTTCATGATATTGATGAGTTTAATATGGTTAGTACACAACCAGATGATGAGCAAGGAAGTTCTATTGTATGGACAGTCACACAAAATGGTATATTGAATTCCGAATGTATAGTTAGCACAGTCGAGTGGTTTGAAGTACTCACTATTGCTGGTTCTGCGGTAAAAATGAAAATTGACACAGGTAGTCAAGTAAATATTTTAAATTTACGGGATTTTAATAGATTAAACATCGGAAATCATAATCTTTCAAAACCTACTTCGTTTTTAACCTCATATTCTGGTCATACTATTAGTGTTATGGGACAATTAGAACTTGATACTAGTTTTAATGAACGGTATAAGTGTTTACCTTTTTACATTTTACATTTTTGTCTTTTTGTCTTATTTTACCAGTAAAATAAGACAAAATTATAAATGTTGGGGGATCTTGGTAGCCACAGGTTGCTTAACCCCCTTCACTGAATCTCGGTAAAATAATACATAAAATTAGAAATCTCTCAATTGTATAAATAGAAACATGTTAAAAAATGTTTTCCAATTTTCAAGTTATTGAATTTATATAAAATTCACCAATAAAAATTAATCAGCTGATTTCACGTTAAGCGTATTGGCTACTTAAAGAAAGTCGATCCCAGGTCGCAACACAAATTGAAGGCAATCATTCTTTTAAACTTTAAAATTTTTGCTTAGTATACTCAAACCAAATATTTCAAACATCAGAAACATCAATAAATCAAAGTCACCTTCAATTTATGTCATAAATGCCAAACTTGAAGTTTTTATTATAATTTTGACAACGATCCTAGGTCATGGATCGAAACGTAAATAAAGATGAATTTAAAAACTATGAGTGGTTTAATTCCCAAAGAAGATTAAGAAGAATACTAAACAAACCACAACAAACATACAGGGAGTATAAATTACATGGTAACAGGTACTTCCCGTGGGTCATTTGGTCATAAACTCAATAGCAAGATTACGTAAAAATATGAAAAAATACAGACAACCTACGAAGTAGAAGGAGAATTAAAAGATAATAAATATATCCAATTGAGATTGGAGTCAACTATATAGAACTCGGTTATCTAAAAACATCAGACATGTAAGGAATGCCACGATTAAAACAAGGGATTGGATTTGATATTACTTGTCAGTGCTTGTTAGTAGTGAAAGTAAGACCTAGAGTCATTTGTTCGTTGTGTTATATTTTACATAATTTTATTTATGTTGATAATGGAAGTGTTACCGGTTAACAACATCGCATACAAAGCAAAAAAGGATTGGAATTATGAGTCATATCCTACAACTGAATTAGATGATTGTGAATCTGCTGTAAGCACTTTATCAAAACACCTTGAAACAGAATTACGAGCAGCTAAACGTACACATTTAACTTGCAGAAAAGTTCTTCTGCCTTGTGGTCTTCTAGATGTTGTAACGAATATATATTCTATAGCACCATTTTTGCAAGAATCACATCAGCACAATTTTATTCTGTGGTATTTAATTCTCGTATTTGATACTGTTATATCTGAAAGAAACAATTCCATAATGAAACAGGAAATCATATCCGCTTAAATAACTTAAATGCTTTACCCAGAGATATTTAATAATAGTATACATTCAAGAAACATATTTAAAAGGGGTCTAGTCGTTTGTGTTGCCTAACTTGCAGGCGGATTATACCCTTTCATTCGTTAAAATTAGGATAGCGCGTGCGTGAATACGGTCACGGGGTGATACGCCACGCAGATAAGCGGTCCCGTACTTGTACGGTACGGATAAGAAAGTCAGCCATTTGTACTTGGGAATGTAGTTCAGATTGCATCGTACAGAAATGGGTTCTCAGGCTTTACATAAGTGGGGCCTCAGGATAGGCGTGTTGTAGTAGTAAAATTGTTCGAGTCTGTATTTAGTATTTGTTAACGGTAAGACCGCATTAATCAAATAATTTATAAAATATCTTTATTTCTTTAGCGCATGATATAGTAAGATAATGATATATTCGAATAAAGAGATTGGAACACTGCTCGTTTGTTAAGGCAACTACAGCTGTTGTTTGGTATTTTGTTACAACCATTTGATAAGCAGATTTCAGAAGACGTGCATCGCAGTTTGGTAACTAGGGATGACGGCTTCATTATATACAGGTATCAAACCTATTTTTGTTATGCATAAGTGAGACCTTGAGTGTGATCACATAAATTGTATTCAGGGATTGTTTAGTCAAATTAAATTTTGTGCATAAAGAACAGCGTAGAAGATTATTGTCACGAAATGCTATTATAATAATTTTGTAAGATATGCAGAACATTCACTTGTTAAAAAGATGAGACTTCAAAGTCCATTTCCTGTTTTCTAGAAAATTACTTGCAGATGTCAAATTTTTATAAGCTCATAATACCTGAATTAATTGAAATGTTGTTTGTCCAAGTTAACTGCACGTGATTCAAATTTTGTTTAAGAAATAATTTAAACTCAATGTGAAACATATGTAAGCCAATAAACAGATCTGAGTACTTGGTATCCGAAACTTGTTATAAAATATTATTAACTTAAGGTCAAGACAGATGTATAGAGAAACCAATTTTATTATTTCATTTTTGTAAATATATTTAAAAAAAAAATCAAGAGAAAGAAACTATATTAAATTTCATTTTTAGACTCAAGTTTTTTATTCCATGCACATTTAATTTTTACTAAAATTTTTTTTAAAGAAAATAAATCTTTGAATAATGAAAGTAGACGAGTGCTGAAGTAATTTAAAAAACACAGATATGCTACAACTGATTTGTTCTAGGTATTCATTTTTGATTCAAATATCTTTGGTGTGGTAATCTTAATATTATCCACCTGTAATATTTAGTCTGCTTTTTTATTAGAAAGCACAAACAGTGTCTTTTTAATAGAAAGTTTGTTGTGCATTTTTCTTTCAGGGTCTTCGAGATTGAAGAGGTTGTAAGTATGTTCCAGCGGTTTCCAGATACATTAGTTCAGTAAGTTGTAAGTTTTTTATTGTGTTTATATCCCATGAGTTTCTGTATCTTCTCACAGGAGTAATGAATTTCTAGTGTCATCGTCCATACAGATACAGTGGCGCTCAACCCATTTTCTTTTTGTTAGTTTATTGTAGAGTTTAGACCATCCCCACACCCTTTCTCATTGCTCACCCTTGGGGTAATTCCCAGACTTAGCCGCGAACCAACAAGGCTTCACTTGTATCCAACTAGTGGAGGCCATAAAAAAAAAGGTTGCACTGACGCCCAACCAACATAGTCGTGCAAGTAAAAGATGCCCAATTGTTTCACTGGCGCCCATGCGTGAGGCTAACCAGCAATAAAGAAGAGATAATAAAAAAAATTTTTTTTCAATGTTATATCTCGTGCGATTCTCACCATGGCCGATTCAGAACCTTGTGGACTACGTGAGTGTACACTTTACTTAAATTTTATGGCCAAGAAGATTCCCGACGACCAAGTACAATTAAGTGCGAACCCTATACTGCTTCCACTTTTGAATTGTACCAAAACAAACATCAAGTAGCTGGAATTCCTTCCTGCCGCAATTTTTGAAAAAAATAACGCAAGGTGGCACAGTAATGATCAGCACAGATTTTGATTTAAGTAAAAAGAAACTGTATCGATCCTACATTGAATCAATGTATCGAAACAGATATTATACGAGGACTGAACTATCATTTCATCTTCACTGCGATCGGGCTGCCTTGGCCTTCATCTTTTCTATTAATCATTTTTTAAGTAATCATTATTTAGATAAATAGATAGATAAAATTTATATATTAATGTTACAAAGCGAATCGTGATAGTATATGTTAATTTTAAGCAAAAATTTAAAGTTGTTCGAATGAATGTAACTTTGGGCTTTTTCAAATATTTTGTGATATTAGTAGTGGCGCTGACTAATTGTATGTTTGTAAAGTGAATTAACAACTAAACAACAGTGCAAGTTGGTTTGTCTGAAATAAATTTGGAGTATTCTTACAGTATTTGATCGTTAATTCACATGGATCTCAATAAAACGCGTCTTTTTTAATGTTAATTTTAATTAGTGATGAAACTCTATAACTTTTTATTTTCAGAATTTGTATAAGTATCTATGTTATTTGTAGTTTTTTAAATTTGTCTCTTGTTTGATAGTACAGGTAACTGTACACTTTGAGCAAGCTTTTAATATGAAAATTTAAAAAAAAAACTGATATATAGAGCTGGTTCCCAAAAACATTAAAAATGTAGAGATACGCGCGAATAGAGCGTGTATGTGTGTGAGATAGAAGTGAGCTTGTATATGGGGATTTGATAAAAGGTACAGAAACTTCAAGAAAAATTATATGACCATTTCCGAAGGGAATGAATATGGCAAGCAACATGTAACAAAATAAAATACTTCTGCAAGGGACAGGGCACGTTCATTATCGCATAAGTGCGGATATAATGTCGGTATACCATTTTGAAATAAAGGGGTAGGAATCCCTCCATCAGTTAAAACTATGTAACATGTTTTCAGTCAGAGAGCTTCTGTTTGGGATTTGAACTAAATGATAAGCGAAAAAATATTGGTGGTTGAAAATCTTGGAATTGAAAAGTGAGTACTTTTATGTAACATTTTAAAAACAATATTATATATTTTTCAATTTTATTTGTGTGTTTTAGTATTAAGACAGTAATTAAGCGAAAATAATTATTTGGTTGGACTAATTAGTAATTTGAGATACCAGATTTATTAGCGAAATTTAGGGTAGTAGAAGTATCAAATAAACGTATTTTGGTAAGAACAGTGATATAGCACAAAGTTAGTATTTAACTTTTTTGTTTTTTTATAAACAACATCGTCAATAATTTAGGATTTACGAATGTCTAATAATTAAATCAGAAAGCAGGAAAATTTGGAGTGAAGAATAGTTTTGTTGATGGTTTAGAAATACGTTTTTTTTAAACTTCTTTTAGAAAAATTTTTAATTTAGCAACACCTGGCCATATTACAGGGTATGATTCAATTTTGGGAAAAGTCAGTCGGTAGAGCATAAGACTTAATCTCAAGTTCGTGGATTCGAGTCCACATTGGGCGCCACATACATTACATCCAGCCCCCTTTTTCTTTATTTTATATAATTTAAATGTATTCTAATTTATTTATTTATTAGAACTGTTTATAAAGTTATTAAATTTCAATGAGCTTTAAGTGTGGGTCGTTTGAAACTTTTTAAACCCAAGCAGACATTACTTTTATTTAATGATTGGCACAAATTATGAATACACCTCGACTAAGCAATGAGAATTCTTTTCTCAGGGTTAAGTTCTTTTTAGTATAAGGATTTTAACCTGGGTTCTAAAATTAAATAAGCTTGCAAAATAAATCAACACCTGGCGCCCTCTCAATTTTTACCACCATAACACCTTAGCAAATACAAGAATCAAATTTAGATTTCAGCTGATAAATGCCAACAGAAACAAACTATACTACTAAAACTGTGAGATAACCTTAATTTGTTGTTGTGAGAACCTTGCTGATTAAATCACAAAGCTTTATCTTTATTTTCGGATTTAATACTGTATAAATGAAATTGAAACAATACCTTAATATCCTGATGTGTTCTTCCTTACAATGTGTGTGTTGCACCTACATGATCTCAAGACGGTGAGGTAATATAAAGATTGTTTATTTTAATATTTTGCGACTTTTAGATGGTGTCGAAAACAGTTTAAGTACTTAAATATTAAAGAATGCTTGTATTGAATGTTGCTCTACTCCTAGTTACCAATACAATACGACTGCTACTAACAATGGTTTTCCATTAGGTTCTGCTTTTATTTTGGTGATTCCTCACTGTATTTGCTAGATTCTTCAGACTGTTATCTAAATCCTAAATTATCCAGAACCAAATTACTTCTTGTGCCAACAGCTGCTTGCTCCTTGTATCTTCAAATTGGGTTTTACATCTTTCTTTTTAATTTGCAGTAGTGTAGTTATTATTATGAGCTTTTAAATACTTTTAATAACTGTCTTTTAGTAATATAACCACAGCTCTCCAAAAAAAGTATGAACTATTTCATTTTACAGATTTTTGGTAACTAGTCACTAAATATCACCTTAGTTTCGTAACTTAGCACCCAATTCTTGCCTACTATTTTTCTTTTACATCAATACATACAATTTTAATCACAATTGAACATATTAAAATTACCTTAGCTTAGTATGCATGGTTTAACATGACTTTTGATCGGTACAGACAAATATTGCATTTCATAGATTAACATTCATTAAGCGTAAATAACGTATTTAGTCAAACTATTTTTAGGTTTCACACCCGTGTATTTCTACATATGTCTACAAACAGTTTTACTTTCAAATTAAAAGTCAAAAAAACAGCTTCTGGGCAAGTAAAATTATTGATCTCCACAGCACCATTCAATCAAAAAAAAAAGCATTTTGCAAATTAGCATCATTTCTCACTACAACTGACACTAGCATGAGAAAAATCTACGAACATTTAATGTTAGTTATCAAGTTGTTTGGCATATCCTGTGTTATCCTTTACTATACCCTTACCACAATCAAAGGGCGCAGGTGCTCCTTCCTCGAGATTTCCCTTTAAGATTAATTTCTGCCAGTGGTACCTAAATAGGCTAGCAGTAAATTCCAATTTTGATTGTAAAATCCCCTTCTTACTGACAAAGCCAATTTTTCAAGAAATTCTATTATAAATGTTCACAACAACCACATATGGGTTGAATACAACCCACATGGAGTTGTAGAAACTCTTTTTCAAGTGCATCATCATTTTGTTTTCGAACTTACTTAAGGTCGGTTTGACGCAGCTCAATTTCTTTTCTATTCTGTGCTAATCTAAAAAGTTCTACATACCCTTCACAACCTAAATTTGACTAATAAAGCTTGGTCTAGGTTTTTCTATACTCTTCTATCTTTTTCTTATCTACCTGGCTCTACATAGATATTAGCAACCTGATGGTTGTTAAAGAACTCCAACATGTTTACATGATTCCCATTTATAAGGAAATGAAATATTACCTGGTTATCCCCTACAAAAAAGAAGAAGTGTTTTATCACTGCCAAGATACCAGACCGTTAACTAATTGTGAGTTATGTCATGGTGACATTTAGTTAACTGATTTTTATTTATTTATTTATATTTGTTTTGTTTTCGAACTTACTTAAGGTCAGTTTGACGCAGCTCTAAATTCTTTTCTATTCTGAGCTAGTCTAAAAAAGTTTACATACCCTTTGGACAATTATTATTGATAAATTAAATAAGAATCCGGTGCCCTTGAATTGGATTTAGTTGTCACCTGCAAACTCGTGCCACATCAGGATGAAGGAGCGTGCTAACTTTAAAAAAGCCTAAGGGTATTGTTCATGCGCCGATTCAACCCCACGAGAGCCGGGTAACAGCGGTCAACGCGTCAACATCTAGTTGTGTGTTAATATATAAATTTACCTTGCTTGATTACTATTACAATAACTTGTATATCAGCTTTGCATTCCAGTGTGATCTTTTGTTTAATAAACGTGATTAAGCACAGCGATTATGTATTACAGTCTACTATATCGATGGCGCCTAATTTGGCATTTAAACATTGGTCTTCGAGCCGGATACGTTGAAACTTGTGGAATGCAAGCTCTTTAGAAGTGGAAAGCAGTTTTGACTACTTATGGTTTGGCGACTGCCTGCAATTTAACATCCCACATTAGATTTAAAGTGAGTCCTTTCCAATTTTTTTTATAAGATTATCGATTATATTATTAAGGTTGCATCTTCCTTTACGATTTGTGTATAAACACTCATGATTGTATCCTTTTTAAACGCAATCTAAGTATAAAGCGCATATCTTTCAGGGTCTAATTACCAATGATTATTTTAACGGCTTGGTAATTGGATGAATGTCATGTGATTCATTTAGCGCTAAAACTAACACGTTGATTATTGAGTTTATTAAGGGTAGTACATTAATATAATAAGTTATTTCATTGCATCCTTGCAAAATTGCAATTGTCTTGATTAATATAAATTTATTGACAAATTAAATGATTGATAATGGCTAGTAGTCATAGCGATTTAAAACAATTAATTCGCAGACGCGATTCGATTGAACAAAGGGTTAACAGTTTTGTAAAATATCTAAACAAAATAAAAAATGCTTTTGATCAGTCGGAGCTGATTGATAATGCAACAATCGATGAATTACAATTAAAGAGACAAATTCCTATTGTTGTTTCAGGAATTTGAGGAAGTTCAGTTAGAAATTGAAGTATTGTGCACAAAAAAGGATTTAGAAACCGAATATGAAAAGCGTACAGAGCTTGATGATAGGTTTTCAAAGTATTTAGCGATTTCAAAGGGGTTGCTTAAATCATTATCCAAACGTGAAAGTTCGAGCGACAACGATTCGTGTACAAGTGATACGAGCTCCAAAAAAAATGGCAAAGCTTCGAAAAGAAGGGTAGGGAATAATTTTGATCAGGTAAAATTGCCGGCGATTACCTTGCCGATATTTAATTCGGATTATCTATTGTGGATTGAATTTAAAAATACGTTTGAGGCTTTAATTCACCAAAATGATTCTTTATCAGACATCCAAAAATATCACTATTTGCATGCGAGTTTGGGTCCAGAAAGCTTAAAGATTATTCAAAATCTAGAATTCAGCTCACGCTTGGATGACCTTGTGTAATCGCTTTGATAATCCGAGAATGCTCGTGAATAATCATCTTAAGAGATTATTTAATATGGAAACGTTAAATAAAGAATCGGCTAATGGATTAAGAAATTTAGTAGATAATGTAAGTAAGCATTTGAGATCCTTGAAAACGTTAGATGTTTCTACTGAAGCATGGGATGTAATCACTATTTACATGGTTACTCTAAAATTAGACAAAGGTACTTCTAGAGAATGGGAACGCTTTAAAAAGGACAACCAATTGCCAAAATTATCGGAATTTTTTGAATTCTTGCAAAATCGGGCCAATTTCTTGGAAACACTAGAATTAAATAATAGTGAAACCAAGAAGCCCACTGAATATACAAAACGGTCTAAGCAATTTTCATTGGTAGTTAATAACACTCCACAAAGATCATGTAACTTGTGCAAGGAATCGCATGTAATTTACGATTGTAAACAATTTTTAAAGCTTTCCGTTCCCAAAGATGGGATAAGATTAAATCCCTACAATTATGTTGTAATTGTTTATGTACTGGGCATTTTACAAGGCAGTGTAAAAATAGAGGTTGCAAAATTTGCCATAAACGCCACAGTAGTTTATTGCACGGACAGCCTGCAAATTCTGTTGATTCCGCTAAACCAATTACAAACGCTGATGCAACTTCAACCAGTCCCGCCGCTTCAGTTTCAACAGTGTTGACAAATTCAGTTTCGAATTCCAATGAAAATCACAATTTTGATGCTGGAGTTGCTTCCTTTGTTACAAATTCAGATTTGGATTATGTTCTGTTGTCAACGGCAGAAATTTTGGTGTGTGACAAAAATGGGAAGGCACATACAGCCTTAGCTATTTTGGATTCTGGAAGTCAATCGTGTTTTGTGACTGCCAAGTTGTGCAAACAACTAGATTTAGAACAACAAGACACAAACATTTGTGTAACTGGGGTTAATAGCATTGCTTCCAATTTAAGCAAAAAATGTGAGATTACGATTCATTCATTGTATAATAGATTTAAATCTACGATTTTTGTTTCGTTGTCCCACAAATTACTAGAAAACTCCCAGCTTATGATTTTAATGTTTTGAATTTGAATATTCCTCCAAACATTCAATTAGCCAATCCAAATTTTCATGTAAGTAAACCCATTGATTTGTTGATTGATGCAAATTTGTTTTGGACGCTGCTTAGTAGTGGCAAGATTTCGTTAGGAAAAAATCTACCTATTCTTCAGAATACAGTTCTAGGTTATGTAGTATCAGGGGTATTATCTCATCCGATAAAAACTATTCAGTGCTGTTTTGTGACACAATCCATTGAAAATGATTTGCAAAGGTTCTGGGTCATGGAAGAACCCAAACAGAAGGTATATTTTTCAAAGGATGAAAGGGATTGTGAGGAATTTTACAAAAAAACCGTTTTTTGCAACAATAATGGGAAGTTTGTAGTGAGAATTCCGTTAAAAGATTTTTCTCCAGAATTAGGGGATTCGAAAACCTTTGCAATAATAAAGGTCATGTTACAATTAGAAAGAAGATTTCAAAAAATTTCTATTTAAAAGGGAATATGTGTCTTTTATGAACGAATATAGCGATTTAGGGCATATGACTATATCTGACGAGTTGGGTGGTAATAAAATGAGTTATTTTCTACCGCACCATGGAATAATGCGAAAGAACAGTTTAACAACAAAATTACGAGTTGTCTTCAACGGCTCGGCCCCTAGTAGTAATGGTATATCACTTAATGATATCCAGCATTCTGGTCCACCCATACAAAACAATATTTTTGAAATTTTAATTCGATTTAGGGAACACCCTTTTGTTGTCATTGCAGACATTGCCAAAATGTATAGGCAGATTCTTGTTCATCCAGAGGATAGATACCTCCAACAAATTGTTTGGAGAAACGAAGTTTCAAAGGATTTATCTGTTTATCATCTAAATACTGTAACGTACGGCACGACTAGTGCTCCGTACTTGGCGATACGTTGCATCAAACAGTTAGCTTTGGAAAATCAAGCAGACTTTCCCAAAGCCTCAAAAGTTATTGAAAGGGATTTTTATGTCGATGATTTGATTACAGGATTTTCCGATGAAAATGAAGCAATTATAATTTGCAAAGAAATTAGCAATATACTAAAAACAGCTACATTTCAATTACGAAAATGGGCTTCAAATAGTCTCGCTATACTCAACCTGCGCCCGCGGAGGCTTTTTGGTTGGCCCAATTATTAAACTAGGTAGTTACAACTTATTTGTAAACAACTTCAAATTTCGATATCAATAATTTGCTTAAATTGGAAATGCAAACTATCCTAATTTATGGTTGCGCAAACGATACGGAATACGCGGCGCGGGAATCCCCATAAAGGTCTGTAATCTATGGTTGCGCGAACGATACGAAATACGCGGAGTCGGAATCTTTAAAGGTCTGGTCACGCAAACGCGGACGGCGGGCGACTTGCGAAGCTAAACATTGCTTGTCATGTGTAATGAGACGTGTGTTTTACTAATTGGCACGTCGCCCCGCCGCTCGTGTTTGCGCGTGGCCAGACCGTAAGATCCATGGACCTAAGTGCGTGTCGCTTTGATTGTCGATCGAAACTGAACTTGTTATAAATTTAATCTAAATTATTAAACTAAATTTGTGTACGTACCGCGTCCTCTGCCAAATAATAGTTTTGTTTTGTAAATTAAGTATACCTATTATTTTCAAAATAATGTCAGGAGTGTCGTCAAGTATAAAAGAAAAATATCAAGTGAAAATAGATTGTTTCAAGATGAGTGGGAATCTGATTATTTTGTTGTGCCAAATAAAAACAACGCAGCTACTTGTTTGATATGTCGGAAAGTATCATATTGAAGAAATACAATATTTCTCGTCATTTCACTTCAAAACATAAAGATTTCGACGAAACGTTTCCTCCCGGATCGTCTTTGAGAAATGAGAAATTGAGTTTTTAAGAGATCATTGCATGAGCAACAAAATGTTATGTTCGCGGCATTATCACAAGACTCGGCGGTAACAAAAGCATCATATGAAATTTCTTACATTCTTGGTAAGCATATGAAACCATTTACCGATGCGGAAATTGTAAAGGAATGCTTTATTAGTGCTGCTAATATACTTTTGATAAATACAGTAACAAAAACAAATAGTATCTGATATAAAAAATACAGCTTTCAGATTCAACCTGCACCAGGCGTATTGAAGACATTTCTAAGTTTATTTCCGATGATATATTAAAAAACCTAAGGAGATGCAAGTTTTTCAGCTTAGCATTTGATGCCAGCACCGATATTTCAGCAACATCGCAGTGCTCGGTGTTTGCTAGATATTGTACAGAAAACAATGAAATTCATGAAAACTTTTAAAATTACTGCCAATGAAAGGTCAAACCCGAGGCACGGATTACCTTGATACTATTTGTAATTTTTTAGAACATCATGAAATTGATGTGCAAAAAATCGTGTGTTTGTGTACAGATGGTTGTCCTTCAATGACTGGATCCAAAATGGCTTCATTTCATTATTTAAGAAAAGTATAATTGCAGCAATTTAATAACATTCCATTGTATTATCCATCAAGAAAACTTGCCGCCCGTGCTGTACAACCAGAAATAGAAGCTGTAATGAAAACAGTTATCAATATTGTCAATTATATACGAGCAAAAGAACTGAACCATAGAAAATTTAAAACCCTTCTTGAAGAACTGGGAAGTGAGCACAGCGACGTTCTTTTGCATACCTCGGTGCGATGGCTTAGTAGAGGAAAGGTTTTGGAAAGGTTTTTTTCATTACGCCATGAAATAATTCTATTTTTAGAGCAAAATAATAAAGGGTACCCAGAATTACAAAACGATGAATGGTGGTGTCTTTTAGGTTTTCTATGTGATATTACGGAAAAACTAAACAATCTCAATCAGAGTCTACAAGGCGAAAATAACATAGTGACCAATATGGCAAATAAAGTGTTTGCCTTTGAGGAAAAGCTAAGTATTTATTATAATGAAATACAGAACAAACAGCTGCACAATTTTTCAACTATTATAAAAACCAGAGAGGACGGTATTAATATTTCAGAAGAAAACTGCTCCATAATTTCAAATTTTATAACTGCACTATTAAACGAATTTCAAAAAAGGTTTCAAGATCTCAGAAAAATAAAAAATTGTTTGTTACTTGTAGAAAATCCATGGCATTTAAAGACACCAACTATTCCTGAGTTGGCTTCAGTTTTAAATTGTAATTACTCGGAGTTGTTTGATGAATTTATTGATTTTAAAATGACACCAACCTGGAAGTAATTTTCAAAGAAAAAGGAAAAAGGAATATGTGGAATTTTGGAGCATTGTTCCCCAAAAATATAAAAGCGTGCAGAAGATGTGCCCAAATAATGCTAACATTTTTGGGTCAACATATTGTGCGAATCATCTTTTCAAAGATGAAATACACAAAGAGTGTATATAGAAATAAACTGACAGATTCCCATTTGGATGATATAATAAGAGTAGCATGCAACGACAAGCCAGATATTGATAAAGTTTTTAAAAAATGCTCTCAGTTCCAAAAGTCTCATTAGATATACATATAAGTAAGTAAGCATCTTTGTTAAAAGTTCTTTTTTACATTAAACTAAATAATCCATTAGGTTGATATTACTTTTTCATTTATACACCTAATTATTTTTTACTTGCGGCCCGGGCTACCGTGACTGAAACGTGTTTGTGGCCCCTATAAAAAAAGGTTGAGTATGGCTGAAATAGTCCAATTATTTTAAAGACATTTTATGACAATTCTGATTCATTATCAGTCCCTAATTTAGGGGATAATAAAAGCATAAAAACTTTAGGAATTCGGTGGTTCTGCAGACAAGATATGTTATCTTATGCCGTCTATATTGATAAATCAGATTCTGCAAGTACGAAGCGATCAATTTTATCGGTTATTGCATGGATTTATGATCCACTAGGTTTAGTCAGTCCTTGCACCATTATTGCAAAATTAATGATGCAAAGGCTTTGATCAATAAAAATTGATTGGGACACAGAAGTGCCTCCGGATTTATCAATACAATGGTACAAATTTCGGTCAAATTTAAATAAGCTCAATGAACTACACATTCCAAGATTCGTAATGTGAAAAGATCCCATTGTAAAGAAACTTCATGGATTCAGCGATTAGTCCAAAGACGCATATAGCGCAGTAATTTATAAACGAACTATTGATTCCAACAATGAAATATATGTAAAACTATTATGTGCTAAAACAAAGGTTGCTCCTCTCCGAAACATTACAGTACCTAGACTCGAACTTTGCGGCGCTCTTTTACTGGCTCAGTTGATGCATTCTGTCCAAAATTCTTTGACTAACAATATTGATTATTATCTGTGGTGTGATTCACAAATTGTTTTACATTGGATAAATACTTGCCCAAGTAAACTTCAAGTATTCGTCGGCCATCGATTGTCTGAGATTAGACACCTGACTAATATTAGTAGATGGAATTATGTAAGTACGAACCAAAATCCTGCAGATGTAACTACACGAGGATTACAACCTGATGAGCTTGACCATTGCGACTTATGGTGGAAGGGACCCTCCTTTCTCCAACTACACGATTATCAGCCAGATCCTTTCAAACTCAGTGATTCATGTGATCTTCCGGAACTAAGGTCAAAGCACAAAACACTTACTACAATTATTAATGAGCCTTTCGATCTATTTTCACGATTTTCTAGTTATTCAAAATTAATTCAAGTGGTGGCATATTGCTGTCGATTTATCCATAATCTTAGAAGTCCAAACAAAGAAACTGGTTCCTTAAGTGTCTTGGAGTTAAGTGAGAGTAGAAATAAGGTAGTGAAATTAGCCCAAGGCGAGACATTTGCACAAGAAGCCAAAATGATCCTTTCTCAGAAAGATGTTAAAGGTAAAAATCGATTGTGTTCGTTAGCACCATTTGTCGATTCAAATGGGTTGTTGCGTGTGGGTGGACGATTAAACAACTCTTCGCTGAGTTATAATGAAAAACATCCACTCCTGCTAGGCAACAACCATCAATTTACTCGGTTAGTTTTTGAGCACGAACATGCAAAACTGCAGCATGTAGGTCCGCAACTTCTTTTATATATGGTTCGCCAAAATTATTGGTCTATATCTGACATGTCCATTGCAAAGAGTATTGTAAAAAATTGTATAAGGTGCTTTCGATGTAAACCAACTCCAGTAGGTGCAATTATGGCCGATTTACCAGAAGCTCGTGTAAATGTTTCAAGTCCCTTTACAATTACAGGTCTAGATTATGCTGGTCCAATTAGCTTGAAGGACCGAAAGGGCCGTGGTTCAAAGCAATACAAATCTTATATGTGCTTGTTTATATGCTTTACTAGCAAAGCCGTTCACTTAGAATTAGTTACGAGCTTAACGACTGCAGCTTTTATAGCAGCGTTAAGACGATTTGCATCCTGCCGGGGAAAGCCAACTCACATTTATTCGGACAATGCATCAAATTTTGTCGGTGCATATAAAGAAATGAAACTTTTGTTTGACTTTATTAAAAATGATCTAGACATTATAGCTAGTTCCTGCGCACAAGAAGGAATCACATAGCATTTCATACTTCCGAGTACACCAAATTTTGGTGGGTTATGGGAAAGTAATGTCAAGGGTGTAAAGGCACATTTATACCGCGTGATCGGGGAGACAATCTTAACGTACGAAGAGTTTTATACATTACTCGTACAGATTGAGGCAACCTTGAATTCCAGGCCACTTTAGGCAATGTCATCCGATCCAAATGATTATGCATCCCTGACACCTTCTCACTTTTTAATCGGTAAAGCCATTAATACTGTGCCAGATCCGTTGTTTTCCGAAGATGTGAAACTTAATTCATTATCAAGATATCAATTAATTCAACAGTTACATCAGAACTTTTGGAAATTATGGTCTAAATTTTATTTGTGCGATTTAAAACAACGTCGCAAATGGAAACGTGGGGTTTGTGAATTGCAACCAGGGGTACTTGTATTAGTAAAAAATGACAATTTACCTCCCTGCAAATGGCTGCTGGGCAGAATTTCAGAAACTCATCCTGGTACTGATAATGTGGTGCGTGTGGTTACGATTAAAACAGTCAGTGGATATTTAAAACGTGGTATTTCAAAAGTGTGTCCATTACCTATTATTGTGTGATGAGTGCTTGTTTACAAGTACTGTTTACTATGAGTTAATGAATTTGGTATAAGTTTATATACTTTAATTGCATTAATTTTGTTTATTGTTATTACATTGAACGCGTTCGAGCACTCGTTCACGGCGGGGAGTATGGACAATTATTATTGATAAATTAAATAAGAATCGGGTGCCCTTGAATTGGATTTAGTTGTCACCTGCAAACTCGTGCCACATCAGGATGAAGGAGCGTGCTAACTTTAAAGAAGCCTAAAGGTATTGTTCATGCGCCAATTCAACCCCAAGAGAGTCGGGTAACAGTGGTCAACACGTCAACATCTAGTTTTGTGTTAATATGTAAATTTACCTTGCTTGATTACTATTACAATAACTTGTATATCAGCTTTGCATTCCAGTGTGATCTTTTGTTTAATAAACGTAATTAAGCACAGCGATTATTTATTACAGTCCACTATATCGATGGCGCCTAATTTGGCATTTAAACACCCTTCACAGCGTTAATCTCTAATGATTTGACTAATATAGCTTTGTCAAGATCTTCCTGCTCTATTTTTATTTGGTAGTCTATAATCTAAGACCGTACTAAATAGTCCCTCATGTCTTAACTGGCGTCCTATCATTCTATCTCTCCTGACCTTTAATTGTTTCCACATACAGGGTTCCTCACCTATCCTTCTATAAACTTCTTCATTTGTTACTCTATCTGTTCAAGTATTCTTTAACATTCTCCTATAACACCAGGTTTCAAAAGCTTCTATCTTTTTCTTATCTACCTCTTTAACTGTCCAAGTCTCACTACCGTATAGTAGAACGCTCCATACGTACGACTTTAAGAAACTTTTTCTATTATGTAAACTAATACTATTAGCTATTGTATGTCTTTCTTTTTAAAAACATTTTTTTAGCTTAAGCTATTCTAGCTACTATATTCCTTCTGTTACATCCGTCCTTTGTAATTATACTACCTAAATTCGGTTCATTCCTGGAGGCGGTTAGTGCTAGTCCGACAATTTTTTTATATCTAGATAGCATCCTATAAATTACATGCACCTTCACAACTAAATTCACAACACAACACACATTGCAGTATGCGACGGAAATGAACTGAATGAGCATGTAATTATAAGAAGGAAAAGAATTGTTTATCGACGAAAGAAAAGTAATAAACTTAAGCATTCATATTGCTTTTTGTATCAATAATAATGCGTTCTTCATACAACACTAATACGTTTATAGTAATCCATTAAGTTAGACCCCCCACCAGCGATAAATAAATTAATACCTATAAAAAAATTAGGTGCTAATTAGGTGCTAATTAGGTGCTACATTCCAAAATTAGGTGCTCGAATAGTTTGGCAGGAAATTAAATTTGAAATGGGGGGGGGCTGACTTAACGTTAAGCTGGACCCCCCCATATGAAAAAACTAATTTGCAACATGCAAACTGAAAAATTAGATATACCAGAATTAAGTGCTAATTAGGTGCTCTTAAAATCAACAAAACATATCACTAAAATAACCTTTTATCTAACTTTATCTAACTATATCATGTATAAGTATATGATTCGACAAGAGTAAAGTCCCATTAAATAATTAGGTGCTCTTACGACTGTGGTCTCAAAATACTCGTCTAGTAGCGCACTGTCGATATATCCAGTCGCCGAATTAAGTGCTCGTAAGGTTTCGCAAAATTTTGCACTATAACGTGGTCCGCGTCACACGCGTACAAGAGTAAAGTCCCATTAAATAATTAGGTGCTCTTACGACTGTGGTCTCAAAATACTCGTCTAGTAGCGTACTGTCGATATATCCAGTCGCCGAATTAAGTGCTCGTAAGGTTTCGCAAAATTTTGCACTATAACGTGGTCCGCGTCACACAGCACAAGAGTAAAGTCCCATTAAATAATTAGGTGCTCTTACGACTGTGGTCTCAAAATACTCGTCTAGTAGCGACTGTCGATATATCCAGTCGCCAATTAAGTGCTCGTAAGGTTTCGCAAAAATTTTGCACTATAACGTGGTCCGCGTCCACGCGTCAAGAGTAAAGTCCCATTAAATAATTAGGTGCTCTTACGACTGTGGTCTCAAAATACTCGTCTAGTAGCGTACTGTCGATATATCCAGTCGCCGAATTAAGTGCTCGTAAGGTTTCGCAAAATTTTGCACTATAACGTGGTCCGCGTACACGCGTCAAGAGTAAAGTCCCATTAAATAATTAGGTGCTCTTACGACTGTGGTCTCAAAATACTCGTCTAGTAGCGTACTGTCGATATATCCAGTCGCCGAATTAAGTGCTCGTAAGGTTTCGCAAAATTTTGCACTATAACGTGGTCCGCGTCACACGCGTACAAGAGTAAAGTCCCATTAAATAATTAGGTGCTCTTACGACTGTGGTCTCAAAATACTCGTCTAGTAGCGACTGTCGATATATCCAGTCGCCGAATTAAGTGCTCGTAGTTTCGCAAATTTTGCACTATAACGTGGTCTACACGTCAATAAAGTCATTAAATAATTAGGTGCTCTTACAGTGGCTCAAAAATTCATGCACTTCATAATCCACCCAATTAAGTGCCGAAGTTTCGAAAATTTTATAAAGGGTCGTACGAAAGAAAAGTCATTAAATAATTAGTGCTTTACATTGGTCTCAAAAACTGTCTAGTAGCACGCGATATATCCATCAATTAAGTGCTTAAGGTTTGCAAATTTTGCACATAATGGTCGCTCAAGTCAGGAAATCCATTAAAAATTGGGCTCTTACGTGTGGCCAAAAACTTTAAGCACTGTGATAACCAGTGCCAATTAAGTGCTCTAAGTTTCCAAAATTTTCACTATAACTGTCCGGTAGTAAAGAGTAAAGTCATTAAATAATTAGGTGCTCTTACGACTGTGGTCTCAAAATACTCGTCTAGTAGCGACTGTCGATATATCCAGTCGCCGAATTAAGTGCTCGTAAGGTTTCGCAAAAATTTTGCACTATAAGTGGTCCGCGTCACCGCGCAAAGTAAAGTCCCATTAAATAATTAGGTGCTCTTACGACTGTGGTCTCAAAATACTCGTCTAGTAGCGTACTGTCGATTATCCAGTCGCCGAATTAATGCTCGTAAGGTTTCGCAAAATTTTGCACTATAACGTGGTCCGCGCACACGCCATAAGAGTAAAGTCCCATTAAATAATTAGGTGCTCTTACGACTGTGGTCTCAAAATACTCGTCTAGTAGCGACTGTCGATATATCCAGTCGCCAATTAAGTGCTCGTAAGGTTTCGCAAAATTTTGCACTATAACGTGGTCCGCGTCCACGTCAAGAGTAAAGTCCCATTAAATAATTAGGTGCTCTTACGACTGTGGTCTCAAAATACTCGTCTAGTAGCGTACTGTCGATTATCCAGTCGCCGAATTAAGTGCTCGTAAGGTTTCGCAAAAATTTTGCACTATAACGTGGTCCGCGTACAGCGCAAGAGTAAAGTCCCATTAAATAATTAGGTGCTCTTACGACTGTGGTCTCAAAATACTCGTCTAGTAGCGACTGTCGATTATCCAGTCGCCGAATTAAGTGCTCGTAAGGTTTCGCAAAATTTTGCACTATAACGTGGTCCGCGTCACCGCGACAAGTAAAGTCCCATTAAATAATTAGGTGCTCTTACGACTGTGGTCTCAAAATACTCGTCTAGTAGCGACTGTCGATATATCCAGTCGCCGAATTAAGTGCTCGTAAGGTTTCGCAAATTTTGCACTATAACGTGGTCCGCCACACGCGTCAAGAGTAAAGTCCCATTAAATAATTAGGTGCTCTTACGACTGTGGTCTCAAAATACTCGTCTAGTAGCGTACTGTCGATATATCCAGTCGCCGAATTAAGTGCTCGTAAGGTTTCGCAAAATTTTGCACTATAACGTGGTCCGCGTCACACGCGTAAAGAGTAAAGTCCCATTAAATAATTAGGTGCTCTTACGACTGTGGTCTCAAAATACTCGTCTAGTAGCGTACTGTCGATATATCCAGTCGCCGAATTAAGTGCTCGTAAGGTTTCGCAAAATTTTGCACTATAACGTGGTCCGCGTCACACGCACAAGAGTAAAGTCCCATTAAATAATTAGGTGCTCTTACGACTGTGGTCTCAAAATACTCGTCTAGTAGCGTACTGTCGATATATCCAGTCGCCGAATTAAGTGCTCGTAAGGTTTCGCAAAAATTTTGCACTATAACGTGGTCCGCGTCACACGCGCAAAGAGTAAAGTCCCATTAAATAATTAGGTGCTCTTACGACTGTGGTCTCAAAATACTCGTCTAGTAGCGCACTGTCGATATATCCAGTCGCCGAATTAAGTGCTCGTAAGGTTTCGCAAAATTTTGCACTATAACGTGGTCCGCGTCACACGCGTACAAGAGTAAAGTCCCATTAAATAATTAGGTGCTCTTACGACTGTGGTCTCAAAATACTCGTCTAGTAGCGTACTGTCGATATATCCAGTCGCCGAATTAAGTGCTCGTAAGGTTTCGCAAAAATTTTGCACTATAACGTGGTCCGCGCACACGCCGCATAAGAGTAAAGTCCCATTAAATAATTAGGTGCTCTTACGACTGTGGTCTCAAAATACTCGTCTAGTAGCGCACTGTCGATATATCCAGTCGCCGAATTAAGTGCTCGTAAGGTTTCGCAAAAATTTTGCACTATAACGTGGTCCGCGTCACACGCGTACAAGAGTAAAGTCCCATTAAATAATTAGGTGCTCTTACGACTGTGGTCTCAAAATACTCGTCTAGTAGCGTACTGTCGATATATCCAGTCGCCGAATTAAGTGCTCGTAAGGTTTCGCAAAATTTTGCACTATAACGTGGTCCGCGTCACACGCGTACAAGAGTAAAGTCCCATTAAATAATTAGGTGCTCTTACGACTGTGGTCTCAAAATACTCGTCTAGTAGCGTACTGTCGATATATCCAGTCGCCGAATTAAGTGCTCGTAAGGTTTCGCAAAATTTTGCACTATAACGTGGTCCGCGTCACAGCGTACAAGAGTAAAGTCCCATTAAATAATTAGGTGCTCTTACGACTGTGGTCTCAAAATACTCGTCTAGTAGCGTACTGTCGATATATCCAGTCGCCGAATTAAGTGCTCGTAAGGTTTCGCAAAATTTTGCACTATAACGTGGTCCGCGTCACACGCGCACAAGAGTAAAGTCCCATTAAATAATTAGGTGCTCTTACGACTGTGGTCTCAAAATACTCGTCTAGTAGCGTACTGTCGATATATCCAGTCGCCGAATTAAGTGCTCGTAAGGTTTCGCAAAATTTTGCACTATAACGTGGTCCGCGTCACACGCGTACAAGAGTAAAGTCCCATTAAATAATTAGGTGCTCTTACGACTGTGGTCTCAAAATACTCGTCTAGTAGCGCACTGTCGATATATCCAGTCGCCGAATTAAGTGCTCGTAAGGTTTCGCAAAAATTTTGCACTATAACGTGGTCCGCGTCACACGCGTACAAGAGTAAAGTCCCATTAAATAATTAGGTGCTCTTACGACTGTGGTCTCAAAATACTCGTCTAGTAGCGTACTGTCGATATATCCAGTCGCCGAATTAAGTGCTCGTAAGGTTTCGCAAAAATTTTGCACTATAACGTGGTCCGCGTCACACGCGTACAAGAGTAAAGTCCCATTAAATAATTAGGTGCTCTTACGACTGTGGTCTCAAAATACTCGTCTAGTAGTTTTTTTTTTTTTTTTTTTTTTTTTTTTTTTTTTTTTTTTTTTTTTTTTTTTTTTTTTTTTTTTTTTTTTTTTTTTTTTTTTTTTTTTTTAGTAGCGACTGTCGATATATCCAGTCGCCAATTAAGTGCTCGTAAGGTTTCGCAAAATTTTGCACTATAACGTGGTCCGCGTCACCGCGAAAAGTAAAGTCCCATTAAATAATTAGGTGCTCTTACGACTGTGGTCTCAAAATACTCGTCTAGTAGCGACTGTCGATATATCCAGTCGCCGAATTAAGTGCTCGTAAGGTTTCGCAAAAATTTTGCACTATAACGTGGTCGCGTCACACGCGTACAAGAGTAAAGTCCCATTAAATAATTAGGTGCTCTTACGACTGTGGTCTCAAAATACTCGTCTAGTAGCGTACTGTCGATATATCCAGTCGCCGAATTAAGTGCTCGTAAGGTTTCGCAAAATTTTGCACTATAACGTGGTCCGCGTCACACGCGCAAAGAGTAAAGTCCCATTAAATAATTAGGTGCTCTTACGACTGTGGTCTCAAAATACTCGTCTAGTAGCGACTGTCGATATATCCAGTCGCCGAATTAAGTGCTCGTAAGGTTTCGCAAAATTTTGCACTATAACGTGGTCCGCGTCACACGCGTACAAGAGTAAAGTCCCATTAAATAATTAGGTGCTCTTACGACTGTGGTCTCAAAATACTCGTCTAGTAGCGACTGTCGATATATCCAGTCGCCGAATTAAGTGCTCGTAAGGTTTCGCAAAATTTTGCACTATAACGTGGTCCGCGTCACACGCGACAAGAGTAAAGTCCCATTAAATAATTAGGTGCTCTTACGACTGTGGTCTCAAAATACTCGTCTAGTAGCGTACTGTCGATATATCCAGTCGCCGAATTAAGTGCTCGTAAGGTTTCTCGATATATCCAGTCGCCGAATTAAGTGCTCGTAAGGTTTCGCAAAATTTTGCACTATAACGTGGTCCGCGTCCGCGCAAAGTAAAGTCCCATTAAATAATTAGGTGCTCTTACGACTGTGGTCTCAAAATACTCGTCTAGTAGCGCACTGTCGATATATCCAGTCGCCGAATTAAGTGCTCGTAAGGTTTCGCAAAATTTTGCACTATAACGTGGTCCGTCACACGCGCAAGAGTAAAGTCCCATTAAATAATTAGGTGCTCTTACGACTGTGGTCTCAAAATACTCGTCTAGTAGCGCACTGTCGATATATCCAGTCGCCGAATTAAGTGCTCGTAAGGTTTCGCAAAAATTTTGCACTATAACGTGGTCCGCGTCACACGCGTACAAAGAGTAAAGTCCCATTAAATAATTAGGTGCTCTTACGACTGTGGTCTCAAAATACTCGTCTAGTAGCGTACTGTCGATATATCCAGTCGCCGAATTAAGTGCTCGTAAGGTTTCGCAAAATTTTGCACTATAACGTGGTCCGCGTCACACGCGTACAAGAGTAAAGTCCCATTAAATAATTAGGTGCTCTTACGACTGTGGTCTCAAAATACTCGTCTAGTAGCGTACTGTCGATATATCCAGTCGCAAACCTAAATGTGAAACCATAAGTTAAATTTAGCCCAAACCTAAATGTGAAACCATAAGTTAAATTTAGCAAACCTAAATGTGAAACCATAAGTTAAATTTAGCAAAAACCTAAATGTGAAACCATAAGTTAAATTTAGCCAAAAACCTAAATGTGAAACCATAAGTTAAATTTAGCCAAAACCTAAATGTGAAACCATAAGTTAAATTTAGCAAAACCTAAATGTGAAACCATAAGTTACAGCCAAAACCTAAATGTGAAACCATAAGTTAAATTTAGCGAAAAACCTAAATGTGAAACCATAAGTTAAATTTAGCAGAACCTAAATGTGAAACCATAAGTTAAATTTATGAAAACCTAAATGTGAAACGCCGAATTAAGTGCTCGTAAGGTTTCGCAAAAATTTTGCACTATAACGTGGTCCGCGTCACACGCGTACAAGAGTAAAGTCCCATTAAATAATTAGGTGCTCTTACGACTGTGGTCTCAAAATACTCGTCTAGTAGCGTACTGTCGATATATCCAGTCGCCGAATTAAGTGCTCGTAAGGTTTCGCAAAAATTTTGCACTATAACGTGGTCCGCGTCACACGCGCAAAGAGTAAAGTCCCATTAAATAATTAGGTGCTCTTACGACTGTGGTCTCAAAATACTCGTCTAGTAGCGTACTGTCGATATATCCAGTCGCCGAATTAAGTGCTCGTAAGGTTTCGCAAAAATTTTGCACTATAACGTGGTCCGCGTCACACGCGTACAAGAGTAAAGTCCCATTAAATAATTAGGTGCTCTTACGACTGTGGTCTCAAAATACTCGTCTAGTAGCGTACTGTCGATATATCCAGTCGCCAAATTAAGTGCTCGTAAGGTTTCGCAAAAATTTTGCACTATAACGTGGTCCGCGTCACACGCGCTACAAGAGTAAAGTCCCATTAAATAATTAGGTGCTCTTACGACTGTGGTCTCAAAATACTCGTCTAGTAGCGTACTGTCGATATATCCAGTCGCCGAATTAAGTGCTCGTAAGGTTTCGCAAAAATTTTGCACTATAACGTGGTCCGCGTCACACGCGACAAGAGTAAAGTCCCATTAAATAATTAGGTGCTCTTACGACTGTGGTCTCAAAATACTCGTCTAGTAGCGTACTGTCGATATATCCAGTCGCCGAATTAAGTGCTCGTAAGGTTTCGCAAAAATTTTGCACTATAACGTGGTCCGCGTCACAGCGTACAAAGAGTAAAGTCCCATTAAATAATTAGGTGCTCTTACGACTGTGGTCTCAAAATACTCGTCTAGTAGCGTACTGTCGATATATCCAGTCGCCGAATTAAGTGCTCGTAAGGTTTCGCAAAAATTTTGCACTATAACGTGGTCCGCGTCACACGCGTACAAGAGTAAAGTCCCATTAAATAATTAGGTGCTCTTACGACTGTGGTCTCAAAATACTCGTCTAGTAGCGTACTGTCGATATATCCAGTCGCCGAATTAAGTGCTCGTAAGGTTTCGCAAAAATTTTGCACTATAACGTGGTCCGCGTCACACGCGTACAAGAGTAAAGTCCCATTAAATAATTAGGTGCTCTTACGACTGTGGTCTCAAAATACTCGTCTAGTAGCGTACTGTCGATATATCCAGTCGCCGAATTAAGTGCTCGTAAGGTTTCGCAAAAATTTTGCACTATAACGTGGTCCGCGTCACACGCGTACAAAGTAAAGTCCCATTAAATAATTAGGTGCTCTTACGACTGTGGTCTCAAAATACTCGTCTAGTAGCGTACTGTCGATATATCCAGTCGCCGAATTAAGTGCTCGTAAGGTTTCGCAAAAATTTTGCACTATAACGTGGTCCGCGTCACACGCGTACAAGAGTAAAGTCCCATTAAATAATTAGGTGCTCTTACGACTGTGGTCTCAAAATACTCGTCTAGTAGCGTACTGTCGATATATCCAGTCGCCGAATTAAGTGCTCGTAAGGTTTCGCAAAATTTTGCACTATAACGTGGTCCGCGTCACACGCGTACAAGAGTAAAGTCCCATTAAATAATTAGGTGCTCTTACGACTGTGGTCTCAAAATACTCGTCTAGTAGCGACTGTCGATATATCCAGTCGCCGAATTAAGTGCTCGTAAGGTTTCGCAAAATTTTGCACTATAACGTGGTCCGCGTCACACGCGTACAAGAGTAAAGTCCCATTAAATAATTAGGTGCTCTTACGACTGTGGTCTCAAAATACTCGTCTAGTAGCGTACTGTCGATATATCCAGTCGCCGAATTAAGTGCTCGTAAGGTTTCGCAAAAATTTTGCACTATAACGTGGTCCGCGTCACGCGCTAAGAGTAAAGTCCCATTAAATAATTAGGTGCTCTTACGACTGTGGTCTCAAAATACTCGTCTAGTAGCGTACTGTCGATATATCCAGTCGCCAAATTAAGTGCTCGTAAGGTTTCGCAAAATTTTGCACTATAACGTGGTCCGCGTCACACGCGTACAAGAGTAAAGTCCCATTAAATAATTAGGTGCTCTTACGACTGTGGTCTCAAAATACTCGTCTAGTAGCGTACTGTCGATATATCCAGTCGCCGAATTAAGTGCTCGTAAGGTTTCGCAAAATTTTGCACTATAACGTGGTCCGCGTCACACGCGTACAAGAGTAAAGTCCCATTAAATAATTAGGTGCTCTTACGACTGTGGTCTCAAAATACTCGTCTAGTAGCGACTGTCGATATATCCAGTCGCCGAATTAAGTGCTCGTAAGGTTTCGCAAAAATTTTGCACTATAACGTGGTCCGCGTACACGCGTAAGAGTAAAGTCCCATTAAATAATTAGGTGCTCTTACGACTGTGGTCTCAAAATACTCGTCTAGTAGCGTACTGTCGATATATCCAGTCGCCGAATTAAGTGCTCGTAAGGTTTCGCAAAAATTTTGCACTATAACGTGGTCCGCGTCACACGACAAGAGTAAAGTCCCATTAAATAATTAGGTGCTCTTACGACTGTGGTCTCAAAATACTCGTCTAGTAGCGCACTGTCGATATATCCAGTCGCCGAATTAAGTGCTCGTAAGGTTTCGCAAAAATTTTGCACTATAACGTGGTCCGCGTCACACGCGTACAAGAGTAAAGTCCCATTAAATAATTAGGTGCTCTTACGACTGTGGTCTCAAAATACTCGTCTAGTAGCGTACTGTCGATATATCCAGTCGCCGAATTAAGTGCTCGTAAGGTTTCGCAAAAATTTTGCACTATAACGTGGTCCGCGTCACACGCGTCACAAGAGTAAAGTCCCATTAAATAATTAGGTGCTCTTACGACTGTGGTCTCAAAATACTCGTCTAGTAGCGTACTGTCGATATATCCAGTCGCCAAATTAAGTGCTCGTAAGGTTTCGCAAAAATTTTGCACTATAACGTGGTCCGCGTCACACGCGCATAAGAGTAAAGTCCCATTAAATAATTAGGTGCTCTTACGACTGTGGTCTCAAAATACTCGTCTAGTAGCGTACTGTCGATATATCCAGTCGCCGAATTAAGTGCTCGTAAGGTTTCGCAAAATTTTGCACTATAACGTGGTCCGCGTCACACGCGTACAAGAGTAAAGTCCCATTAAATAATTAGGTGCTCTTACGACTGTGGTCTCAAAATACTCGTCTAGTAGCGTACTGTCGATATATCCAGTCGCCGAATTAAGTGCTCGTAAGGTTTCGCAAAAATTTTGCACTATAACGTGGTCCGCGTCACACGCGTACAAGAGTAAAGTCCCATTAAATAATTAGGTGCTCTTACGACTGTGGTCTCAAAATACTCGTCTAGTAGCGTACTGTCGATATATCCAGTCGCCGAATTAAGTGCTCGTAAGGTTTCGCAAAAATTTTGCACTATAACGTGGTCCGCGTCACACGCGTACAAAGAGTAAAGTCCCATTAAATAATTAGGTGCTCTTACGACTGTGGTCTCAAAATACTCGTCTAGTAGCGTACTGTCGATATATCCAGTCGCCGAATTAAGTGCTCGTAAGGTTTCGCAAAATTTTGCACTATAACGTGGTCCGCGTCACACGCGTACAAGAGTAAAGTCCCATTAAATAATTAGGTGCTCTTACGACTGTGGTCTCAAAATACTCGTCTAGTAGCGTACTGTCGATATATCCAGTCGCCGAATTAAGTGCTCGTAAGGTTTCGCAAAATTTTGCACTATAACGTGGTCCGCGTCACACGCGTACAAGAGTAAAGTCCCATTAAATAATTAGGTGCTCTTACGACTGTGGTCTCAAAATACTCGTCTAGTAGCGTACTGTCGATATATCCAGTCGCCGAATTAAGTGCTCGTAAGGTTTCGCAAAATTTTGCACTATAACGTGGTCCGCGTCACACGCGTACAAGAGTAAAGTCCCATTAAATAATTAGGTGCTCTTACGACTGTGGTCTCAAAATACTCGTCTAGTAGCGACTGTCGATATATCCAGTCGCCAATTAAGTGCTCGTAAGGTTTCGCAAAATTTTGCACTATAACGTGGTCCGCGTCACACGCGTACAAGAGTAAAGTCCCATTAAATAATTAGGTGCTCTTACGACTGTGGTCTCAAAATACTCGTCTAGTAGCGTACTGTCGATATATCCAGTCGCCGAATTAAGTGCTCGTAAGGTTTCGCAAAAATTTTGCACTATAACGTGGTCCGCGTCACAGCGTCAAGAGTAAAGTCCCATTAAATAATTAGGTGCTCTTACGACTGTGGTCTCAAAATACTCGTCTAGTAGCGACTGTCGATATATCCAGTCGCCAATTAAGTGCTCGTAAGGTTTCAAAATTTTGCACTATAACGTGGTCCGCCAGCGAAAGAGTAAAGTCCCATTAAATAATTAGGTGCTCTTACGACTGTGGTCTCAAAATACTCGTCTAGTAGCGACTGTCGATATATCCAGTCGCCGAATTAAGTGCTCGTAAGGTTTCGCAAAATTTTGCACTATAACGTGGTCCGCTACACGCGCAAGTAAAGTCCATTAAATAATTAGGTGCTCTGACTGTGGTCTCAAAATACTCGTCTAGTAGCGTACTGTCGATATATCCAGTCGCCAATTAAGTGCTCGTAAGGTTTCGCAAATTTTGCACTATAACGTGGTCCGCCCAGCGAAGATAAAGTCCCATTAAATAATTAGGTGCTCTACGACTGTGGTCTCAAAATACTCGTCTAGTAGCGACTGTCGATATATCCAGTCGCCGAATTAAGTGCTCGTAAGGTTTCGCAAAATTTTGCACTATAACTGGTCGCCACACCGCAAATAAAGTCCATTAAATAATTAGGTGCTCTTACGACTGTGGTCTCAAAATACTCGTCTAGTAGCGACTGTCGATATATCCAGTCGCCGAATTAAGTGCTCGTAAGGTTTCGCAAAATTTTGCACTATAACGGGTCCGCCACACGCGTACAAGAGTAAAGTCCCATTAAATAATTAGGTGCTCTTACGACTGTGGTCTCAAAATACTCGTCTAGTAGCGTACTGTCGATATATCCAGTCGCCGAATTAAGTGCCGTAAGGTTTCGCAAAATTTTGCACTATAACGTGGTCCGCTCACACGCACAGAGTAAAGTCCCATTAAATAATTAGGTGCTCTTACGACTGTGGTCTCAAAATACTCGTCTAGTAGCGACTGTCGATATATCCAGTCGCCGAATTAAGTGCTCGTAAGGTTTCGCAAAAATTTTGCACTATAACGTGGTCCGCGTCACACGCGTAAAGTAAAGTCCCATTAAATAATTAGGTGCTCTTACGACTGTGGTCTCAAAATACTCGTCTAGTAGCGTACTGTCGATATATCCAGTCGCCGAATTAAGTGCTCGTAAGGTTTCGCAAAATTTTGCACTATAACGTGGTCGCGTCACGCAAGGTAAAGTCCATTAAATAATTAGGTGCTCTTACGACTGTGGTCTCAAAATACTCGTCTAGTAGCGTACTGTCGATATATCCAGTCGCCGAATTAAGTGCTCGTAAGGTTTCGCAAAATTTTGCACTATAACGTGGTCCGCGTCACACGCGCAAAGAGTAAAGTCCCATTAAATAATTAGGTGCTCTTACGACTGTGGTCTCAAAATACGTCTAGTAGCGTACTGTCGATATATCCAGTCGCCAATTAAGTGCTCGTAAGGTTTCGCAAAATTTTATATAACGTGGTCCGTACATCCATAAGTTAAATTTAGCGAAGTCCTAAATGTGAAACCATAAGTTAAATTTAGCAAACCTAAATGTGAAACCATAAGTTAAATTTAGCAAACCTAAATGTGAAACCATAAGTTAAATTTAGCCAAACCTAAATGTGAAACCATAAGTTAAATTTAGCCAAACTAAATGTGAAACCATAAGTTAAATTTAGCCAAACTAAATGTGAAACCATAAGTTAAATTTAGCCAAACCTAAATGTGAAACCATAAGTTAAATTTAGCGCCGAAAACTAAATGTGAAACCATAAGTTAAATTTAGCGAAACCTAAATGTGAAACCATAAGTTAAATTTAGCGCGCAAAGAGTAAAGTCCCATTAAATAATTAGGTGCTCTTACGACTGTGGTCTCAAAATACTCGTCTAGTAGCGTACTGTCGATATATCCAGTCGCCGAATTAAGTGCTCGTAAGGTTTCGCAAAATTTTGCACTATAACGTGGTCCGCGTCACACGCGTACAAGAGTAAAGTCCCATTAAATAATTAGGTGCTCTTACGACTGTGGTCTCAAAATACTCGTCTAGTAGCGTACTGTCGATATATCCAGTCGCCGAATTAAGTGCTCGTAAGGTTTCGCAAAATTTTGCACTATAACGTGGTCCGCGTCACACGCGCATAAGAGTAAAGTCCCATTAAATAATTAGGTGCTCTTACGACTGTGGTCTCAAAATACTCGTCTAGTAGCGTACTGTCGATATATCCAGTCGCCGAATTAAGTGCTCGTAAGGTTTCGCAAAATTTTGCACTATAACGTGGTCCGCGTCACACGCTAGCATAAGAGTAAAGTCCCATTAAATAATTAGGTGCTCTTACGACTGTGGTCTCAAAATACTCGTCTAGTAGCGTACTGTCGATATATCCAGTCGCCGAATTAAGTGCTCGTAAGGTTTCGCAAAATTTTGCACTATAACGTGGTCCGCGTCACACGCTGCAAAGAGTAAAGTCCCATTAAATAATTAGGTGCTCTTACGACTGTGGTCTCAAAATACTCGTCTAGTAGCGTACTGTCGATATATCCAGTCGCCGAATTAAGTGCTCGTAAGGTTTCGCAAAATTTTGCACTATAACGTGGTCCGCGTCACACGCGTGCAAAGAGTAAAGTCCCATTAAATAATTAGGTGCTCTTACGACTGTGGTCTCAAAATACTCGTCTAGTAGCGTACTGTCGATATATCCAGTCGCCGAATTAAGTGCTCGTAAGGTTTCGCAAAAATTTTGCACTATAACGTGGTCCGCGTCACAGCGCATAAAGAGTAAAGTCCCATTAAATAATTAGGTGCTCTTACGACTGTGGTCTCAAAATACTCGTCTAGTAGCGTACTGTCGATATATCCAGTCGCCGAATTAAGTGCTCGTAAGGTTTCGCAAAAATTTTGCACTATAACGTGGTCCGCCACACGCGTACAAGAGTAAAGTCCCATTAAATAATTAGGTGCTCTTACGACTGTGGTCTCAAAATACTCGTCTAGTAGCGTACTGTCGATATATCCAGTCGCCGAATTAAGTGCTCGTAAGGTTTCGCAAAATTTTGCACTATAACGTGGTCCGCGCCACACGCCACAAGAGTAAAGTCCCATTAAATAATTAGGTGCTCTTACGACTGTGGTCTCAAAATACTCGTCTAGTAGCGTACTGTCGATATATCCAGTCGCCGAATTAAGTGCTCGTAAGGTTTCGCAAAAATTTTGCACTATAACGTGGTCCGCGTCACACGCGTCAAAGAGTAAAGTCCCATTAAATAATTAGGTGCTCTTACGACTGTGGTCTCAAAATACTCGTCTAGTAGCGTACTGTCGATATATCCAGTCGCCGAATTAAGTGCTCGTAAGGTTTCGCAAAATTTTGCACTATAACGTGGTCCGCGCCACACGCCACAAGAGTAAAGTCCCATTAAATAATTAGGTGCTCTTACGACTGTGGTCTCAAAATACTCGTCTAGTAGCGTACTGTCGATATATCCAGTCGCCGAATTAAGTGCTCGTAAGGTTTCGCAAAAATTTTGCACTATAACGTGGTCCGCGTCACACGCGTACAAGAGTAAAGTCCCATTAAATAATTATGGAATTAAACAAATTCATTATTGTTTAATTTTAATCGGTTTTCGGTATGTATTTTGCTTATTTTTCAATGTATTTAACTGCATATCATTCAATATTTTATGTACATTGTACTCTGTAATATTTCTTCTTTTTTATCATCGCGTCATGTATTAGGTGAAGTAATCAAAGCCGCCACTTGATATTTAGTATTATTATATTAACATTTTTAATGATAATTTTTAATGTAATAATGTAAGGGTAATTTTTAATACTATATCGTGATTAATGAAATTTTTAAATATTTATTCCTTATCATTTTTAAATATTTATTCCTTGGAACATAATATACATTTACACTTTTGTTATTTATTTTTCACAATCTTTTATTTAATAACATTTTTGTAGAGGCATCTTGAATATGAATATATATTTTTATATTTATGTTTTACATATTCATATTTATAATGTTTTACATATTCATATTTATAATTCTATATTTATAATGTTTAAAAAGAAATTAGAAACATTTTTAATTACAGAACAAGCAAATATAGAAATAACTTCACAAGCATTGTGAAGAAAGCTATATAGTAAGCATTGATAATGTTTAAAAGTATTATTAATATTTTGATTATAATTTCCAACATTATTTATTCATATAATATTAATAATTATAAAATTCGTAAATCATATTTAATAATTCCTAAATATCTTTTAAACATTAGTCGCGCACAAGAGCGTGAACTGCTATTCATACTATATATGAAGATATGAAGATTCCAACATTGGAATATAAATGAAAACGATAGAGGGAACGGACGAGCACGCGGATGGGGATGCGGACGTGGACGAGGACGTGGACGTGGAGGACAATGGCGAGGAAGAGAACGCGGACGAGGACAAGCAAACGTCCATATTTATAAAGGAAACGTGTATATATATAATTAAGAAAATATTTTTATATGTTTATATTAAGAAAATATTTTTATATGTTTATATTAGATATGTTTTATATGTTTATTTTTTTATATGTTTATATTAAGAAAATATTTTTATATGTTTATATTTTTTAAAAAATGTATAAATTTTTATAAGATTAAATATAAAATATCTGTAAAAAATAACAAAAAATAATTAATATAAATCCTTTGTAATCCTTTAACTTTCCTAAAATAAATTATCCTTACATTATTACATTAAAAATTATCATTAAAAATATTAATATAATAATACTAAATATCAAGTGGCGGCTTTGATTACTTCACCTAATACATGTCGCGATGATAAAAAGAAGAAATATTACACGCAGAGTACAATGTACGTAAAATATTGAATGATATGCAGTTAAATACATTGAAAAATAAGCAAAATACATACCGAAAAACCGATTAAAATTAAACAATAATGAATTTGTTTAATTCCATAATTATTTAATGGGACTTTACTCTTGTACGCGTGTGACGCGGATCACGTTATAGTGCAAAATTTTGCGAAACCTTACGAGCACTTAATTCGGCGACTGGATATATCGACAGTACGCTACTAGACGAGTATTTTGAGACCACAGTCGTAAGAGCACCTAATTATTTAATGGGACTTTACTCTTGTCGAATCATGTACTTATACATGATATAGTTAATTATTAAGATAAAAGGTTATTTTAGTGATATGTTTTTGTTGATTTTAAGAGCACCTAATTAGCACTTAATTCTGGTATATCTAATTTTTCAGTTTGCATGTTGCAAATTAGTTTTTTCATATGGGGGGGTCCAGCTTAACGTTAAGTCAGCCCCCCCCCCATTTCAAATTTAATTTCCTGCCAAACTATTCGAGCACCTAATTTTGGAATGTAGCACCTAATTAGCACCTAATTTTTTTATAGGTATTAATTTATTTATCGCTGGTGGGGGGTCTAACTTAATGGAGGTCGTTTATAGGTAGTACACATTCTTTTTCCTTAGTAGGTTTTCTTATGGCTGAAAATATTTTGTATGATTTACAATGGTGAAAAGATTTAAGTGTAAAGTACATTACTATTGCTTTGCAATGCCAATTTATATTTTAATGTAAGAAATTCACACATGTAATGCCCATTGTGCTTCTTCCTGGACTTACAGCTTCTAGGACATGTAATATTTAAAAAACTGTGATTTATAAGGTGGAAGGTACTAGTAACTGCTTATACGTGTTTGTATAATACGAAAATAAATAAAAACTAAAAACGTAAATATTGCAGATACACTTTTTTATTCTTTGCACGGTAGAATTATAATCGTTATTAATTATTTATTTAATAAAAGTATATCATTGCCTAGGTAGACTTAAAGAAATATAGCTTTTATCTTTGGGTATCACTACTTATTCTTAAAACTAGAAAGAAATCAAGCAATTCGATCTAGCAAACTAGCCATTGCCAAATCAATATACATACAAGCATACCTCATAATCTTCGTAATCGGCAAATAATTCCACCTGTAAATTTTGTTTCTCTTCGGCACCACCAAATATATAAAAAGGACTATAAGCAATCGTATGCATTAAATTAACTAGCCAACTTTTATAATGCAACATTGTTGAACGACATGCACTTGTAATCAACATACCATCCTTCCCACGAAAATCAGCACAGACCATAAACATTCCTGTAACTTTAAAAATTTGACTGTTTTAAAGGTAACCAGTTAAAGATACCTAGTTCTTTATTAGTGGGCGATTCTGGCATTTCTAGTTCAAGTAATACTCTATATGCTTGGCCCTGAATAAGCAGTTGTTGACGCTTGGTTAATTGTACATGAGCGGATGGAAAACTACAGATTCCCTTTTCATCTTGGCACGACCTGTAAAGTAACAAAAATTATAAATGCAAACTAAAATTAATACTTACTTAAATTGTAGGTGAACCGGTCTCTCATGTGAAACAATGGGAACATAAGCATAATAAAATGCTAAGTACATAAACACCGACAGCCATACTAACAGTGAGGTAACAGACGCTACTATAGTCCCTTTATAGAGAATACTCTTAGCGTTACTGATGCCGTTTTGAGTGCGAGTTTGATATAATTCAACTGTATCGTGCAACGCTTGAACTAACGGCATTTTTATTTTATGTCTGAAAAATCGTCTAGGCCAACAAACTACATGTCTGCAATGTAAAAATTTTGGCATTTTATTATTGGAAAACTACAAGGATTACATTTTCAAGTATCGACCGATAACCTAACCCCTAATTGTCAAAAATTGTCATTATTACCATCGATCGATTAATGAGAAGTCATTCCAAACGAAACGACTGTAATTAATTGGCGGTATCTGTTGCCTGAAGTGTTAACTAAGGCATCTATTTGTGTGGTTAGAAAATTACAGAACGATTTGCTTACCCATGTAGAAAGTAAACAAAACCCTTGTTTTAAATTCATATCATAACCTACAATAAGTTTTCTTGGCGTTGTTATTGTTTACGTTTTTGCAAAGTTCGATTAACTTGTGAATTTATTACAACGAACTTTAATTTAAAAGTGGAAATGAGTAGCGGTGTGTATTGTGTTGGGAACTTCCTGCTACAATAGTAAATTTAAAAATCCAGAAGTAGCGTTTTTAATTTTCCTAAGGATCTTCTGATGTTAGAAAATTGTTTAATTGAATTTGTATTTCCATTATAGCGCTTAAACAGTAGATTGAGCCAATGGACTGAAAGGATTTGTTAATGAATAATAAATATTTCACTGATCATTACCAAGTATGCATATGCAGCAAACACTTCTCCTGGAACCAACTTTAAAACCTACCCTAGGGCTATTCTTAATTCAGGAGCTGTGCTATATAAGCTTAATAATATTACAGATATTATAAAATTAATTAGTAGTGAACATAACAATTGTGTAAATTTACCAACGATCCGTAAGTTCAGCTCCTGTTTTTTTTACTAATTAATGATGTTATACAACTAAACTTGTTTTAACTAACCACTAGTAATTCTCAATATCAGGTATTACACTTGTATATCTACTTTAAGTCTATACGGGGGACCACTCTAAAAAATTTTGTACACTACATTTGCCATTTACCACATTTACCAAACATTTGCAACATTTCTGAACATTTACCACATTTCCCAAACATTTTCAACATTTGCCAAACATTTCCAACGTTTGCCAAACATTTGGTAAACATTTACTGCATTTACAAGGCATTTGCATTATTTGCCAAACAATTTTTTTAAATATATATGCGTATATGACCAATCAATTCATACGATATTATAGAAACCACGGGGTACATTACTTGTCGATGATTCTCAGGAATATATATAATAGAAATACCACGCCACGAGATACTCATTTATTTCTTATAGCTTTACATACACTAATTCCATTAAATAATAACTAAGTCACTTAATGTATCGGCAATTATACATACGTATATAAAAAGAATCCACCACATATACAATAAAAACAAAAACGCATAATTTTATTCTTTCACAATAGAGTGTATGATTTATGGAGCAACATTATTTAAATTTTCTTTTAAGGTTTTTGTACAAAATATTAATTTTTTTGTCGTTCGTTTTCATAGATCGACATTGACAGGGTACCGATCATTGAAACAGGTCCATAGAAAATAATTTCTTTATCTACAACCTGTATGTCATCAATACAAGGCCAAATAAGGTTATTTAGTGAAAAATGAAGAAACTTTATTTGATATCCATCAGTCAATTCTTTAATAACTCTACCTATATACCAAGTGTCAGAGTAAAATATCGCATAATAAGATTACAAATGTATATTTATTTCATCATTTCTTTGTGTTCGAGATGCTCCAGTTGTAATGTTTCGCACCCGTAACAACCTATTAGTGCCGACTCCAAACCAAATAAAAACTAATCAGAAAATAACCTCCTCAGCAGAGGTAAACATACACAAAATGCATAAATTAAATATCTTAATTGGTTGGTTTTTACCTAATGACAAATTAAACAAGCTGATTAATGTTCTTTTTACAAAATTTGATATACCTCTAGCGAATATGAATATATTTGGTTTAGATATAGTTATACTAACCTTGCAGTGTGTTCGTTAAATAGCCAACAAAATGTAGATTTTTCGACTGTAAGGGTCTTATGTGGAAGTTTTACTTGGACATAAGGGCTCTTGATGCTCGCATCACTCTGGTCCGTTGAATAACCTTTTAAGTTAAGTTCTGTAAAGTTTGTTAAGGTTAGATCACTTTCTGAGAGCTCAACATTTTTTGAGACCCGTTCACCGCAGTCGTCTGGATTTATAAATGCATCTAGTCGGGATGTGGCACTGTCTGTTAAGGGGTCTTCAGAAAAGTGATCACCTGAAGTTAAATCAATTTCTTCGACGGATTCTTCACTAATATCATCCTTATCTATATCATTTGCAGGTCTCAAGAAATTTTTAAATTAAAAAGCATCACGTGTTTCCAGACCTTTTCATTTTTCTTAATTTGCATTCCTAAACTTTCACAGTCAATTTTGGCTTCCTTCAAAGCAGACATGCAGGTTTCCTCGATATCTTCATCACTAGGAAAATTCCATTCAGGCGAGAATTCTTTCAAGCTCCCAAGCTTTGTATTTTGCTCTCGTGGAAATACAAATGTTAATTGGAGGTCGTTTGTTGTTTTTATAATTGCTTCTATTTTGTTTAATTGATTCATCAATTCCTGTAAACTGAAATTTAGTATGGTAGAGAAAGTGAAAGTAAGTGATCGTGTTGCACGAAAAATCTGCTCACAGGGTTGAGAGCTGAATAACCAAGTGGAAAAATGTGTTTTTGTACTTATCCTGTCTTTGTTAATTTTCTCAAAGTTTTCACAAAATCATGTGCATTTAGTTTGGTACACAGATATGCGTTCAGTGTAATAAAGTGTTTGGTTGTAGATATTCCAGATTCTTGTAACCAATTTCTCCATAACCGACATAGAAACACTGCATACCACATTAGATGAAGCCATTCTGCAGGTTTCAATGTCTTATCAAGGAATGCCTTCAGAATAGATCTCCTCAGTTTAAGATAAAAGACAGTTTCTCTGCTGTCTATCACATGTTCCGACAAGAGATCTACAACTTGCGACATTATAATTTTTTTGACAGCTCTAAAGTTCATTTTGTCATCTGACTGAAAATCCCCCATTGTCAGCATATGTTGGTCTTTTGATATATCTTCAATTAAAAAAACCAAAGGATCAGAAGTCGCTATATAATTTCCAAATCTTAATGAAACCTGCCGATTTGTAAGGCATGTCCTCAACTTTGTACCGATATGCACGGTATCTTGGGTACATATATTGCCTTTCTCTAATGGTAAATGAAACCAGTCCCACTGTTCTGAACTAGGTTTGTTTAACAGCTTTGAACAAAGTCGCATAGCTTTTAGTAACCTAGTGTCTCCATTAGATGAAAAACCTAAGATTTCGATATCATGAAGTTCTGCTTCTTTCCGTATTCTATCCGATCGCTTCATTACATCGTCGTGTGTAAAACAATTTTCAGTTCCAAAGATGTGCAAACAATACGCTGGTGTTTTATCAAGTGGACATTGAGCAATAACAACATAGGCGTACTGTGTCCTTGTTTCGTTAATAAAAATTTCTTGAATTTTTTTCTGGCTGAAACTGCTTCAAAGTAAAATTTTTGCGAGAACTCATCTTTCTGTGGTATTACAAATCCAGGCGGCTTTGTGGCGTACTTGGTATGTGTGTGACTACTACGCCCAAGGCACCGGGTTTGAATCCCGACGTGGTACGCTTGAAAAATGTTCGCGAGCATTTTTTACAAAAATACCCCCTCGTTCGGATGAGAGGTAAAATGGAGGTCCTGTGTGTGAGTGTTGTCACGCACGTTAAAGATCCCTACTTTTATTTTTTAATTATCATGTGTTGTAAGGGCCTATAAGAGCAATGGATGTGATGGTCAAACACTGTAGACGGCAATAAATACTACCCTTCCAAAACACTAATTTATTTCAGACATGTTGGCAAGTAGGCGTCCAGTACAATACGAATTGACAATTAATATTGGTAAAAATTGATGAATTAGGACTTTTGTCAAAGGTTCAACTCCTTTTAACAGCCACAAATGCTCCAGATTTACAGAAATACTCAATTAAAAATTAATGCCAGATTCATCCGTCCTTTTATTTTAACTTAACTTCACCTTGCCCCTTTTTAAATATCAAGGCTAACTAAATTTTTTTAGTATTACCAGTAACCGTTAAAAGGACCTTATCCTATTTATAAAACTAAACAAATATCGTGGTTTACCAACACCCCTTTCCGTAATTTGAGTGCCTTAAATTACATAACGAAACAAATAATGAGAAAATAAACTCCTGTAAACACTTAACCAAATTGTATATCAACTAATTAATAAAAGACAAACAATTTCATCGTGAATTTTAGCTAACTTTATAACTGGTCTGATATAAATACCTTTAGCAGTCCGCACTTGAGCTGACCGCACCCTTCCATCTTTACTAACGAATACCTTAGTAATTATTTCCTTTTTCCATTCACCACGTTTAACATTTTCATCCACTACCAAAACAAGTTGACCCACCTTAATTGATACATTTTCTTCGTGCCATTTTGTTCTTCTGCCTATTGTCGGCAAATATTCAAGCAACCACCTTTTCCAAAAGGCGTCAGCAAGAGCTTGAGATATTTTCCATTGCTTTCTGCAGTCGAACTCGCTGGGCAATGCAGTAACATCGCGAGAATTGCCCCGTAGTAATAGATCAGGAGTAATTGCTTCTGGAGACTCAATATCCAGAGACGAATAAGTAAGTGGCCGCGAATTAACAATATTTTCCACTTCAATCAAGGCGGATCTTAAGGTTTCGTCTTTTGGACTTTTGCATCGTAGCATTACATAAAGTGCACTTTTTACCGATTGTATCATTCTTTCCCAAGCGCCTCCAAAATGTGGAGCACCTGGGGCATTAAATGTCCACTTTATTTTTATTTCACCAGGCTCTATATTAGTAACCTGATTTTGTACATCCTGAAAGTTAAATTTTTGTATTGCAAGTCGCAATTCTTTTTCTGCAGCCTTTAGGTTCGTACCATTATCCGAGAAAATTTCTAATGGTGTTCCTCGTCTATTTATAAAATTTCTAATGCACATTATCCTAGAGCTGGTGTCAAGTGACGAAGCCAGTTCGAGATGAATAGCACGTGTAGTCAAACATGTGAATATAACACTCCATCGGTTTTCTCTTCTTCGACCAATTGTCACTTCTAAAGGACCAAAATAATCAATTCCAGTTTAGGAAAATATTGGAAGATTTGAAGCTAAGCGCTGAATGGGCAAAGGCGCCATTTTTGGAATAAGAGGTTTGCTCGCATATATTTACAAAAGGCACATGTTTTCACAACTTTGTTAACTAAAAAAGTTTTGGGATCCAGAATTTTTGCCGCAACTCATTGACAACAGTTTCTTTACCACAGTGTCGCCTTTTCCTGTGAGTCCAATCCACAATAAGAGCAGTTATTTCATGTTTGTTATTCAAAGGAATGGGCCTCTTTACATCATAGTTGTCAATAATCGGTGCTGCGTCTAATCTACTAGCCAATTGTATAATGCCGTTATCATCCATATATGGACTAAGGTTATAAATTTTACTAGTTTTGGGTACCATTTTGTGAGCTCGAAATAGCAGGACTTCCTCAGTATATGACTCATACTGCATTTTCAGCTTGTTGAATTTCCTCTCTTTGAAACGGTAATAATTTTTTCAACAGTTCTTCACGCATTTTTTGCTTCATCTTTCGAAATATGTCCATTTTAATGACACTATCGTTGTATAGTTTCAAAACATTCATATACCTAACAACATAGCATAAAGAACGCAATAATCTTTCATATTTTGAGAATCGTGAAGCATTCAATATTTCATAGGGATTGGTATGTGATAAACGTAAATAGACCTGTAAATACTCCCTGTATGTTTGTTGTGGTTTGCTTAGCATTCTTCTTAATCTTCTTTGGGAATTAAACCACTCATAGTTTTTAAAATGATCTTTATTTACGTTTCGATCCATGACGTAGGATCGTTGTCAAAATAATAAAAACTTCAAGTTTGACGTTTATGACATAAATTGAAGGTTACTTTGATTTATTGATGTTTGAAATATTTGGTTTGAGTACACTAAGCAAAAATTTTTAAAGTTTAAAAGAATGATTACCTTCAATTTGTGTTGCGACCTGGGATCGACTTTCCTAAGGTAGCCAATATGCTTAACGTGAAATCAGCTGATTAATTTTTATTGGTGAATTTTATATAAATTCAATAATTTGGGAATTGGAAACCATTTTTTAACATGTTTCTATTTATACAATTGAGAGATTTCTAATTTTATGTTTTATTTTATTGAGATTCAGTGAAGGGGGTTAAGCAACCTTTGACTATAGAGGTATTTCTAATTTTAAAGAATTTTCTAAATCATTAAACAAATCATCTTCAGTATTTATATCTATCGGGATATCCATGATGTTTTGATCTACAGCACCATAATCAAAACACTAAACACCAACACCAAAAATCTACATCTACTCAACTCTCCGAAACATCAGCCTTAATTGTACCATTTGTTCTATTTTTAAACGAAAAGATGCCGTTACGTCAAGTTATACAATTTAACCCTTAATTAAAATTTTTGATAAGCAATACTTTCACATAACTTGTCTTTACCTCTACTTTTAGCAAGAAAGCTACAAAGACCATGGACAAGAAATGAAGTACAAGAAGTACCCGACAATAGCTTTCAATAGTCTAACGGCTTGTATCTCTACCCCACTACCGTCGTAACCTAGACGTAGCAACTAAAATTCATAATATCGTCTTCCTCAAATAGGCACGTATTTTGAACAAAGATTTTTTACTCTTTCAGGAATGTTTACATTACCTATTTATTACTGTATAAATTGTAGTCTACAAATTTGTTTTAAACGATTAAATAAAAAAAAGTGCCTATTTATTATTAGTGCATATACCTGTCATCATCATTAGGTCTTCAGTCCTAGAACTGGTTGGATGCGTATCCTCATTGTTTCCTAGTCTGAACCAACCTACACATTTCTCTGAAATTTGTGCAGTCTGCATCTATCACTATCTGTGTATTAAAGTCTGATCTCGGTCTACCTCTACCTCTCTTTTCCTATCTCTGTTTGTAGTATATCCCGTACTGTTCCCCAGAAATGCCTTCGAACATATTCTGTTTTTCTATTTCTCCTATTTTTCCATTTTCTATAGATATCTTTATTCCTCTACTATTTCTACAACCTATTCGTTATTAACTTTGTCTGTCCATGCTAACATCTCCATACATCTAAAGCACAACATTCCAGAAAGCTTCTATCTCTTTCTGTCTGCTTTTCCTACTGCCCATATTTCATAGATGCACTGTGATGTGCTCCACACTATGCTTTGAACAGTTTTCTTCTTGTATCTAAGTTTTGTTATCTTTGAACATAGCTGCTGGTCTTTCTTGTTTGATGCAGTTCTGTGACCTTCTATTGTTTTACAGTTATATATACTGTTTTCTTGATATTCTAGGGTATGTGAAAGGGGGTAAGCAGCCTTTGGCTGCCAAGTTTCCCCAGCACCTGAACCTTTGTCGAATTAATAGTTTTTCCAATTTATCCTTTTGCACAGTAGTTGAAAATATTTCACAACCAATGCCTGTAGTTGTTTATAATAATCATCAGATTCATTTCATTATTGGGTTTTACATCTTGAAACTGGTTGGACTTGTACCTCCGCTTATTTATGTTCTGAGCTAGCCTACACCATTCCCTGCAATTCTCACAACAGCCGATATACAGCTCGATTCCCTTCTATTGTTTTCTAATTATATGCACCTATTTCACCGAGATTTAGTGGTATGTGAAGGGTAACCCCCTTAAATTATCTGAATATTAATCACACCTTCAAGTAACTGCAATATAATTAACTACAACAAGACTGGAACTATTACCCATTAGTTGTGAAAAACACCAACATAAAAATATTCTTTGTTCTATTTCATAATTATGTTTTCATCACAAGTATGAGATAAATATTTGTGTACAAAAATTTAAAATAAAATATATCAAAAATTATATAGCTTAATGGAAAACGTTTTCGACGAACATAATTACTTTCTACGTTCTTAATTTAGTAACAAAAATCGTACTGTGGGTACATTTATGCATTTATATCATTAAATAGAAAAAATGTTCAATCGCTTACAGTTACTTAGGTTAGTTTCAGAAATTTGATCATAGATACCTGGAGTAATTCTTGAATGTAGATAACTCGAAAATAACCAAACGCTTGTATTTCCTGGACTTTATTTGTTTTGTCCATATTCTACGGGGACTTAAAAAGGAAACTAGATGTTCCGAATCAATATGTTTTTGTCCAATATGAAGTCGATATAATGGTTACCAAGGTGTTCCTAAAATTAAAAATAACAAACCTGGTAGGGTACGATTCCAACCTTTACTAACCAACTTGATACCCTTTCTTCAAGGTTAACTAACCTACTCAAGTTACGTGCTATTTCTTTGATAGGTAGCGACAAAGTCTTTAACCAAGAAGCTTTCCCACCATAAAACAATTCTGGGTTAGGTTATCTTTGGAGAAATGAATTAAGATTGTGAAATGAAATTACTTGATTTGTTATTTCTCTGTGTAACATATGTAGTATTATCTTATTTGAAACCTTTGACTAGGTCAGGAGGAATGACTTTTATTTTTGAATAGGCATAAATTTTTAGTGTATGAACTTCTTCATGCCAGTAATAAAAACAAATAAATCGTAAAACTGTAATAATTTAAGAGTACAAAATAGCCATTCCATCATTTCTAACCTTACAGTCGCCTTAATTAATTTGACAAGTTTTGAACATGAACAATATAAGACACAAAATTAATTCTTCCTTAGATCAAGAATGCATGTAACCTGAAAATTATATTTATTAAAGTAAATAACCTAATCCCATTGGGGGTACTTACAAATACAGGAACTACTCATCATCATCATCATTAGGTCTTCAGTCCTAGAACTGGTTGGACGCGTACCCTCATTGTTTCCTAGTCTGAACCAACATACACATTTCCCTGAAATTTGCACAGTCTGCATCTATCACTATCTGTGTGCTAAAGTCTGATCTCGGTCTACCTCTACCTCTCTTTTGTTATCTCTGCTTGTAATATATCCCGTACTATTCCCCAGAAATGCCCTAGAACGTATCCTATTCTTATATTTCTTCTATTTTTTCATTTTCCACAGATATCTTTATTCCTCTACTACTTCTACAACCTATTTGTTATTAACTTTGTCTGTCCATGCTACCATCTTCATACATCTAAAGGACAACATTCCAAAAGGCTTCTATCTCTTTTGCCTCTATTTCATAGATGTACTGTGTTGTGCTCCACACTATGCTTTGAACATTTTTCTTCTTGTATCTATGTCTGTTGTCTTTGAACATAGCTGCTGTTCTATCTTGTTTGATGCAGTTCGGTCACCTTCTATTGTTTTACAGTTATATACCCTATTTCCCCCATATTCAGTGGTATATGAAGGGAAGACGTCGCCGTTGGATCAATGTAGTAAGTGTAAGACTACGGATCCCAAGGTCCTGGGTTCAAATTCCGACACGGTCGACTGCTTGAAAAATGGCAGGCGAGCATTTTTCACAAAAATTACGCCCTCGTTCGGATGAGAGGTTAAATGGACGTCTTGTGTGTGAGTGTTGTCACGCACGTTTAAGATCCCTACCTTGCCTGCAACGGCAAGGGTTCGCCAAAATTCCAAATTTCCAGGCAACAAAAAACTCGTCTCCTGGCCAATGTAGTACCTTCTAGTGGAGCATTGGAAATGTAAATGAACAATATATGAAGGGGGTAAGCAGCCTTTGGCTGCCAAGTTTCCCCAGCACCTGAACCTTTGTCGAATTAATAGTTTTTCCAATTTATTCTTTAGCACAATCAACATTAGTCGAAAATATTACACAACCAACACCTGTAGTTCTTTATAATAATCAGATTTTAGAGCACTTATTTTTTCGTCATTGGGTTTTACATCGTAAAACTGGTTGGACTTGTACCTCAGTTTATTTATGTTCTGAGCTAGCCTACATAGTTCGCTGCAATTCTCACAACAGCCGATATACAGCTCGATTCCTTCTATTGTTTTCTAATTATATGCTCTATTTCACAGAGATTCAGTGGTATGTGAAGGGGGTTAAGCAGCCTGTGGCTGCCAAGGTTCCCCGACACTTAGACATTTGCTATATTAATAGTTTTCAAATAAATCCTTTCGCACAATTAACATTAGTTGAGAGTATTGCAAAACCAATATCTGTAGTTGTTTATAAAAATCACCATGTTTAAGTACAGTTATTATTTTTGTCATTAGTTTTTCCATATTGCGGCTGGTTGGAAGCGTACCTCCATTGATTTTTATTCTGAGCTGGCCTACACATTTCCCTAAAATTCTCACAACCTACATCTTTCACTATCTGTGTACAGTAGTCTAACCTAGATCTACCTTTACTTCTCTTTTTTCCTATCTCTGCTTCTAATATATTCCGCACTATTCCCTGATTTCTTAGTTTGTGGCCTATCATCCTATCGCTCCTATTTTTTACTGTTTGTCACATAGTTCTTTCTTCCCCTGCCATTTCTAGTACCTCTTTGTTCTTAACGTTGTCTGTCCATGGTATCTTCATCATACGTGTGTAGCACCACACTTCAAATGCTACCTTTTTCTTGTCTGCTTCTCCTACTGTCCAGGATTCACAGCCATACAGTGCTGTGCTCCACACATATGTTTTAAGCAATCTTTTCCTTGTTTCTATGTTTGTGGTTTTTGAACACAGTAGTTGCTTTTTCTTGTTAAATGTAGCACGATCTTGTGCTAATCTTTGTTTTATATCTTTTGTGCTTTTCCCATCTTGCGTTATTTGACTTCCTAGGTAGCAGAAATCCTTAACTTCTTGTAAGTTTTCGTTACCTATTTGTATTCTTGTTTTTGATTTATTATCCCCTCTTTTGCATACTAGAACTTCAGTTTTATTTTTGCTAATTTCATACCATATCCCTCCATTAGAACGGTTGCCATTTCATTCAAAGCAGCTTCTAACTTTTCCTTGCTAGATGCTAATACTGCTATATCATCTGCAAATCTAAACATATCAATCTTTTGTCCCTGCATATTAATTCCAAATGTCTTCCTGCATTTGACAGTATTCATTGCCTCTTCTATGTACAAGTTAAAAATCAATGGTGATAAGGCACATCCCTGTCTCACCCTTTCCTAATATTTACTTCTCTACTTTCTTGCTCTAATTCTATTACTGCTGTTCTTTGTATAAGCTAGGTACTATCGCCTATCCCTATAGCTCATTCCAATCTTTTTGAGTATTTCGAACAGTTTTTCCATTTTACATTGTCAAATGCGTTTTCCAGATCTACAAACACTATACATACGCTTTCCCCCTTCTTTATTGTTTTCTCCATTATCACCCTCAGAGCTAAAATAGCCTCCCTTGTTTCCCTGTTTCGCCTAAACCCAAATTGATCTTCTCCCAGTATTTCTTCAGTTCGTTTTTCCATTCGTCTTTGTACAATTCTAGCTAATATTTTTGAAACATGGGCTATCAAGCTTATTGTTCGAAAATTTTCACATCTATCCACGCCTTTTTTTTCTGGTATAGTTACTATGATGTTATGTTTTGTTACGTGCAAACCGAATTTGCACTTTAACATTGTTAGTAGTTTAGTTTTCTTGATGTACGGAAGTTTCCCGCCATAATTTTCAAATACGCAAGACGCGGGAACATTTTAAATAGACTGGGCGGTGCTTCCGGCACGTCACAATAGTGAGTTTGCGCAAGTGTGCTTATCCCCATAGGGGTAAGGCAATAGTAGACAAAGAGTGGGGGGTGGAGTTTCGCGGTTCTCACCCTGAATCGTGGCTTTTTTTTGCCGAACTTCCAAGTGTAACAGTCGTGCCGGGTGTGATATCTTATCTTCTATGTAGATTCCCTTGTCTTAATTGTCTTTGTTTTGTCGTTCCTAATTAGCCTATTCCTGTCATTCCACTACATTTAGGATGGATCCGACCCCTGGAGCATCCCACGACCGATGTCCATGCTCAGCAACACCACTGGAGCCGAGGCTACCGTAGCGTGATTTCCTGCCGGATACCGGATACCGGACTCCTCACGTGAGTAGATTCTCTAATTTTCATTGTTCTAATTTTATGTAACTGCTCCTAATTATGGCGCAATATAAATTGTCGATGACGTCATGGTGATTGGCGCGCGAAACCTGTAAAAGGGGTTTGCGTTTCCGGTCGCCAGGGCGTAGCATCGCTTTTAACCATTGCGCTTGCGCGATGTATCTTTTGAACTTTGGTAACTGTATTACAGGCTTTTAAGAGCCACCTATCGCCATTTCAATGTACCACCATCTAAGTGTAATATTTTGTTAACTGTTTTACCGACCGTATAAACATTCGAATTAAGTGTAACAGTTTGAAATCTTTGGGTATCTCGCCTGTCTCATACATATAGCTTACAAGGTGGAAGAGACGTTCTGTTACTGCTTGTCCAACAGCTTTCAGAGTTTTTGCCTATACCTTAACTGTACGCGGTGCCTCACCACTTTTCAGACTCTTTAATGCTAATTCAAACTCAACTCTAAGTATAGGATATCCCAGGTCATCCTTTTCAATGTCTGATTCCTGTTCTAATGCTGTTAATTCCTCTCCTGAATATAAATTTTCTATATATTCCTGCCATCTAGCTACTTTCTCTACATTTTCTATAATAACGTTTCCTCCCACATCCCTTATATTTTTGCTATATGGTTTTATATCCCTAAAATTGATTTTAACTAGTTTGTATGCTTCGTCTGTCTTTCCTATTTCCATCTTAGTTTGTATCTCTTTGCACTTTTCATCAATCCATTGTTCTTTAGCTTTCCTGTTTTGTCTGATCTATTTTGTATTTTCGTCTTCTATTAAATTCAGGATATCCTTTGCTATCCATGGTTTCTTATTTTCTTTTTGTGAATACCCCAGAATATCTCTAGCCGTCATGTCTAGGCTGGATTTAATGTTATTCCTTTCTGCTTCTACTTCCTTAGTAACAGATATTTTCCCGATATTTTTCAGCAACTCATTTAACTTTTTTTCGAATGCTTCTTGAATATCTTTATCTTTTAGTTTCTCTAAGTCCAAGTGCTTTTTTCCTTTTCTTTTTTCAAATTTTTAAATTTAAGTGCGGCCTTCATAATTACGATGTTGTGGTCAGTATTAAAATCTGCTTCTGGGTAGCTTCTAGAGTCTTTTACTTGATTCCTAAACCGTTGTCTAACAAGAATGTAATCTATTTGATATCTTCCTATATCTTCTGGCATCTTCCATGTGTATCGTCTTCTAGCATGATGTTGAAATAATGTGTTTGTGATGATTAAATTGTTGTCGTCGCAGAATTCTACCAGCTTATTTCCCCTGTCGTTTCTTGTGCCTAAACCAAATAAACCTACTACCACTCTTTCCTTACCCTCACCTACCACGGCATTAAAATCCCCCGTAATTATTAAATTTTCATGTCCTTTTACGTATCTTAATATGTCTTCGATATCTTTGTAGATAGCTTCTACCTCTTCGTCACTGTAGTTAGAGGTGGGCATGTATACTTGTGTTATTACTGTGTTTACCAGTTTAGATTCTAATCTTTCCATGAGTACTCTCTCGTTCTTTTGTAAGTAATTTTCTACACAGTGTCCTATCTTTTTTCGCATAACTATCCCCACTCTCAAATTTCCTTCTTCTGCTCCTGTATGAATTACTCTGACGTCTCCACTCCAAAAATCCCCCACCTCTGACCACCGAACTTTGCTGATCCCTACTACGTCTAGTGCTAACTCATTCATTTCGATTTTTAGATTCTCTAGCTTACCTACTTGCTTCATGCTTCTAATATTCCACATAGCGATTCACAAAATGTTCCTGACTCTTATTCTGAACTTTCCAATCGCATCCTTCGAAGTAGTCCCCTCCTGGAGATTCGAATGGGGGGCTATTTTAACTCCGGAATCTTTTACCCCAGAGAATGCTATCATTTTATTATAATTTAGGTATGCAGTGTACTTGTGAGGTAATGTGGTGGTTTCCTGTTGCCTTCCACATCGCGGTAGTGTGTCTTAGACTGCCATACCGACCCCTATAGTCTCTGCCAATCTAAGTACCGAAAGAGCCGCTGTCCTTTTTTGGAGCTGTCGTAGTCTGGTTCCTCAGTAACAACCCTACTACTTTGGTTGGACTTGTAGTTTGGCTCTTTAGCTCATTAGAACACGCAAGCCATTTCACTTGTTCTAGTAATTTAGAACTTCGGCAAGGTACAGGTCTATTCGAAATGGAATTAATTTAATATCAATCATATAAAATTGGGTAGTTTTACCATACTTGCCATCCAGTGTTGTCTGTTGATATGTCTGGTATGCGTCCAATAATGTTGTTAATTTTTCATCTGTTATCGTTGGATTTACTGATTTTTGTGTTATAAAATCTAATAATGATTATTTGATTTTGTTGATTATACTTTTTTTTGTCATTCAGGAATCTTAGAAATGTAAAATTTGAAGAGCAAGTGACACATTGTATGTAATCTTTTACAACGATTGAAGTGCTTCCCTGTTATAAAACTATTTACCGAGCCGCTTGCAAGTAATTCTGAGTTAATCATTACATCTGTGATTCCACAATTTTCAACGAATTTTCCAACCGTTTTGAAATATGCCATCATAATGCGTAAAGACCTGAACTGGACGAATAAATGCCGAGGGTAGCTATTGGCACGAGGTTGTAAAGATCCTTCCCGCGAGTATACTATTTTACTCACAATCGGTAGTAAATATAAATGTGTCAAATCATTTTAGTTTTTATATAATTTGATAAATTATTTTAACAAAGACATCTGTGAGACCGTTGCTAGGGTACATTATGTTTGTTGAATTTGACACAATATTGTATGAGTTATGTCTATACCGCATTGTTAAAGGTTGCATTTGTACTTTGACACAAAATATGTCCAATAGTGACATTTTCAGCATCAGCATGGTCTTACTTTAACAGTTAACAATACTTAGAATTCTATTGTAACAATTGATATATACAATTCCAAATAGATTTTGCTTTTATACTAAATAAGTACAGAATTGTTTGTTGTTAATTAACCTAAAAATCATGATTTAATGCAATAAGGAAATGACACTTGCTAGCCAGGAAAGTACTTTCCTGGCTAGCCGGGAAAGTGAAGTAAATAATGAGTCGCTTCCCGACTGTATTGAAGGGTATAAATGCACATATTACTAACCGATTGTGAGTAAAAATGTTTATTGACAATTGTAAAATACAAAATTAAAAACAATTAACAATTCATGTATTACTTCATACCAAGTAAAAGAGTAGAAATATTCAAAAACAAGATTCTTCATACGTTCAGTGTCTCTTTTTACTCACTTGCTTTGGCAATAACTGTAGTCTACTACCTAGAGAGTAGCTAGCGCTACAACAACATAACATAACTGTTGATGACGATGAAGTAATAAATTTTGATAAAGGGGATAGCGAAATGGGCGCTTATAAAAATAGGTCATAGGTAATGATGACTATAGTGATTTCAATATTTATAAAAATTTACAAGAGTTTGTTAAGCCCGGAGAGCTTGAAAAAAGGATCGTGAGTAATAGAGATAGTGTGGGTATGAATGAGCCAGCCATCGAGTGAATTTGTACAGAGGGAGAAATGTTGTCAGAAAGGCATAAAGTCATTTTATATGATTTACTAATTGAATATCAAGCTATCTTTTCAGAATTTCCGGGCAAAATAAATTGCTATAAGCACCCAATTAATGTTAAGGACAACACTCCATTTTACATCAAGCCTTATCCCATACCATTTATTTATTTTGAAGAAGTCAATAGGCAAATCAACGAAATGATTCAGTTAGGAATTATAGAAAAGTGTCAGACTGATTATGTATCACCTTTGGTTGTCTTAAAGAAATGATAATTAAATTAATTAATTACTATTTCTTACTAAGTCGGAGTATCAGACAACCAAATCTTGAAATGTTCAAATTTGTATTGCCCAAAATTGCGAATATATTCTTTACGTTTAATCAACAAAATTATTCTTGTTACATGGTATTATATCATGAAAATTTGCTGAAAGTAAGTACAACTCATCCAGGATTTGAACTGCAATTTCAGAAAACATCCTATGGGATCAAGTAAACTGATAAACCGTTTTCATAACAGTCAGTGGACTTAACTTTGTTGCAAACAATAAATGCGGATGCCTCTAATAGATTAACAGGAATAGTTCATTCCACCAATTCAATTTCCACTCGTCAACGTTGGTGTAACACCCATAGTCTTCGTATAGCAATCATCAGCCACGCAATGAAAGAAACATGTTTGAAACAAAGTCAAGATGTTACCGCTGAACTTTGTGATATTCTTTTAGAAATAATTGTAATCATATTTAGTTTCTGTATAAGTAAAGTTCACCAATAGGAGTGAGCTATTTATTCGCAGCAGGAAATATAAGTTTTAGGTTTGTATAAATTCTAATTTAAGAAAGAATTATTTAGCATCATATTCCATTCCTAGTCAAAGGTTATAAAAATCCATGTCAGTTTGTTAAAAAGGTTAGGCGTTATGTCATCTTGGCAATGGTCTGATTTGTTTTGTCCATAGAATATAGAATGGCACCCGTCATTTCATCCGTCTAAGAATAATACTGGTCATATGCAGTTTTGTGTTGATTCAGACTTCATATACAATCCGAAATATGTAAAAGCATATATAGAGATAGCAATATTAAAGGAAATCCCATTTTGATTCATCCATCCAAAGTTTGCCAAGAAGGTCTTGGTAGTTTTAAAAAGATCAGTTTCTTTGTTCAAAATGACTCAGGTTCCAACATCGCGACTCTCAACAGGTTGCATCGGTAGAGTAAATACATTGAGTAGATTGTGATCTAAGCCAAGTGGCTTTAGATGGCTCCGGTTTTTTTATAGGAGTAGGTTGGTCCCCAATGCTTTAACCTCTGGGTGGAAATTAAGTTGAGATGTCCAAGCATTAACGGAGGGAAAGAAAACATCTCCTGATAGTAATTTAAAAATCAAATCCATAAGAAAAAACTGAAACTATACTGGTGCAAAAGGTTAGTACTTGAATGTATTATTAACTAATGTACTTATATGTGTGTCTGTGATTACATTAAGTTCTAACTAATAACTTTCCGTTTTAATTAACAGATTTAGGATATATTGGATTTTTCATATTTGTGTAAGTTGGAACTGTGTAAATGCACATGTCATAGAATTAATGTGGTTGTAGTAACTTGTGTAAAGCGTATATTTATTCTGTTCATTATTATAAACGGTATAGTAACACTTTTGCCAAAATAAACTAACTTGTGAATTTTGTTTGAAGCACGATTAAATATTTTAGGTATTAGGTTACAAAAAAGTTCTGAGCTTTTTCTTGCAAAATTCAATATTTATTTAAAAACAAACAAAAAAATATTAATCAACGAAATATTCCCAGTTTGCATCGATGACCTTTTGCCATCTTTCGGGCAACTTGCGAATTCCCTGATGATAGAAGCTCACTGGCTTTGAGGCCATAAAGTCATCAATGCATTTTTGCACCACTTTAAGTGTCACAAAGTGTGTATCAGGCAAGTGATACTGAAGCGACCCGAATAGGTAATAATCGGAAGGCGCCATGTCTGAGCTATACGCCGCATTTGGGAGAAGTTCCCAGCTTAATGCAAAGATATGGTCCTGAGTCACTCTCGCAACATGTGGCCGGGCATTGCCATGAAGCAGTATTTACGACGTCCTTTGCCAGTAAATGGCCTCTTTTCTTCAAACACATTGCTCAAATTGGTCAATTGTTGCTGATAGCGGTCTACCGTAATTGTTTCACCCGGCTGTAACAACTTGTAAAACAATACACCTTTCCAATCCTACCATATTGTTAAGTACACTTTTATTGATGGTTAATTATACTAGGGCGTGATGACGTAGCTTGGTAATGTGATGGTAGAGTCTTTCGTAGCGAGAGGTGGTACTTAACTCAGGTCTTGGACCTTGGGATCGAGAGGGGTCTTTAGGAACCACGATGGGGTTTTGGGTCAAGACATTCTTGTAACACGATTATGTTAGTGTAGTGTTTTGTGCGCAACGCTGCGCTAAGATTAAAAATAGTAGGCAGGACGTTTTTTGGTTACGGGGTATGGTTTTTGTTATTTTTAAGTTAGTTACGTCAAATCGGTTTTGAGAAATTTTGGATGTTACTTTTATATTACCGAGAATAAAGAAGTTCCTGAAGTTCCTTTTGTTATTTATTATATGACAGCAATCCTCATCCACCCCAAATATCAATAGGTTATGGGCCCAGGTACCAGATAACCACGTGCGATTATAGACAGAAAACGATACGATAAACGCAGACATGGATGCTTTCATAGATAAATTGGGAAACGACAATTACCGAGCTTGGTCCCTACGAATGAGAAGTATACTAGTGACGAAAGGTCTAAGCGATGCTATTAAGGGTGGTTTTGAAGCAAGCAAGGACGAGAAAAATGCAAGCGTCGACGAAAAATGCTTTGCTTTAATCATGTTGAACGTAGACGACAAAATTTAAACTTAATAGAAGACTGCAAAACGTCTAACGAAATGTGGAAAAATTGGAAACGTCACATACTAAACTCGATAGCTACCACGCAATATTAATGTTGAAGAGTTACGTGAACGATAAAAAACGACCGGACGAGAAATTTGATGAGTACTTTCATAACAAAGACGAACTTAGAAGAAAGCTCAATAAATACGGAATTACGATAGATGAAAAAATGAGTATTGGTGTAATGCTCATAGGACTACCAAGCCAATATGAAGCTATTGTGCGAACGATTAACATAAACGATGCGAATCTCAAGTTAGAACATATACGAACGAGACTAAACGAAGAAGAGAGGTTGACAAATGCGAGAGACGACCAAATTGGAAACGCAAATGTGTGTTTCTTTAAGCAGAACGTCAAATATCATCATAACGATCAAAAGACAACGTCACCGAGCACGTCAAACGTCAAGAACGCTAGAAATGAGATCAAAACTCCAAATGAACGTAAAATTAAGTGTTTCAGGTGTAATACATACGGCGATCATATTGGTAGATACTGTCCTAAATTTGGCGACCAAATCTACGATGAAAATAGAAAAGTATGTCCGAATAAGCGGGGAACGAGACACGATGCAAAAACGAGCATTTGCATTGACCCTGGTGCGCTAACAGTAAAAACGAGTCAAAACGAGTGGGTTTTAGATAGTGGGGCTACAGACCACATGACGAACGATCTACAAAAGTTTTCACAGTTGAAACGAGTAAGCAAGACTGTAATCTGTGCTGGAGGAAGTAATTTAGAGTGTGAAGGAAAAGGCGATGTTTCTATTAAGTGGTCAGATAAAAATGGAGGAAACAGTCAAGTATTAAATGACGTATTGTATGTTCCAAATTTAAAGGAAAATCTATTATCGGTGTCAAAATTATGTGACGTAAATAAAATGACGCTCATAGATTCAAAAACTATGCGAGTGGTAAGCAACGCAAACAAAACTATTCTTACAGGATACCGAACGGGAAATGTTTACGCAGTGGCGGAACATAAGAACAAAAGTAATGCGCGTGCAGTCCATACAATAACCTCTGAATTATGGCATGCAAGACTCGGGCATCCCAACAACGCGGAATATTGAAAATTAACAAAATTGTACGATATTGAGCCAAAGAAGCATGATCAATGTAACGTGTGTGGAATTTGTAAAGTTAAAGATGGTTTCTATCCAAAGCATGCAGAAAACCGTAGGAAGAAATGTTTAGAATTAATACATAGCGATGTCTTAGGTCCGATAGAACCAGTTTCATTAGGTGGGAATCGTTACTTAATCACTTTCACGGATGACTTTAGTCGTTACACGACCGTATACGTGATGAGAAATAAAAGCGAAGTATTAAGCAAATTTAGAGAGTTCAAAGAAGAGGTAGAAAACAAATTTGATGGTAAAATTAAGTCGCTAAGAACTGATAATGGAGGAGAGTATGTTAACAAATTTTTCAATGAATACTTACGAAAAAATGGTATTTGAAGAGAACTATCAGCACCATATTTTCCAGAACAAAACGGTGTTGCCGAACGAATGAATCAAACCCTTATGACGATAACGAGATGTCTTATAAACGATAGTGGTGTAGATGGAAATTTTTGGGGCGAGGCGTTTTTAACAGCATGTTACATAAAAAATCGAAGAACTACAACGGCAAACAATGGTGAAACCCCATTTAAACGATGCAATGGTTACGATGCCCATGTAAAGCATTTGAAACGTTTTGGCTGCAGATGTTGGTACGTAAATACAGAGCATAGAAGCAAATGGGCACCAAAAGGTACGGAAGGAATATTTTAGGCTACGACTTAAATTCCAAAGCTTACCGAATATGGAATAGACTGAAACATAGGACGATAATAAGTAGAAGCGTAAATTTTAACGAAAACGAATTTCCTTTCAGAATTAGAGATGAAGATAAACACGAAGGTGTTACTGCCAGAGTTAACTGGAATAGAGCCCTAATTTATATAGAAAACGACGAGGAAGAGTGTGAGAGAGACGATTCAAGCAAACCTGAAGACGAACCACCAGTAAGTACAAATGACACATCGAACGTGCAAGGTTTCCAAGAACACGAACAAGCGATGAACGAAAATGAACAAGGTTCGCAAGAACACAAACAAGCGGACGAAAACGAATTAGACAATGCAGGTTTACAAAACGATGATGGTATTCCAACGAGAAGTGACAGATTTAAGATGGAAGTAAACAACAATATTTAATAAACAATAAATAAACTTAAAGCTAAATGACATGTAACAAAAGCAAAGCAGTAAAAGAATTAAGGAATAGTAACGTGACCATCTGTGCTCAAATGCCTCAGCAACCATAAAAGACTAGGTTACCATTTTGAGGGTTGGCTCTGAGCCGACTTGCTCTAGAGCAATGGATAAACTAGGACCATACACAGACTAACTGAACTAATTAACTAACTGGTAGACTGACTTTGGTGCTCTGTCTTTTATAGCTGCTGATAACATGAAATGGGTTTTCTGCCGAAGGTTGTGGCAGGCGATAAAAGTGTATGTTTAATAGTGGTAAGCCAAAACTTCCCTGAGTTTTTGGACATCTGCAGGAAATCTAAATGTGGTTGTTACAAAGTAAAGACGACTAAAAGATTAAGTATACAAAAAGATAAGTGTGGTGAGGTAATTTCAAGAACATGACATTTGATAAACATGATGCAAGTTTTCCTAGAACAAAGGATGTTCGGCTTACTGATTCTGTTACAATGTAATAAAAAGTAATTTAAAATATTGGCTTCGTTATATACAACAATATGCAGAGCAAAATTTTCTTGCCGTGGATATTATTGGGCTTTGGAGTCGATGTCGAAGGTTGACCAGGATCAACTCATGATTTTTTTACGCTTGGGGTTAGTATAAAGTATCAACTTTTCATCGCCTGTAATGATTTGGTGCAGAAAATCCTTTTTCCGGAACCTTGAAAGAAAAGTGAGTGCGGTGTCATGTCGTCGATTTTTATTGTCTTCGGACAGTGCATGCGAAACCCATCTGTCTTCCTTCTGAATTTTTCCTATTGCATGTAAACATGTGGAAATAACTTGCTGCGTAATGTCAAACTACTGTGCAAGCTTCTTTTCAGTTTGTGCAGAGTTTATATCCAACAATGCTTGCAGTTCGTTTCAATCTTTTGAGGGCGTCCAGCACGCGGTTCATCTTTAAGACTGAAATCTCCTTGGCGAAATTTTTGATACCACCTTTTACACGTATCATGACTAGCAACCTTCTCTCCATAAGCAGCACAAATCATTGCAGTGGCTTCAGCAGCATTTTTTTTTCAGATGAAATGCGAAGTGGATGGAAAATCGAATATACTCTTTTGTTATTGCCATCGTGAACACTACTAATTTTACGGGTTATGTGCATCAAATACAAACCGCATGGTATTTTCAATGACCAGATGTCAACGTTGTAAAACCGTAAAAGAGGGGGGAAAACTAATGAATTTTAAATTGTGGTTTCGGTTGTATGAAATCTAAAGCTCAGAACTTTTTTGTACACCAAATATTATTTAACATTTACTTTCAGAAATCTTTGTGGCCGTTACCAGTCATAAATAGGTTCACGTGTTTAGGTTTGGGTTAGATTTAAAATGATGTTTGTTTCAATGAATTTTCAGATATATTTGTAAGCTAGAATCACGCTCCCGATCTCAAGATTTTAGGCATCCGCTTCTGTAATTCATTCTAAGGCTTTTGCCCAGCATTCCTGCGATATTAGGTGGCATCCAAGCTATTTTCCCGATCAAGACCATATTTCATACTCGATACATTCTGCAACCCTCGTTAAACACTTACACCAACCGCACTACTTAGTTACTCGGCAAAACAATCAACTTATATTTTGTTTATACTGTTGAGGTTTCGATATTTTAACGGCACAGAATTTTTCGTTGAATAATTCGCTGAATTTTCTGTGAATTACCTGCTAGATATTCAAAGGGCCAAGAACTGCACGTAACAACTTGATAAGAACAGGATTAAAAACATTTCATGCATAGGCAAAATATTGTTGAACAGATCAGACAGAACAATCCATTTTCCAAAATTTGGATGAGATTTGTATTTAATATATCTACAGGTCAAGCTGTACCGGATGGCATTGCCAATTTCTTACTTAATGTAGAGAAATTAGGGAACGAACAGCTTGAAACATGGATGTAGACAGATTTGAAAAAGCAATTAAAAACAACAAGGTACTGACTTTCGCAAATATGATAAAAAAGAAAACAATGTCAGTTGCGGGAAAAATTGTGGAAGTACAGATGCAGCGCGACTTGTTAGGCGCATTTATTATTTTATTTCTACAAACAACTTTAAATGTTGATACAGTTTTCACATATCCGTTAACACCAGTTCCATTGGATATGTGCCACTTAGATGAAATGATTTGTAAAACTGATAAATATAAATTGTTGAAATGTTTGGAAGCAAATATAGAATCCAATGCATCTGCAGCATGTGATGTAATGATTTATGATGGATTTTTTATTCTACTTTCCATGACAGACGTTCCACTTACGGTTGGGAATATTTAATACAAATTGCTTACAATGTTTACTGCCACTAATGCTCACTTTATTATAATTTTAACATAAAAGGTCCAGGTCGAGTATGGCCAGCGAATTTGATTATTGAGTTAAGAAACATCAATTCTAAGGATGCTTTAGTCAGGTTGTTATACTCCCGGCGCAACTGTTATAACCCCGCACGCGCGTGTTCAGAGCCACTTCCACAGTTGACAACACGGATACTCTCCACGTTCACAATATTGCGCAATAAAGATATTACGACATAAATTGCCAAATTGTATCACGTACCAAATATGTTTACAGTGATACAAGATGCACCTTAAAAAGATAAAATGTACTCACTTAAAAATGTGGAACGCTTCACGATTTTGCGGTCATCCTTGCGCAGGAGCCATGTTGATTTCCATGAATTTCGTTGGGCGTTGTTTGGGCATGGGTTTCGTTATGCCCTTTTCTTCTGTTTGTATGTAGGACGAAGGAATAAGGTCAAGGCATCGATATCAGGTAGAGATAAAGGGAAACCTACATTTTCTGAAAGAGAAAAAACAAAGGAACGACACAGGTAAACGTCACTGTTCGACGTCTCGTTGGCTAATCATGTCGTGTCACACACCGCGCACTTGCGCCATCACTCCGCGTCTGCGCATTTCTTTTGCGCAAACGCAACTGTCCGAAATGACGGAAATGCACAAATCTATTTGAAATAATGGCGGGAATTTACTCACAAATTTAAAACGGTAAAATGCCAATTTTGACATGTAACAAAGTTTCTCTGCGAGGACTGGGAAAATGACCATATGGCTCCCGTCATCGGTGAAAAAACAATTTACATAAATTATAAATCTTGTTATAAGTACTAAGTACAAAATAAAAAAATAGTGAAAAGTGCAGTCGCAGAGTTAGGCTGCAAAGCTCATGAAGAAGCCGATATGAAAATCGTCTCACGTTTTTCACATAGATTTTGGTGCCCATGTGACTATATGATGCTCAGACACGGATATTCTGATTATATTGTTGGGCAATATGCAGCATTTTAAAAGCATTTACGAATTAGCATTTTATTTGGAACAGGGAATGCTAAAAGATACATAGATGTAAATAAATTATACGAAACTCTCGGACCAGACTTGTGCACATCTTTACCAGCATCCAGCATTATATAGACAAGGCAAAAGAATACCTTATAAGATATTAAAAAATTCAACCTCTTGTATAAAAGCCTTTACAGACATTGCAAACGTGAATAATTATTATGGAATGCAAGAACTCTAAAAAACTATAGATGAATTCGTCTGCAGAATGTTTGGCTTTTAAAGGTATTAGTGACGCAAAGGTAGCACGTGTTGCTATATTTACAAAAGCATATAAAATGAACCTTAAAACAGTTGTTCTAACCTTCAAAAAAACTATTGATGGAGCGATATTTCCTCCGTACAAATCGGAGTTATATCAAGTTTTACATACTGTATATGTAGCCCACCTTTGAAGTCATGCTCATCTGCCAGTTCCAATTGAATTTACACCAAGAGATTATGGATGGGAAGAAAGATAAAACATCATTTTAACTGGTTTGACGGTATCTCGCTTCCACCGAGTATTATCAGCATCACAAATGTCACCCTTACAGGTATTTATTAATTTACATAATTTTTAACAAAAGAGTTGTACATAACGCAGTGAAATAAAAGTAATTATGTGTATCGAATTTGGTTTTCTTTCCAGAAAACACCAAAATGGCCGCGGAACTTATGATACTTGAGAATACGGAAGGAAAAGAAAGTAATTCTGTTGAAGAGGACGTAGCAGAAGAAGCTGGAGAAGCAGAAGGTGCCATTGATAGTTCTGATGACAGTTTTCAGGATAATGAAAATATATTTGTTCAATAAACAATATATTTTTCTTCTAAATGTATTATTATTATTTTACCAGATCTAGATATCTCTGTATTCAATAGTACAATTAAATAGATCCAGCTAATTTAATAACAGCATACAAAAATAGAGTGATCAAAGATATTATAGTTACATCGATTTCAAGCCACTTGAAATTTTTATAATGAATAGTTTATCATCATCATCATCAGGTCTTCAGTTCTGGAACTGGTTAGACGTGTACCCTCATTGTTTCCTATTCTGAACTAACCTTTTCATTTCCCTGAAATTTGCACAGTCTGCATCTATCACTATCTGATCTAGGTCTAGATCTGCCCCCTTTTCCTATCTGTGCTTGTAATATATCTCATACTATTCCCCAAAAATGCTTTAGAACGTATTCTGCTCTTCTATTTCTCCTATTTTTTTCCACAGATTGTAAGTTTTAAAATTATTTACCTTTCTAAAAAATTAATGAGGTTAAAATTTTCTTGCTAAAGTATAAATAGACTACACTCTAATCTCAAGGACTGCAGTGAGTTCTTTGAATTGTTATCTGTACTAGTAAAACCATACACTGATTTAATCCAAGTTCAATAAACAGTAACACATTGCCACTATTTTAGTGAGTAAAAATATATTATTAATAATCCTTTAACCAACGATATATGTACGACCAAATTTATACAAAAATAACTGTTTTTACAATATTTACAGAATAGAAATATCGCCACTTGAACAATAAAAATAAAATAAAAGAATTGCTGCAATGCAAGCTGCATAAACAAATTGTTAAATACTTTAATATTGAATGAAGTCGTCAGGTATTTTAAATCGAGTTCGCTTTAATTGTGTCAGACTTGTACAAAAATGAAGTCCCTAGATTAGTAATTAATTCAAGCAAAAAATTTAGGTTAATGAAATTTCATGTGCTGCTTTAAATGAATGTTACATTAGAGTTGCTATTATAAAAGGAAAAAAAAATAGGTAATACCTGTTTGCGTGTTTGGTATGTAGATAGTTGTTGTCACTTGATAAATAAGTTGATAGCGATGATATCTAGTGGGCCTCAACCAGAACTTCCTAACTGATCGACCAAGGACAACACATGTGAAGATAACAGCTTCAAAAACACAATTAGACAGCGTGCACGATTAACGGCTTTCCATATTCTACGATTACATCACCATAATGCATTTTTGTGGATTTCATGCAAAATAACTTATTAAACTGGGGATTGGTTATACTGATAATTGTTAAAAACACTCTTCAGAAATTATGGCTGCATTGCAGGATGCGTTCAGAGTGGCAACAAATAATGTTTGAGTTGTTCTAAATTCAGTGGTTAGAATTCACCATATGCAAATTCTATTAAAAAATACGTATTTCTGATACCAGAGTGAATAAGCCAGAATCAAAATTATTTCCACGTGCTCTCGGGAATAATTGATTATTGTGTGCTTCTCGCAATAATTTAATGTCACATGAACCCGTAACTAAATGCCACTTTTGTGAATCCTTAACTAAATGCTGAAGTGAAAAACCCTCATCAGATTTAACAATTTCAAATTAATAAAAGCTAAGTAAATTTACCCACTTTTGGCTTTGCGTATTATTACAAGGTGAACCAACTAACTTGGGAGTACCTAAATACTTGATGCTCTTCAGGCTAAGCTCAAATTCACAATTTGAAGACCCATTTTCGTGCAGTGCTTAAATCATAAAGGAAGACAAAATTTGCGTACTTAACGAAGTAGATAATATCACTGCTAAGCACAGATGGTTTCTAAAATGTTGTTTTCGAAAACACGTTCCTATGAGGTCTGTATGTATGGTTGTTTATCTTTCAGATTAAGTAGAATACATTGCCTAACCGACAGTATTGGTAACAGAAAAATTTAAACTGTTACACTACCCCGTCCCCACATGAGAGACTCAACAAACAATTCCTAATAGAAAACCAGAGTCCCTTACTTGAAAATGGGGTCTCAACAAAATAAGCGGATAGTAGGTTGCAAACCCACTCCCAACAGAAAAACTAGTTTACCTATGCGGACTTACAGGAACTAAGAGGACAATCAACAGATCTATCCCCTGCATCTTACGTATCTGGTTTCAAATCTTTAACGTGCGAAATACCAATATCGTTGCTCTTACTGTCTTGGACGATAAGTGACAGTTCCCGTTTTCTCTATTATTCGACAACGTACATACTTGGGTGATAACTTCTGAGAAAAACCTCAAGAGGCCTTTGACTGAACCATATTTTTCTTCCACACGAAATCTCCTTTCGAGTACTGCACGGGGTGACACCGTAAATCATAATAACGCTTATTACGCTTATAAGCTTCATGATGTCTTTCTTTCACTTCATTATATAGTTCCGAAAGCTCATTCATATCCTTGATCAACTGTTCCCTTGAATGAACAGTGAGATACTGCTCGGAAAACTCTGATAACTTGCCATAGTATTCTCCAGCAATGGGAATCGACCGGCCAAAATTAAGAAAAGCTGGAGTATGGTTAGTAACTTCACTAACCGCATTTCGCATTGCGTGAGCAATTTTGTATATTTCTACATCCCAACTTTTATGATTATCCTTTACATAAGATCGTAAAGCGGTGACAATTACTCGATCGGTCCTTTCCACTGGGTTGGTTTGTGGATGATAGTTAGCATTGTATCAAACTTTCTGGACTTTGTATTCTTGTACTAACTTTTTTGAATGATTTACTAAGTTGCGATCCATTGTATGTGGTTGTATTCTGCGGTACTCTGTATTCTAGGAAAACTTGATTTTCAATAAAATTAACGATCGTATTAGTTGTAGCCTTTTTCATTAGGCGAACTAATATATATTTGGCGAAACAATCGTAAACACTAAAATATACACATTGCCTTTGCTAGACCTAGGCAATGGGCCCATTATATCGTTTGATATCATTTGAAAGGGGTGCTTTACCTCCCTTTCTTTCCCCATCAAACCAGGTTGTGCAAACGTACTACTCTTTGCTGTCAAGCAAATAGGACATTTTCTAACATAACGACCTATGTCGAATTTCATTCTTGGTCAATAAAACTTTTCGGCCACTTTGGAATAGGTTTTGAATGTACTGAAGTGCACAGATGTAGGACTGTCATGACTTTCCTGAATAATTCCTTCTCGGTAATCTTTCGGAAGTACTTGCTTCCACTCGGTTAGATTAGAAACTATATTGTGACTATTCGCAATATATCTGTATAACGTTTCATTTTCAACTTTCCATAGTAGATAATTATTCGGAAGTTGCTGTATCTGTTCAATCATTTTTGTATACCATGGATTATATTGATTCTTACATATGCTTATAGTGTTTACTTGTATTGGTGCTCTAGATAGTGCATCAGGCACTAACGTTATATTTTCCTATTCTGTGTATGACCTCATAAGAAAACAGATAGACAAAGGTTCCATCTTTGTAATCTGCCTGAAGGACTTTTAGCCTGTCTAACCATATCAATGAATAATGGTCAGTAATTATCTTAAATTGGGTTCCTTCAATATAGGGCTGGTACTTTTCTACTCCAAAGATAATTAATTGCTAACAGCTCGCTCTTGTTTGGATAGAGATCTGACACGGATATTCTGATTATATTGTTTGGCAATATGCAGCATATTCAAAAACAATTACGAATTAGCATTTTATTTGGAACGGAATTCTAAAAGATACATAGATGTAAATAAATTATACCAAACTCTTGGACCAGACTTGCGCACATCTTTACCAGCATCCAGCATTATCTAGACAAGGCAAAAAAATACCTTATAAGATATTACAAAATTCAACCTTTTATATAAAAGCCCTTACAGACATTGCAAACGTGAATAATTGTTATTAAATGCAAGAAATCCAAAAAAACTATAGATGAATTCGTCTGCAGAATGTATGGCTTTAAAGGTATTAGTGACGTAATTGTAACACGAGTTGCTACATTTACAAAAGCATATAAAATGAACCTTAAAGCAGATGCTCAAACCTTAAAAAAATCATTGATGGAGCGATATTTCCGCCTAACAAATTGGAGTAATATCAAGTTTTACATACTGCATATGTAGCCCACCTTTCGAGTCATGCTCATCTGCCAGTTCCAACTGAATTTTCACCAGGAGATTATGGATGGGAAGAGAGAGATAAAACATCATTTTAAATTAAATTTTCCTATTCTGTGTATGACCTCATAAGCAAACTGATATAGACAAAGGCTCCATCTTTGTAATCTGCCTGAAGGACTTTTTAGCCTGTCTAACCATATCAATGAATAATGGTCAGTAATTATCTTAAATTGGGTTCCTTCAGTATAGGACCGGTATTTTTCTACTCCAAAGATAATAGCTAATAGCTCGCTCCTGTTTGGATAGAGATCTGCTTGCATAAGCAATCACTTTTTCCATTGTCTCCTTCTCCTTGAAGCAGAACTGCACCAAGACCAACTTCTGATGTATCCGTTTGGATTATAAAATTTTCAGAAAAATTGGGACTGATTAATATTGGTGATGTGACCAGTAATGATTTTAATTTTTGAAACGCTTCCTCTGCTTTGGAATTACATTTTATGGATTGTTTTATCGCCCGGCTTTTTATAAGTGTTAAAATCGGGTCTGCTAACGTGGAAAAATCTTTTATGAAGTGTCTGAACTAACCTGCCATGCCCAAAAATCTCTTGATTGCTTTTACGTTGGTAGGTGTTGGAAAGTTAACGATCGCTTTCACTTTCTCAGGATCTGTACGCAATCCGTCTCGGTCGATCACATATCCAAAATATTTTAACGTCGATCTGCAAAATTCGCACTTTTGAAAGTTTATCATTAAATTTGCTTCTTTCATGGCTTGAAAAACTTTATTTAGTGTTTTCATATGACTTTCAAAGTCTGGCGACGCAACTATGACATCGTCCAAGTATACAAAGACGTTATCAAAATGGGGTCCAAGAATGTTATCCATAAGCCGTTGTAGAGTCTGTGGACTATTACATAAACCAAATGGTAATACGGTAAATTCGTATAGTCCTCGCCTTGGTACGGTGAACGCAGTCTTTTCACACAAATCTGGTGATAGTTCTATTTGCCAGAAAGCTTTTTGAAGATCAATGGATAAGAAACTTACCATCTCTAAACTTGTCCAATATATCGCTAATGTATGCCAATCCATAAGCATATTTTTTCATAACCGCATTTAATTTTCTTCCATCAAAACATATACGAAACTCCCCTTTTTTCTTCTTTACTATTACAATTGGTGAGTTCCATGGTAACTTGGAAGGTTGTATTACTTTCAGTTTCAACATCTCATCAATTTCCTTGTTTAGGATATCAAGCACATGTGGCGAAAGAGGATGATATCTCTGTTTTATAGATTGTGCCTCTCCTGTATCTATTCCGTGAATAGTTTTATTAGTTCGTCCTAATTCTGGTCTGCTTATTGAATTAAATTTTGTTTTTATTTCTTCCAGTTTTTCAATTTGGTCGCTCGTTAAATCATCTGTTGTGTTTATTACTTTCTTTGTTAACGTTGAAACTATTTTATTATCCTTGGGCATGTAAAAGGTGTTATTATCAAAATTTGCTTGCAATTTAAATATGTGGCATACATCAGATCCCAATATTAAGTTAGCATTTATTGAGCTTGAAATTGTGGCTATAATATCATTAGCTATCCCATTTATTTCTAACGGTATTATTACTTGACCCAAGAACAGTTGCTTGGTTCCATCAGCTGTTTCTAAATACGATGCATTGTTGGATTTTTCAATTTGCAAGCCTAACTTTCTAATAACCGGCAAACCCATATTTCCTATTATGGTGTGGGTTGTACCCATATCCAACAAAGCTAGCATTGGCTGAGATTTTATGCGTACATAAATAAACAGTCTAGGATCTTCTTGCTTTGCATATAACATTGCATTGATCTTCTTGTGACAAATTGTTGTAAATGTTTTTACTATTTGCAGCCATGATTTCCATTCGATGCGTTGCCTTTATGCCGTAACTGTGGTTTAGGTGGCTATTGCTTAACTTTGCATTTACTCGTTTTTTTTGCAGTTTTAGAACATTTTGGGCAATTTGCATATGCAACGTCTTTTGTTCCGCAGATGTAGCAGAAAAGAGTGCGTTCTTTCTTGCATCTGTGATATGTATGTCCTTTTTCATCGCAATTATAGCAAGCCAATGCAGCTAGTTTAAGTTTCGAACTATTTCTTTTGTAAAAAGTGTTCTGATTTACCTTTGCAGCATTGCTTCTTGATGAATGTGTCTGCTGTACAAGATTTGTAATTGCAGTAATTTGATGTGATATTGCAATTGGTTTGTATGCTAGATCTGCTTTCAATGGCATGGTTATTGGTCATTTGCTTTTTCTAAATTTTGAATTTTGTAGCCTTGTGTCTTTTAATTGTACACATAATTCTATTAATTCATCTATAGACTCCGTTTTTTGTAAACTTAAGTGACTAGCATAATATGGTTGCAAATTCCTACGAATATATTTCAATTGTGCTATTTCGGATGGTGGTTTGAGTAAACGATTAAATAAATTGATCATAGACGAGATGTAAATTATTGGTTTCTCATCTTTCCTTTGTCTGCGTGTCCGAATTTCATCAAGCAACACTTCGTCATAATCCAATGGCAAAATGTGTTGTTTTAATTTTTGCTCCAACGCAGATCATGAGTTAATCTTTCCTTTTATGGGCCTATACCACAGTAATGCTTGACCTCCGAAAAGGTCTATCGCGCTATTGAAGAGCTGCTGGTGATTAAGTCCTTTAGCTATTCTCAATTCTTCAATACGCTCAAGGAAGGCATTAATCCTAAGTGCTTTGTGTCACCAGTAAAATTAATATTCCATTTAACAATTAATTTGTTGAAATTTTGTTGATATTCGCTCATGTTAGAACTAACTTGTTGTATAGGTGTCACTCTTAAATCTGATTCTAAATTCGCTAATCTTGCTTCCAATAGTTGGATATTTTCTACATTTGTTGTAGGCACAATTGACATTCTGGGATCAATCATTCTTGAATTTGTTGTAATGGGACTGGTTTGTAGATGTTCTAATTCCGTTTCGACAGTAGGTTGTTGTCTATGCCTCCTTGTCGTGACTCCAAACGAGAATTTGTAAAAGCTTCCAAATCATCGTGAAACATGGTTTCCGCATTGATGTTTTGTATTCCATCTAAATATTCCAAACACTTACTGCTTAAAATATTATATTTTTTCTTGAAATTCACTATTGATTTCAAGGTATTCTAGTCGATTTTGCTTTCAAACGTTTACTAATTAGTTTTGGATGGTTTTTCCAAAAAATCAAGAAGTGGTTGGTGTAGTGTTCCAATCAAAATAAAAATTCGCGTATCTAACAAAGTAGATAATAGCCCTCCTAAGCACAGATGGTTTCCAAAATGTTGTTTTCAACCAAAGACGTTCATACGAGGTCTGTATGTATGGTTGTCTATATATCAGATTAAGTAGAATACATTGCCTAACCAACAGTATTGGTAACAGAAAAATTTAAACTATTACAAGATATTCTTGTTCCCCTACTATTTCTATAATCTATTTGTTATTAACTTTGTCTGCCCCTGCTATCATTCCCATACATCTGAAGCACAACGTTCCAAAAGGCTGCTACCGTTTTTCTGTCTGCTTTTCCTACTGACCGTATTTCATAGGCACACTGTGTTGTGCTCCATACATATGCTTTCACCAATTTTGTTCTTGTTTCTATGTTTGTTGTCTTTCATCATAGGCGCTGTTCTTACTTATTAGATGCAGTTCAGTCCCTCTCTATTGTTTTACAATTATTTACCCTATTTCCCCAACATTCAGTGGTTGTTAAGGGGAATAACCAGACCGTGGCTACCAAGATCCCCCAGCACTTGAACATTTCCCAATTTAATATTTTTTCCAATGTATCTTTTCACACAGTCAACATTAGTTGCAGATATTTCACAACCAACACCTGTAGTTGTTTATAATAAGCATCAGATTTATCTGCGCTTATTTTTTCATCATTAGATTTTCTGTCTCAAAACTGGTTGGACACGTACCTGCACTTATTTATATTCTGAGCTATCCTATACAATTCCCTGAAATTCTCACACAGCTTATATACAGTTCGGTTCCCCTTCTATTGTCTTATAATTTTATGCCCTATTTCATCGAGATTCAGTAAAGGGAGTTAAGCAGCCTGTGGCTGCCATTTCCGAACTAACAGTTTTCTAGTAAATCCTTTCACACAATTAACATAATTCGATAATATTGCCCAACCAATACTTATAGTTGCTTATAATAATCGTAATGTTTAATTACAGTTTCTTTTTTTGTCATTAGTTTATCCATCTTGGGACTGTTTGGATGCGTACCTCCTTTGATTTCTATTCTGAACTAGCCTACACATTCCTGAAATTCCTACAGCCTACATCTTTCACTATCTGTATGCAGTAGTCTAACCTAGATCTACTTCTACTTCTCCTTTTTCTATCTCTGATTCTAATATATTCCGCACTATTCCCTCATGCCGTAGTATGTGACCTATCATCCTATCTCTCCTATTTTTTACCGTTTTCCACATATTTCTTTCTTCCCCTACCATTTTTAGTACAGCTTTGTTCTTAACTTTGTCTGTCCATGATATCTTCATCATACGTCTGTAGCACCACATTTCAAAGGTTTCTATCTTTTTCTTGTCCGCTTCTCCTACTGTCTAGGCTTCACAGCCGTACAGTGCTGTGCTCCACACATATGTTTTTAGCAATCTTTTCTTTGTTTCTACGTTTGTTGAACACAGTAGTTGTTTTTTCTTGTTAAATGTATCACGACCTTGTGCTAATCTTTGTTTTATATCTTTTGTGCTTTTTCCATCTTGCGTTATTTGGCTTCCTAGGTAGCAGAAATCCTTAACCTCTTGTAAGTTCTTGTTACCTATTTGTATTCTTGTTTTTGATTTATGTTTCCCTACTTTGCGTACTAGTACTTTAGTTTTATTTTTGTTAATTTTCATATCGTATATCTCTGTTAGAACAGTTTCCATTTAATTAAGAACAGCTTCTAACTTTTTCTTGCTAGATGCTGATACCCCTATATCATCTGCAAATCTAAGCATATCAATTTTTTGTCCTTGCATAGTAATTTATTACAGTCCCATAAACGCGGTACATGCGACACAAATGACAGTTGGTAACGATATTACATAATGTGGAGATTGACGCGCAAATTTCGATGAAGTCACACAATATGCAAATTATTGCAACACATTTTAATATATGCAAATTTTACCAGACCCCTAAGGGGTACTTACGTGAACATGTAAAACTTCCTTCAGAATTACTTCCTGAAGGCGGCTCATGGCTTCCTTCAGGATTATTTCATGATGGCGGCGGCTTGCATCCGGATCACTTCATGATGGTTCTCGGGTCGTGGATCTCCTAAGCCAGGTTGCATCCAAATTCGGTCGTCTTCTTCCTATGTAGAGGTACGATAAGGAACAGGTTTGGGGAACGATAATCAAAAAAGGCAAAAGGGAATCTACATAATAAAAAGAAACGATAAGATACCAGACCAACCACTCTTATTCACATTTCAAAGGCAAGTCCCTACGCGTCTTTCGGAAATTCCCCACTTTCTTCTTCCCCCACACGCGTTGACGCAAATCTCGCACAACGCACTTCTAAAGTGACGGAAATACGCGCAACAAGTCTTTTAAATTTATGGCGCGAAATCCTCTCATATTAACACTTATTTAAAAATGTCTAGTGCTGAAATTTTCGGCACGTAACAAATTCCAAATGTTTTCCTGCATTTGACAGTATTCATTCTCTATTCAATGTACAAGTTAAAAATTAATGGGGATAAGGCACATCCCTGCTTCACCCCTTTCCTAAGGTTTACTTCTCTACGTTCCTGCTCTAATTATATTACTGCTGTTTGCTCTTTGTATAAGCTATGTACTATTCGCATATCCGTATAACTCATTCCAATCTTTTTGAGTATTTCCAACATTTTTTTCCATTTTACATTGTCGAATACTTTTTCCAGATCTACAAACCCTATATACACGCTTTCCTCTTTTTTTATTGTTTTCTCCATTATCACTCTCAGAGCTAAAATAGCCTCCCGTGTTCCCCTGTTTCGCCTAAACCCAAATTGATCTTCTCCTAGTATTTCCTCAGCTCGTTGTTCGAAAATTTTCACATCTATCCGCGCCTTTCTTTTTTGGTATACTTACTATGTAATCTTTGGGTATCCCGCCAGTCTCGTACATATGGCTTATAAGTTGGAACAGACATTCTGTTACTGCTTGTCCAACAGCTTTTAGAGTTTCTGCTTACACCTTATCTGTACCCGGCGCCTTATCATTTTTCAAACCCTTTAATGCTAATTCAAACTCATCTCTAGGTATAGGATATCCCAAGTCATCGTTTTCACTGTCTGATTCCTGTTCTAATGCTGTTAGTTCCTCTCTTGCATATAAATTCCCAATATATTCTTGCCATCAATCCACTTTCTCTACATATAATGACGTTTCCTCCTGCATCCTTTATATTTTTGCTATACGGTTTTATATTCCTAAAATTCATTCTAATTAATTTGTATGCTTCGTCTGTCTTTCCTATTTTCATCTTAGTTTGTACCTCTATGCACTTTTCATCAATCCATTGTTTTTAGCTTTCCTGCATTTGCGAATAATTTCCCATTTTATGGCTTTGTATCGCTGTTTCGTTTGATTTATTTTTGTATTTTCGTCTTTTATTAAATTCGGGATATCCTTTGTTATCCATGGTTTCTTATTTTCTTTTTGTGGAATATTTTATATATTGTATTAAATAAAAATAATCGTTAGCTGCCTACATAACAGGGTAAAGATCGTCAGTTACATCATGAATAACATTATAGAATGCTTAGGCTAAATACCGGGTCAGCATTTACGGTCTCTTAGCTTATGGTCTTACCCCCATTATGCTAACAGCTGATTTATGTTTTTATTATTTTAATTATATACTAAATTCAATGTCTGAATTTCATTGAATTTGAAATGACGACGTTTTTTTTATGACTAGTTTACACAAGCGTATAATTCCCCACTATGCAAGCAGCTGACTTTTTTTATTATTATTATCACTTGAACAACTGTGCAAATTCTCAAATGACTTGAAATTACTTTTGAACAATTGTTTTTTTACAAGATGAACATTTTCTTATGATCAGCCTCACCACGATTCTGGCAACTGATGCTTGTTTTGATTATTAGCTGTATCTCAACTACCAATTACACAAAAATTAGGTGGGATGAAATGACCACCAACAATCTAACGCTACCTCCCGCACTATTACATTCCTGTATTTCTTATATTTTGAAGGTAGTAGTAGCTATAGAGCTAAGTGCAGTACATCCCGTAATCCAGCACATTCACTACAAGTAAGTTGTAAGTTACAATATATCTTAGAGTAAAAATACTCAATCTGAAAAATTCTCTTTATGTATGCAATTAGTACAGAACATGGACGAATGTTTTGTTATTAATTTAATATGTATACATCTATAATTAAGCCGCACCTATCACACATTTATAAATTTCTTTAACAATAAAAAACTACAATACATTCAAAAATAAAATTTATATAGTACATACAATTTACTACAGTGAGCTAAAACAGTCAGTCAGTAACAACAATTTTATAATTAATAAATATATAAATAAATAAAAATAAAAATATTAATATATAAGTTTGTGACTACAGGCGAATTTGAATCGGTAGCAGGCTCATTGACATAGCCACTTGCATAGGTCATATTAATAGTAAAAATTCCTTCAGCAATCCCATTTGGAGAACGTACAATAAAGGAGTATTCTCCCAGATCTGCATGTGTAACTGATGTTAAATACAGTACAGCTTGGTGGCAAAACGAAATTGAGGAATTCTGTGAGAAGAATGTACTAAAAGCATTTTTGAAATTTTTATAAACTTACCTTTACTTGGTGTGCTACTACATTACTATTATTATCTCCAGGTCTTATGATATGGTCTCTGGCTATCCAAAATATTCTATTATATGCAGGGTTGGCACAAAATTCCATTTGTAAAGTCAATGGTTGTCCATAAACAGCTGTGATGGTTGTATTTATAGGGTATACCATAGGCCGACCTGAAATTATGTTTGAGATTTAGAATCCGCTAAGTACAACTTAATTTAATAATAGCAGTTGTGTTAACCATGTGTGGTTTATGTGTACAGTAACAAATGCTTCCTTAGGTAAAATTTTTCAAATACGTACATCTGTTATGAGTCTAATACAGATAAATACTATGGATTGGAAGTTAGAAATTAGAGTTTATGATCCACTTGTTACGTACAGTTTTGACCCCAAAAATCGAGCCGGTAATCTATAAAGAGAAACTCTGTGAAGTACCCTGTTAAAAAATCTGTTTCGATAAAGTACCTACCGAAAACCTCGAGTGTACTAATAAGAATGGTTACCGACTAACTCAATGCGGGGTTTTCTAGAGAAAAGCCCCAGATGAAATAACAAGAGGATGCCACAACCGGAGATCAGGAAAGTGATTCTAGCCAAAATCAAACTAAAATAAACTGAAATAATATACCTATTTAGCAACTGCTAGCTGAAACTGTACAAAATCATATGTTAAATTACCTGAATATTAATCAGGCCTTCAAGTAGTTGCAATATAATTTATTAAGGCAAGGCCGGAACTATTACCCATACATTAGTTGTGAAAAACACCAATACAAAAAAATTCTTTGTTCTCTTAAACAAATATGTCTTTAACTCTATTATACAATTATGCTTTTATCACAAGTACAACATAAACATTTTTAAGCAAAAATTAAAAATCATATACTTAGCTTAATGGAAAACGTTTTCGGCGAACAAAATTTCATTCTACTTTTTTAGCCCAATAACAAGAGACGTACTGTGGATACTTTTATAAATTTATACAATTAAATAAAAAAAAGTTCATTCACGTACATTTACTGTAGGTTGTAGTTCCAGAAGTTTGATCATAAATACCTGGAGTGATTTTTGAAAACAACCAAAAACCTTTATCTTCTGAACTTAATTTGGTTTGATCATATTCTATTGGGAATGCGAAAGAAAGACTAGATGTTTTGAATCAACATGCATTTGTTACTAAATGAAGTTGTCGATCTAATGGGTACCAAGATGTTCCTAAAATTAAAAGTAACAAACCTGATTTTTACGATTCCAACCTTTACTAACCAACTCGATACCCTTTCTTCAAGGTTAATTAACCTACTCAAGTTACGTACTATCTGTTTGGATGGTAGCGACAAAGTTTTTAACAAAAAAACTTTCCCACCATAAAACAATTCGAGGATAGGTTATCTTTGGAGAAATGAATTGAGATTACAAATTGTAATTACTTGATTTGTTTTTTCTCTACTTAGCATATGTACTATTAACTTATTTGGAACCTTTGACTGGACCCAGATGAAGGACTTTATTTTTTAAATAGCCAAGACGATGAAGTCATAGACGCCAGTAATCAAAACAAATGAGTCATAAAACTGTAATAATTTATGAATACAAAATAGCCATGCTATTATTTCTAACCTCACATCCGTCATAATGAATTCAACAACTTTTGAATATGAACAATTTAAGACTCTTCCTTGGATCAAGAATGCATGTAACCTGAAAATTATATTTCTTAAAGGAAATTACCTTACCTTATTGATGGTATTTACCAATACAGAAACTATTAAAATTAAATGTGATTATAACCATTTCAAAGGAATGCCGCACATTTTAGAAAAATTTAATGTCCATAGGCGTAAGTTCCATAAAGATAACAATGCAAGGTTTAATAATTTATGAAACTTGTTAACTTCTTTTGATATTTATCGTTAATCAAAAATGAAAACTAAAGACATTTAGGAAAAAAACTGAATATCTCATCTCAGAGCTATTCCAATTGTATTTCTGGCGTGTTGTATATGCTTCAGTATTCCGTAGCAAACAGAATTCAGCATGCGTTTGAAACTCTATTAGCAGTTACACAAAGATTGTGGTTTGCGCATACCTGCTCTCCTCTAAGAGCGTTTTACGATACCTCCACCATGTATATATATTTTTTGTACTTCACGTCGACAAGTGGAATACCAACTTCAAATTTGTCAGTAGTTACGGAATAATAGCAGTTGCTTGCTGTAAATCGCGTATTCCTTAGACTGCGTTTAAGGGTTCTTTACAATACCTCTACTACTCATGCTTACGAAATCGGACAATAATGAGACTAAATTAATAGTTTCGTAATTAGTTAGCTGAAGGATGATCGCCTTCAAAGGAGTTTCCTTTTGATGGCATGCACTTAGTCCAACGATTCTGCCAATGCTGGTAAAATTCCTGGAACTGTTCTTCAAAATGTTGTGTAATAAGACTCTCGTCACAACATATTTAATTTCTTATGTTGTTTGAAAATGGTGTCCCATGACTGCCAATTCGATTTTTGGAAATAAAAAGAAATCGCACGAAAGAGATCTGACGAATAAGGTAGCTGTGGTGGTACTTAAAAATTATTGTACATAAACTTTGAATGAAATGGTGCATTATCGTCATAAAGAACCCAACTACTAGCATTGTTATGTTTGTGTTATCCAGTGAAGTTTCAACACTTGTTTAACAACTCAAGGTAGCGATTAGCTTTATACGTCTTGTCTGGTGACCTGTTTATTTTGAAGTTTGAAAAGAAAATCGATATCATATTTACACGAGAATGTTAATCTAACAAAAATTTGTTTATATTATGATACAATAAAAATTTCCACTTATACGTTTATGTTTAAAGTAATATTTGTAACTTAAAACTAGTTTGAATTGCACAAGCTGAGCCAATAATTATTAAAAATTAGTATCTGAATTTTAAGTAAATAATCAAAAGAATTTATATCCTTGATTATGAGTTAGTATAACTTTTGTCATATTATAAGGAATGATTTAACCTGTAGTTTAGACATCTGTGATATTGTTGCGAGTCTACATGTACAGAACCGTACATCAAAGGACGTTGTTATATAAAAAAATCTAGTAGAAAAGTTTACTATACTAAAATTAAATTTGTTGCCGCTTTCTGAAACCTTTAGTTTTTTGTGAATATTTGTTGCAAATTTTGTAAGTGAAATAATTAAACATAAAAAGGAATACTGATTTATTATATGAATAACTTAAATTAAATTTATTGTTTTATTTTGAACATTGTGTCCAGAAATAGGGAAACAATAAAATTCTTTGATCTATATTCCGAAATAGGTGAGATATTAATGGTGACCTATTGGTAATCATTTTACAGAGTTTTTATCACTTATAGTTGTTATACTACATAATTTTTATATTATTAAAAGGTTAAAAGGAAAGGCTCTTTTGTAGTATTGTCTTACAGTAGTCCTCAAGTAACTCCAATAGTGTGGTTAGATAACGATATATTTTTATTACAGGAACTGATTTTATATGTTGTCTCCTTTGCAATAGCAAAGTAGTAAGAACATTCCTCTTATGTTCTTTTTTTTTCTAACTACATCTTTTCATTACAGGTGCTGTGCACTGACTTTTGATAACTGTACTTACACAGCAAATGCGATATTTTTCTTTGAGCGTTTCCAAGTTTTCTTTTAAAGTACTTCTTGGTTTTTATGAGCCTAGGACTTGGTGGCGCCTTCTTTAGCGTTGTTCTAATTATAGCTTTTATTGAGTATGAAGTATAGTTTTTGCAGATCCACGACAATTTCTCATTGCTCTACCCAGTAATTGACCCTTGGCTACATCAGGAGACCGTATTTCCTTTAATAGCTTCTTTTAGGAAAGGGATTTTGTAGTTAGTCACACTATCACATCTTGGTAAGACGAAAAACATTTCAAGTTTTGTCATAAGAATTTCTCAACATCAAAGCCTCTCTCAAATACGATTTCATCACCGGGGTGACTGGATATCCTTTTACAATGACGTAATTTTTATCTAGTTTATAAATAAATGCAAAAATTACCCTACACTTAACCTTTGTTGACATTAAATAATTGCAATATAAATACAAATATACTTTCCTTAAAAAACTTAAGTTTCTAACATCAATCTGGCCAGGTAAAATCTAAAAAATACTATTAAGTTAAATCCATCAATAATATTCCCACTCCAATTTCTCCCACTTCCCATATTAGTTACATTCTGAATCCCATTTATGGAAAGGCCATTAATAATAAACATAGAATACAGTTAAATACCGATTTTCCTTTTACCATTTTATTGTCTGTTCAAATACTGAAGTTCCATGCTTTAATTACTACTAAATTTTACCAATAAAACTTAGATTTAAAATTCACATGTATATAATTATAAGTGTGGACATAAAAGTTTATAGTTACTCATTGTTTAAATTTCAATTCCTCAAAGCTTTCAGGATGTTCAAAAACCTCCAACATTTTAATTTCTTTTTTTGCAGTTGACACATCTTCCTTAACTGAACACAACCCACTTATATGAGCTATCTTTGCACGTAGCCATTTTGTTGTAGCACGCACAAGTTTTCCTAATCCTGCGCATGGATAAAGTTTGCGTTTAAATTTTCACATTTGGGGAAATACACGTTAAATCTTGAAGCTGGTTTCGTTCAACTTTCCACTTTCTTCTCTCCCTTCCTACTTGTTCGTATTACTATATCTCTTTCAAAACTTTCTGAACTTCACTTCCAAACTTTCAAATGTCGTGCTTAGTTGTTATATCACATTTTTACCTGTATAAAAATCTTATTAATTGTGGTCAGCATCCGTTAATGCAATATGATTAATGATTATGATGAATAAAAGATTGTTGTCACGTTAATTAGGTAACAGTCCCGTACTTTTGCAATTACCATTGAATTTCTGGCCATGTCTCCAATATCATCTTCTTTGTTAACGATTTCTGCAATTTTCACGGATTAATTTATTTCATTAATGTATACTATGTTTTTTTTATTTCATGACGACCTGCTTTCTATATCTATTTAACATTTTTGTAATACATATTTATTACATTTGTATGTTTTATAGAATCTTTCATTTCACTTGTTTTATTGTGGCCGCGTTTATTCTATTTAATAACTAATGCATTATCTTAGTATTGTATTAAGTTCTACCAATTTATTTTAAGAAAATTATTTTTTATTGTTTTAATTATACTAACTGCCCTAATTAAAATAATAATTTTTTAAAAACAACCGAGTTAAATTTTAATGTGTTACGGTATTCCGCGCAGGCACGAAGGAAAACAGTAAAAGTCAATAAAAAAATCGCCTACATCGAATACCGCAACAAAACCAGCGGCAGAATGGTAGAATCGAAATCGAAAAGTATCAGATTTCGGGCTAACTCAACGTTGTAGAGTGGGGTGTGTGATCAGAAAGAACACATTTGAAAGCTCAACATGAAATTCACAAACCGTTAGCTACTATTGTACAAAAAGGAATATTTACAGAGGCCAGAGAGCCCACATTTGCGCAATCGTTCGGTCAACATAATGTAAATACAAGTGTTACTCATATATAACACAACCTAGGTATAGGTAAACAAATATAAAACTGAGAATCTACATAATATTTACATATATAATTACTTAACGCTTTAAACCCTAAATATATATACAAGAAAAAAACAATAGACATAAAATTTACATTACTTCTAGCCTGTTCTTTAAAGTGCACTTTGTAAATTTAGGATTTCACGAATAAAATGTTAAACTTTAGAGAGTTAATAGTAAACAAATTGTGAAGCATTTAGTCAATCTTAATAAGTAAAAATTGCTCTACTCATGCTTTGGTTTTATATTATTTGTGACTAGAAACAATCACGTAAGCACAGTGCACAGAGACGAAAGAGTAAATTTTAACCACAGTGTGGTTAGGAATCAACAAAAGAATTGTCTATATTTCATCGCAGCAACAAATGACAAGAAATAAAACAGCGTACCTGTACCTTAGAAAGTATAGTTGTCTACCACTGGCACCATAGCGGATTGGAAGGTGCGTATTGCACTTTCCGACGGACTGTATGAAGCAATTCCAACTTGACTAACTTAGTTTACCCTTTAACAAGAAGGCATCTTAATTAACAGCGCGACTTACTGGACTCTTTTACGAAAAAGGGCTTGGTGTGGAATAATGAGCTTTCAAAGTACGGTCTGTATTTATAAAGAAAAGATCCACGTAGGGGCAAGGTGTTTTGCTTTCAAAAACATCGCCGAAAGATCTGTAACGATCGCAGTTTTAATAATAACATGTACATTACTTGAAGGATCGGTCGATTGGTTTACGTTATCTTAGCTGAGGGTTGGTCAAGCGGTTTTCTTTTTTGTTTATTTACAGTGTGGCTTTGAATAGGTGAGACGTGGCTGTTCGTATCTCCAGCTGGAAGAGGGGAGGTGCTATCATTTGCCTTATACGCACCGTGACTCTTAGGTTGTTGCTTAATTAAAACTCGGATCATACTATTTGGTATATTTAACTACTAAATATATAATTTACTTATTATATTGTCATCTTTAGAAATTTAGACGTTAGATACACCACTGTTATGCAATAGGTACATTCCCTATTACTTATGTTTAGTACAGGTACAAATTACATCAGGCATAAAACTTACCCGTAATAAATTCAGTCACTGTAGCTTTCACTAAAACCAATTTACCCATCGGTCAAATCATGAACTACCTGTTGAAATCTGGAGTGGAACTACCTTTCTTTTATTCTTTTTTGCTTCCTCGCAGTCACTCTGTCCTTCTTTTACATTGTTAGCTTTGCTTATATCCGGTCGGTGACCAACAGCTACCTAATGGGTTGTGCTTGGACTTTGACTTTATTATTTTTCTGCTGTGCATGTCAACTTCGACATTATAAGCTATTTTTCTGGCCTTATATTACAATATGATGTTTCCTCTATTGGAAATATGAAACACTTTCTGCCTCCACTCGTTGGATACAAGTGTAGCTTTATCCTTTATGGGTTGTTCGCGGCTAAGTCTGGGAATTACCTCAAGGGTGAGCAATGAGAAAGGGCGTGGGGATGGTATAAACTCTACAATTAGCTAACATAAAAAGAAAAAGGGAAATTGAGCGCCACTGTATCTATATGGACAACACAAGAAATTCAATAGTCCTATGAGAAGATACAGAAACTCATGGGATATAAGCACCCTAAAAACTTACAACCTCTTCAATCTCGATGATCCCGAAAGAAAAAGTACACAACAAATCTTCTAATAAAAAGACACTGTTTGTGCTTTTTAATAAAAAAGCATACTAATAATTACGAGTGGATAATCTTGAGATTACCACACCAAAGGTATTTGGATTAAAAATTGATATCTAGAATAAATCAATTGTAACATATCTGTGTTTTTAAATCACTTCAGCATTTGCTTAATTTCATTATTCAAAAAATTTATTTTCTCTAAAATATTCTTATTAAAATTAATTGTGCATGGAATAAAAAACTTGAGTCCAAAAATGTAATTTAATATAGTTTCTCTCTTATCGTTTTTTTTTGTTAATATAGTTACAAATACAAAATAATAAAATTGAATTCTGGTTTTTCTTGTAAATCTGTCTTGACATAACAAGACCTTAAATTTTTATAATATTTCAAAACAAGATTTCTGATACCCAATGGACAGATCTGTGTATTGGTTTACATGTATTTCACATCAGTTTAATTTATTTCTTTATATAAAATTTAAATCACGTGCAGCTAACTTGGATAAATAAAATTTCAAACTTATTCAGATATAATGACCTTATTAAAGATTAGACATCTGTAATGAATTTTTAAAAAAACAGGAAGTGGACTTTAGGATCACAATACTTTAAACCTGTTCTTAATGAAGACGTTACTCCTTGTTATCGAACTGCGATGCACATTTTCCGGATCCTGCTTACAAATTTGATGCCCAAAAAAAAATCGAACAAAAGCTGCACGCTTTTTGTTAACGAAAGTTGCCCCAATCTCTATACATATACATCTAATTACTTCATGCGCTAAGGAAATAAAGATATTTTATATTAGTATTAAATTACTTGAATAATGCGGTCTCACCATTAACAAATACCGACTCCCCGAACCATTTTCAAAAGGAAGCGTGGTCTAGTGCCTTGCCGGAGTCACAGGAATGAATATTCTCCTGTGCCCCCAAGACGACCAACTTTCCTGCGCCTATCTCGGCACGCCTATTCTGAGGCCCCACTTGTCACGAACTCGTGACCCCATCTGTATAAGTTGCAGTCTTGATTACATCTCCAACTACAATGGTCGGCCCGGCTATCCGTGCCATGAACGTAAAGAACAGCTGATCCCTTGCGCGTCACCTCGTGACCGTATTTACGCAAGCGCTATCTTAATTTTAACAACTGAAAGGATATAATCCGCCTATGGATTAGGCAACACAAACAACTAGTTCCTTTTCAAAAATGTTTTCCGAGTGTATATTGTTATTAAATATTTCTGGGTAAAGCATTTAAACTAATTAAATGGTCATAATTTCCTGTTCCATTGTGGAATTGTTTCTTTCAGATATAACAATATCAAATACAAGAATCAAATATCACAGATCAACAATGCATAGATGTGATTCCTTCAAAGCTAGTGCTACAGAATATATATTCGTTACAAATAGCGCATAGGTTGAAGACCTGAATGAACTTCTAATAAATTTAACTTTAAATACTATTTCTACAAATGAGGCTATCTAATTTTACTAGTTTCCTATTTTAACATTCCTAATTAATTTTTTTTCATTGGGTGGGTATATGCGGGGTACTACATAGCCCCTTGCGTTCTAGAAGAAAACACGTTTTTTACAAGCATGCTTTCCTTCTAGTCCTCTCTTCGTACCTGCTGGATAACTCAATTTAATTCCTTAATTATAACTTGTCTTATAGTCTAACATGATTGTTTTATTATTTTCATTAACTTTCCTATTATGTATTAATAATTATTTTCGGAAACTCGTTTGCATTTTCCCCTACTATTTTCTTTCACTATTCTTTTTATATTTTGGTTTTTGAACTTTCGCACTTTCACTTAATGTTTGACTGTTTGCTAGCAGATGGGTCGGTAGTCACAGAAGTAAAGGTAAGTATTTTAATTTCATGGGTATATCTCCATTTTTTGTCTGATTTATGCTGTTTAATTTGTAAGATTGTTTTGTGACCAATGAACTGGGTCAGGATAAATCTGTTGGGTACATACTTGCTTAATATTAGGTGGTTGTGGGGAGCTTGTTGAGCTTGTGAGCGTTTGTTCTGGTGTTGATCGGCTTTCAACTGTTGTTGCCGTTGTAGTCTCTTTGTGGTAGTTTGTTATGAGTATCGTAAAAAGTGTATTCCAGATACTTGCGAAAATTGAAATACCAAATCCTATTGTTTTATATATTGTTATTCCGTTTGCGACTGTACCAATTATATATTTAATAATTTTTAGTATTACATAAAATCCAATAATTCCCCTGCAAAACATTTCAATGTCTGTAAACCATCCTCAAACATATTGCAAGAATTTTCCGACGGCAGCTGCAAAAACCTACCAGCTGTAACAGCTTGCCAACAAGAAGATGTGTTAAAAAAGAATTTTTAACAAATAAAAACAATCTCATAATTTTGAAATACTTGCACAGCTGCAGAATAACAGTATGAACTTGGTATAGGTAACAAACCCATTCCAAGTGTTAATTTACTAGGCAGGTGGTCAAGTGGCCTTATCTTTTAAAAGAAAGTTATGAATTTATGTGCAGCTCTAATTGAAATGTATTCACTGCAGGTGATAGAAAATATTGCAACTACTTTGTAACTTAAAGTTGCTAAGCAGCTATGTGATTTTACAAGGGAACATATTATAGAGTAAATACTTGATAGAAACTAATTTCAAGTGGAAGGAAATTTAGCGTGTTGATCGATAGCTTTTATGATTTGTTTAGAAATTTTTGAGCTTTTTAGATAAAAGTAGTACGACTTATATTTATGCAGAAAAGATTGCTTGTAGGGTTTTGAACGTAAGAAATGCTTAATTAAGATTAACTGTTCGTGAAATCTATTATACAAGGTTGGTTCTTATTTATTCTATCCATCTAAATTTACTAATATTTCCTCTCCTACCTAATTTATCTCTAGCGTTCCTGATGATGCATTGCCTGACTTGATCCATAGGATAAACTGCCATTGTATAATTAGGAATCATCTTCTAATGTAGTACAGATTTTTCTACGATTACACAATAATGCATTTCTTATGTATTTATGAATGGGCCAATAATAGTACTCATTATTTCGTAGGTGTATATGAATTCATAATCCAGTACTTTTAACCAATCAGGAACAAATCAGATCGTGAGTTATGATGATAATTCAACACCTCTGACCAATCAGTACAAACCTTTATTTTTTATAATTCGCGATGTGTAATTTTCGTATGCAAGGTAGGCTGTTACACTTTGACAAATAAGTTTTTGCTTGTCAGTGTTTGCGATATTAGTTAGAACGTTTAGAAAATGTCTGATAATGTAGATTTCTGTAGTCGTGGGAAAATTATAGTATTCTACTCGCGAGTTATGGTCATTACTCATTCGGATTACGCCGTTCGCCCTAACGGGCTCGCGGCGCAAACCTTCGGAATGAGTAATGGCTATCATAACTTGCTCGTTGAATAATATACTATTATTATATTTGCTAATTGTTGACGCCGGCAACAAATTCATTTTGATTTTAACTACAAATATTATTATTCGATAAATTATTGTCAGAATAGCATTCATTTCAATGTATTAATTTGTAGATAAATTGAATCATGTGCCGATTCTGACAATAACTAAATTAATACTCAGACAGCAACAAACATAGGTGTGATTCGATTTTCTTGTAAATAGTGGCGTTACATATTCGACAAAATAATCCCTTTTTACCCGTCTTGGAAAGCGGGTTCGAAAACGGTGACGCTATAAATTGGCGATACTTGCCTTCCTTCAATGACCGTCCTAAATCTCACCCTTTAACACCTATTTAAAGTGAGCTGCAGACCTTAGGTAAGTCCATTGTGTCTTTATTATATAGTTTAAAAAATACTGTTCGCTGTGTCTTATACTTATATACGCAGTAACATGGAAATTGCAACATCAAAAGGGGTTGGGAATTTATTTGACCAAATTTGGTAGATATGTTTAACTACTCGAAGGTAATAGTAGATTAAAATTTCGTTGCGATAGATCAAGTGATATTGGTATACTTGAAACTTCTGTGATTTCCTTTTAATATTATTATCCAGTGTATTTCTTGCAGTTTTGGTTGAATACTGTGTTGCATCTGTTTAACTTTAGTTGATTTTCGTGTTTTGAGTGTCTAGAGTGTGGCAACGTGGAAATTACCGCCAGTGGAGCAAATTTGACAGAGGATGACTCGCTGGGTTGCGAGAAGGTGGTCTTTTGTTCAGGGAAATTGCAAATCGCCTTAACCGGAACCAATCCCTAATTATGCGTTGTTATCAATTAAGGACTAAGGAGGGCCAAGAATGTCGTAAAAAGGGAAAGGGCGGCCGAAAGCAAACTAATGAGGTGACATCCCCATCTTCGCCTAATGGCTATAAGAGATCGATTCTTTAGTACCGGGCCAATTGCTGATCATTGATTAGGTAATGAAGGTCGTTCTGTAACTCTTCGAACGGTTTATCTGCGAACTAGGACTTTCGGCTTGCAATCTTATCGACTACATCTTGCGTTATGGCTTACGGCTTAGCACTGACAGTAATCTTTAGAGTGGTGCAGTTGGCGAATACACTGGAACCTGGAGTGGCATACGATAGTATTCAGTGATGAATCCCGGTTCTGTTTAGGTATGCATGATGGCCGCATGAGAGTCAGACGAAGACGTGGGGAACGTGCTAATGTTAAATTTCCGTTGAAGGGCATGTGCACCGAACCTTTGGAGTTATGGTATGGGGTGCTATAATATATGGAAGTAGGTCTCAGTTGGTGTTCATCCTAAGCATTATGAACGCCGAGCGCTACAATAACGAAGTTTTTAAACCCTGTTACGTGCAAACCGAATTTGCACTTTAACATTGTTAGTAGTTTAGTTTTTGATATACGGAAGTTTCCCGCCATAATTTTCAAATACGCGGTACGCGGAAACTTTTAAATGAACTGGGCGGTACTTCCGTATGTCATGGTAGTGAGTTTGCGCAAGAGTGAATATCCCTAGAGGGTTAGGACTATACTAGACAATGGGGTGGGGAGAGTTCTCCGCTTCTCGCGGAACAACGTGGCTTTTTGCCTTTGATCGTGAAGTGATGTGCACGTGATTGTCTGGTAACGTATCTTAGGATTTACCTATGTAGAAATCCCTTCCTAATTATCTCTTGTTTGTCTGCCTCTACCTTCTTCCTGTCCAAACCTTACATAGGTAAGAATTGCTGCCACCTGGGATTACCGAACTTCACGCCTGAGGAGGACTCATGTCTACCGTTAGCTAGCCGAAGCTGTTCCTTGACGCATTTGATAGCGTCGACGTTCATCTCTAATTCTTCCGGGAGGAGCCCGAAAGGAGTGGTTAGAAGCCTACCGGAGCGCGATTTCAGGCGACATTAGGATACCTGATGTAAGTAAATCGTTACTTAATTTGCATGCGCTTATTTCCTTGTTTTTGAATTATTTAAATTTGCGTAGTATTACAAAATATTGATGACATTATCAGTAGTTGAACCGCGCCTAAAGCCGTATAAGATTTGGTGCTGCCAACTGTGATAGTGTCTATCATACCACACCGCCGGTGTAGTAATTATCGAACTTTAAATTTTAACTACCGTTTTCCCGTAAGAACCCTATATCATTCCTTATCTCCAACAACTCGAAGACCCGCTTTTCCGGCAGGTTAATGCCCGTCTTGATGTAGGGAGGACTATTCTCAACCGATTTAAAAACGCCCATGTCAATATTGTACCATGGCTACCTGGATCTTCCGATATTTCGCCATTGAATATGTGCCGGGCATTATGGGTAGAAGACTGATGGACCTAGCAAATCCTCCGCATACACTGGAAGCTCTCCGGCATGCAGTGCAGGTTGCTTGAGACACAATACTCTAACAGAACATCAACTACCTACTGACTTCGATGCCACAAGAGGCGAGGGAGTGTTTAACAAATGGTAGGGGGACACAAAAATTGTGTTAATCTTTTGGTTTTTTTCTTTAAAATTTTAATCAATTATTACCTTTGAGCAGCTAAGCATATCTACCGTTTGGTTAAAAACACCCTATCCTTCTTGGTGTTGCAAATTCCATGAGTACATTACATAGTGTTACATATTAGTTAATTATTTTGAGAAATTTATATTATCCATAACGAAACAATACAATAGAATGGACCAAAAGTAAATTGAATCACGCAAAAACTGCTGGGGCTGGTGATTAAAGCACGCTTTCACCAAATGTGCTTTTCATATTTCTCTTTATAAGGAATCGAGCACAAGTAAAACAGGCAATGGTACAAAACGTGTACAATTTAATGGACTAAGAAAAAAATTGAAAAACTCCTACAAATCGGAGGCTAGACGTTAACTTATCCCCAGGATTTGTTTTCATTTCTTTGCTATAAGCAAATGAGAACAATTGAAACAAACATTGGCACAATTGAGTACGAAACAAGCACAATTCAATGGAATAAAGAAATTGAAAAATTCAAGGAAGCGACGGGTTAGCCATCAACTTAGCTCCCGAAGATATGCTTTCATTTGTTTCGCTATAAGTAAATAGCACAATTGAAACAAACACCGGCACAATTGAACACAAAACGGACACCATTTCAAAAACTTTAAAAACAGGGACTAATCGTCAACTTTGAACCCCCAAAATTTTTTTTTCTTTCGCTATAAGCAATGAACACAATTAAAATAACCACCGGTACCATTCAGCACAAAACGAGCACAATTAATGGACTAAGAAAAGATTGAAAACCGAAAGTGGTGCCGATCTGATTCAGTTCCATCACTGAATAAAATGGATACCCTCAATTACATACGAATTTGACCCTTTAACCATCATTTACAATCTGTTGTCCGCGAGTGCAAAATAATAAATGGGGTTTTCATATAAGCTATCAAATAGATGATTTATTATCGTAACGAAAACATAGATTTCTACTTGGAACAAAGGAAAAAATATAAGAATCCTTTCTTTGAAGTCCCTGCAGAAAAATAAGAATTGTAAAACAACCTTTGTTGAATGAAGTTGGCTGAGATTAAATGGAAATAAATCTCTTTGTTTACATAAGCAAATTAAACTCTATTGAGAGCTTTTGTAAGAATATCTTTACATTTAAACGCATAATAACAGAAACTGGGGTAAATTATTTCATCTAAAGACAAAACTTGATCAAACAGTTTTTGCGCTTTCATCTATAAAGCTCTCCTTTCTCACTATGTAATTGGATGTAAGAAAATATTAGTTCTATTGATTCTTAAAAGCTTCCTCATCACACAAGGACTCAAAGGCCTTGTTTAACACATAGAACATTCGATTAAGTGCGGCCAAACAAAAGTTTATCTCCGCTAATGTTGAGGTACGCGGAATAAGTGAATTCTTTAAAGACGAAATTAGCAGAACGATTGTGGTTGTGTTTTATAACAGCGTTCTCTCTTGGATATCTTGCTACAGTATTAGTCTACTGCGAATTGAAGAAGAATACAATGCTGTAAAATAATAGAGAAGACTATGTACAATGTCACGCGAGTTATGTAATACTCCAATTGTTATATATATATATATATATATATATATATATATATATATTGCCGTGGTACTCTGGTAAAATCCTCACCAAGAAAATTATTTTCGAAAATAATATAAAATTTTCAAATTCGAAAATAGAAAAATTTCCAAAAATTTAAATAAGTCAAAAAAAAATTGCTTACCCGTTTTCCTCTCTTCCTCAGTTGAACGGCCTTCTTCAACTGCTTCCGGCTAGCTTATTAGGACCTTCTTTTGGATAGCTACATTCATTCATAAATCCTATCATTCACGTACACGCCCAATAAAACCACAAAATACAACAAACATACAATCTTTTATTTATTCCTATTTACAAATGCAATTCATTATTATTTTATTGTTCACATTACACTTCTGTAAATTTTATTCTGTAATGTCCTGTATTTAATTTTAATATCATCAAACACATAAATGTACTCGGAGTAAATGGACCTTGAATAATACCTTCTCTAAAATTCCTTCATTATAATTTATTTATTTATTTTAATACTATAAGTAAACTGTGGGGTATGGTGAGCTCATAATAACCCAATTAATGTATGCCCTTCACTTTGCATACTCTAAAACTAAACAAAAACAAAGCCATGTACTCTTCACAAAATTTCACGTTCTCAGGGAACGTTTAAAAGCTTTCTAGACACCTTCAATTTCTAGTTGAATACCGTAATAAAGTTATTTACACATATTCAGTTCAATACGTGAATAATTCACACTACCTTGAAAAACACTCTCATACGCCACCCCAAATGTTTACAGTTTATAGGAATCACAATGTTAAATCGTTACCTGGAATTTCTAGAAGATCTTCGCTCTGTAGATGATGCCATGTAAATTTCTATCTGGTCTGCAGGTCGATTCTCTCAATTACTAGACGACTTCCATTTCAGTTGATCCGCCAACGCCTCCTTCTCGGTGTAACCAAATTCCAAATTTCATTTCACAGTAATCTACGTTATTTAATGTCCCGACACGAGTTGATAATATATTATAGGCGATACCTCAACTTAAAATAAGTACTATCGGCACACTAACCGCGTTTTTAATTAATTTATAGGCTATCACTTAAGCAATACAATTTAAATTATTCGTTAATACCTACAACTTTGTGTCAATTTTTATACGTGCCTTTGGGACGATCGAAATAATAAGGCACGCAGTTAAAAGACAAGAGAGCCAGTCCTAGTTCTCTAGAGTATTTATGTCGTTCGACTGTAACCTCTCCAGGCCCCCAGTTATCCGAAATCCACTGCACACCACACACATACAACTTTGCACTCAACCCCAATTTCAAATCTGCGAATTTCAATACCTCGTTATAAATTTTTAAGAAAATCACGCTACACTATTCTCGTGTCTATGCCAAGCTGAACTAACATATCGACCAATCGTAGACTTAATGACGTCTCTCAAATCCCTCCTCTGCTATTGTGGTCGCATGCTTATACGTTTTCTCCGTCTCAGTCTAACCTCGCTTGAGTGGTTGAAAAATCAATATGCTCGTTTGTTCACTGTTTACCCACGTGGACTGTCTGTGTGCGTTAAATAACCCACTTATTAGCATTTCCCGTGAATATAAGCGACGGTTTTACAATATACCTAGAATCTTTGTTGGTTATCTACAGAAATTAATGGAACGTGACATTTAAAAATACGCAGGTGTTCAATCGTAAAATTTTAAATAACACTTCTACGATTTGGATTTTCCACGTATTTTAACCCTCTTGATATATTTGTACCCTAGCCACGCGTCTCACCTTGGTATTCCCGGGCTTTTAACTTATAATCGTTCAATTAAATTCAAATTAATTAATAAATTAATGGCATTGGCTTCTACCATTTACTTTCTTTGCACACCTACTTAAATTTCATTAATTATTTATAAAATTTCGTTAATACTTGATACTTAAAAATGAATTAACTAATATAACCTTCGCACTTAATTTCTGGTTGTTCCTTTATACAGGGTGTTTTGAAATTGCTTTGTTTATATTTATTTTTGATCTATTAAAACCATTATAATATATATATATATATATATATATATATATATATATAAAGAAACTAATAATTAGGAAATTATTAGAAATATAAGAAAATGCGCTAAGTGATGTGCAACAATGTAAATGAAGAACAATTCATTCAATTTATTAACGTTCATGGGAACGGAAGCGCTACTTTGTAGCACAGAGATAAGTGACACTGCAGATGTCAGGTCACAGGCGGTCACAGACAGTCACGTACCGAGATTACCTAGAAAGGAAGCTCGCAACAAAGTAATTATGAATAGCATTAAGATAGCAACATTGTATTATGAATAGAGTCAAGTGTAAGCAGACATTAAGTCTGCAAGTTCCCACAGCCATGTGAGAGGGTAGGGATATTATAAAAGGCCCGGGAGTCCCAGTCGACGACAGTTAATCCATCGTTCAGCTTTTACCTTGCAGTTCGTAGATTACTCATTTTGTGTAATTAATTAATTAATTTCGGACTTAGAATAATATTTCAAGATTGTCAAAATTTCAATTAATTTCTGTATAACAAATAAATAAATGTGTTAAGAAGTTGGAAATGTCTTTTTAAAAAGGACCGCTACCAGCCACGAACCTTAACTCGCGTTAACGTGTAACAGTTATTTCTTAACGACTAAGCTTCTTAGGTCTAGAAACAATGGTTACCTAGACAAAAACCCTTCGAAATTCAGAAGTAATTACTACATTACACAGCAAACACAAATTGCGGAAGTGACTATTATGCACATTTTATCTGAGTATGTCTGTACTTTAATTTGAATGCACGGAAAAGATAGGGAACTAAAACAATCATACAAAATATAGTACAATTCTAACAGCGATATGTCAGTTGTGACTAAATGAGTGCTAGCGAGAGTAACATTTGCTATACATACATATACATATGTGTGTATATATATATATATATATATATATATATATATATATATATATTGCTGTGAACGCTAGGCTCTAACTAATCGAGCCCCTCCGTTGGGAAACCATAATGTTGTGAACGCTTTCCTGAGTTAGCCCTAAAAAATATCTAAAAGAGATTCCAGTCTCACAAATTGAGCGTCATAATGTTGTGAAATACCTCGGCTGCTCAAATTAACACCCCAAAAATATGCTCGTAAATATCTACAACGACACTTACCTGTATTGCTCACTCTATGAACTCTTGCTTACTGCCTAGCCCTGCCATCATCTAAAATAAAATCACTCCCCTCAATCATACACACAAAATAATTCAACTCTCAAAATACAACACACTCTATTTTCATTAAATAAATACAACATTTTCAAAGCTCATTTTGTATTTACAATTATATCATTTGAATTAGTAACAAATCCTTTTTCAAAAATTTAATTAATTTTTTGATAACCTCAGAATAAAACAAATACCCTATTAAATTAATTGGGGTTTTCTCGTACCAGACGTTAAACCCCAGTCTTATCATGAGCTCATAGTAAAACTCTTTACGCTTGAGTGCAAATTTACAGCACTGTAAAAAATAAACTATGTCCTCTTGTACAAAACATCGCGGTTATCTTTATATTAAGACGGCTCCGTGGCGTAGTGGTATGTGTGTGACTACTACGCCCAAGGTCCCGGGTTCGAATCCCGACACAATCCGCTTGAAAAATGTTAGGCGAGCATTTTTTAGAAAAATACACCCTTGTTCGGATGAGAGGTAAAATGGAGGTCCCGTGTGTGAGTGTTGTCACGCACGTTAAAGATCCCTACCTTGCTTGGAACAGCAAGGGTTCGGCAAAATTCAAAATTTTCCAAGTAAAAAAAATTTGCTTCCTGGCCAATGTAGTACTTTCGGGCGGAGCATTGGAAAAAAATCACATGTAAGGTATCTTTATATTAATTATTCTTTTTCTACCTCATCAAATTACCTTATACCTTTAAAGTCCCTTAAAATTTTCAGTTCATTAAAATTTTATGAAATAAAATCACTCCAGAGCACAATAAAAATAAAGAGAAACACAGCTAATAACTACCACCAAATTTTTTTATCAAGCAAGTTACCTGGTAACCATTCTTCTACAGGTCTCTGCCAATCAGCCTTGAAATAGAAGCCGTCACGTATATCGTTAAGTTGTGGTATCGTTGCCAGTTCGAATTATTAGTCTATTCGTCACGCTGCTAACCAAATCTGACTTTATTTACATTAAACCCAATTTCTTCCAACGCCCTAAAAATTCGCATTTTCTTTTCATTTATAGAGCACCAATCAAAAATTGCTGCATTCATCAATCAATCCCAAATTTTAACTAATTTGGTACGTTCCAATCACCCAAATTAACAAACTTTAGTACTTACATACGCTCCGCTCTAAATACTTTCTATTCATTTCAGAATTGTAATTACTGGACTTCAACACAACTTGTGTTCACTTATAATTAATTATATTACTGCACTATTCAAAGTAAACTTGCAGAGCGAAGAAGTTAAGAAGAAGAGACCCTCCACCTCGTTAAAGGTTGTTTTATAAGAACTCCTGGACCCCTTCTTTTGAAGTCCGGCACGTATTTTACCCCCAACCCGACAAACATTCTTGGAAAATCACCAACCGTCGTCCACTTATCGTTAAAATCTCAAACGGTTTCAAATTTTCTTCGAAAAATCACGCTCGAAACACCTAAAATTCATCAGAAAGTGTACGAAAACAGTCAACCATCTTTGCATTTTTTGCGAAAACTACTCCAACGAAAATCGATTCTACGTACAGTCACGCCTTTTTACCCCAAACCATACCCTTTTCATCTCACTTTCACCTATTTCTTACCTTGTTCCACATATGCTACACTCTTACACATCCCCGTTGAATGTTTCCCTACCATGTCTTTAAACTGTTACGCGTCTATACGTCACGTCCAATGAGATCGCTTAATTTCTCTCCAGAAATTATTGATTTTATTCCCCTATGCAAAACACGTTTATGTTTCCCTCCTATATTATCTCGACAAAATAAATTACGCCTCACTTATACTAATGTGTTCTATACTCCATTCTTGTTTCTCTTAATTGCTTGTTTGTGATTTCCCTACTATACTACTTTTAAGATTAAAATCGATCCGACCAGTTTTAACGGTTTCAGCCCTTCTTGGAAAATTTAATAGGTTGTTTATGCTTTTTACATATAAACTTTGAAATAAACGACCGCTTGGCACGTTTCTTAATGTGTTTGTTTCTCTTTCTAACCGAAAAGCGTTAAACTTGTTTATCGTAACATCTGCTATAATTAATACATAGAATTTTTTCCTGTTTTGAAATGTTTCTGATTTACTACAAATATCGATCTTATGCTAACGAACTCCGCAAAAACTTTTTTATTATTTAAACTACAATTAAATTAGAATAAAGCGGTATTTTGAACTCGTTGCTTTTGACCATTCGTGTCCTACTTTATAAATATTGTTCCTTTGCTATTAATAAATGCTACCTCTTATTAATTAAATGCAAAGCTATAATGAATTAACCCAATATTCCTAAATTAAACTGACTACGCTCTGACTGACTAATCTAACAGACGTAATTAACTTACTCGTCTATTGTGCCTATATCCTAGCTTGTCTTAAAACCTATTTATGTGCTCCTACCCTATTATTAATTACACGATATTTCCCCCTATTTATAATTAAGAGAGTAACTTAACTAACCCTTTAGTTCTTCTCTTCATTCAAATATTTAATTAATATGTATGTACATAATCTGTACCTAACCCTATTCTAACAATTATTATATACGTCTACTCCAATTATTTATACCTATACTACTTAAATCTGACTCGCTTTTTGATACGTAAAGTCATTTTCTTTACATATTTCATGACACAAACTTTCAATTTATCTCTTATAAATACCATTCTCTTCTCATCTATTTCACGGACAATTAACATTAACTTATTATTGACATACTGACTATCCACTTGTTCAAACGCCCTTAAATTTTCCTGCTTGGCCTCAATTTGACTTAGACAAACCATACGGTACAACTTTAAAGGTATATACTCTTCCCTCTACGAAAAACCCTGTGTACCTTCTAGAATTTTTATGTAAAGGAATTCATCGGAACGAATTTCTCAAATCGAGTTTGCTAAAAATAAGTTTGCCACTTAACAACGTTAAAAGTGTGTCTATGGAAGGTGGACAATGAAACTGTGGTTTAGTCCGTTGATTGATCCTCCTCGCGTCCAAACATAAACGAATACTACCATCCTTCTTTTTAACGACCACCAACGAATTCAAAAAAACTGTGTTCCAGAATTCAATTATGCCGTCATCTAACATTTTTGTAAGCTCTTGATTTATCTGATCTCTATATACTGCGGGTATCGGATAGATTTTTGTATTAAATGGTGTTATACTACTCTCCCCTTCTCTTTAATAACCCAATAACTTTTTAATTTAAATTTTTTTTTAAATTAATAATAATAATATAATTAAAGATAGAATGATATGCCACGACTATATTCAAAATGAAACTTTCTCTCTCGGGGTCATCTGTCGGTATCACCTTTTTTGAAGCCTTAATCCTTTATAGATATAACTGGTACACCTGCACACGCATTTACAAGAAAACTCAAAAATCAATTTTAATTATAATATACTGAAATAAAAATTAATAATACAACAAAAGCAAATATTCAATATACCAAAAACTTAACCTAAAATTAACGTACCACAATAGGGTTCAATCTTAAAATAGACCATGAGTCTTTTTAATTAGCGCAATTTAAAAAGTTTTATGTATTATCAAATGAGCTCACTAACCTGTTGCTGGTGACTTCATGTTCGGTCTTTTCCACTGTAAAAGAATTTACATCAGAGTTACATTTTAATCAAGATAGCTAGCTGCACTCTACCGTGCATCATAATTAACTTGCTTGCGGTGCATTTAACTTTATGTGGGGTTAGTGGAGTGACTTCTAATTTTCATCAGCAGACGTCGACTTGTACTATCGATCTGTCTGAAAAATTGTTACTCCCCACTATTATTCACTGCACTAAAGGGACTTTTTCCGCCCCTCGATGACACATACCCAGCGCTGCATTAACTACATTCTAACATTTTCAAATGCTAATACAATATTTTACAAATATACATCTTCATATAAAAACATTAGGAACATTTATAGTCAAAATTTTATCAAGGACTTACAACTATTATAATTAAGTGCCATTACAATGGTTCAGAGTTGTCAACCTCCAACACATGCTCGTATCCCAATGCTGTGCTCGCCTGTACTCCTACCAGCTCTGAATGTTTGCTTAACAGCTCTTGCACCTATTCAACCTTTCCTTCTGGACATTTAAAAACATTACCTCTAATACTCTCTTCTTCATTTACCTCCATAACATTTATGTTTAACCCAGTGTCATCTTCACTGACCTTATAACTACTCTTCCAGGGCAAGTCTACGTCCCTAACCTTCATCAACCTCCTATCACGATTCCTATCTTTCTCATGCAATCAACCCCTAAAATACATTCAAATTTAAGTCCAGGAACGATGATGAATTCCTGCTCACAGCTTAACTCTCCAATTTCTACCCTCAATATTACTGAATTATTTACCACAGCAAATATTTTTTATTAGGAGCTATTAGATGACTCCTTTTTATTGGCATAACCTTATCCTGAATTCCAGCTAGTATCTCTTTAACGAATTCCTCCAATACCAAACTCGTCTCTGTTCCTGAATCGAGCAACGATCTTACACACCTATTTACAATTTTGATGCCAACCACCGGCAAACAAATTTTCTCTTCCTCTTCTGGTTCCGTTTCCTCCTCTATATCTATAAACTCGCGGGGATGTTCATATTTACAGACGTCGATTTCTAGTGGTTTGTCTGCAATTAAAAATTTTGCCTAGCTCTGGTTTCACCACTAGGTTCTGGTTGACCTTCCACTACTTGGGCATATGTCCTCCTGTTTGCCTCCTGTCCCTCTACTCTTTCCGCTGGATTCCCACTCGTCGATGACCTATTTATTTCCGGCGAGTTACTTTGCCTCTGTAGTCCCGGTCTGCTAGTGCTTCTAAAATAACCACCTCGTGGTCCCCAATGATTCCTGAAATTTTGACTCTGACTTGTCCCTCTCATATTGTTAAATCTTACATAGCTTATGTTCTTGTCTCTGCTCTCCCTAGGTCTTTCATTACTCACGTCATCATACCTTTGAAGGTACTCCAAAAATGTCTCCATATCAACTATATTTTGTAAAGCAACATGTTGCTTCTCTTCAATCTCAAAGTGTCTGGACAAATATTTTATAATCTGACGATCCGTCAATGGTGGACTGAGTTGTTTTTCTATGCTATATTTTCTAATAGCGTATCGTTCCCGGGAGCCTGAAACTCTCCTTTGTATATCCCTGTTATGAGATCACCCCTAACATGATCCTGTCTATGATCACTCCCATAATGTTTAAGGAATTTCTGCTCAAAATCTAAGTAAGACGTTATATCTTGCCCTACTAAATTATACCAGGCATCTGCGTTATCTTTTATTAAAGCCCTTACCACATTTAGTTTAGCCTGTTCATCATACAAATTACACACCAAGGTTCTAATATTATTTATAAAAATTTGTGGGTTCACCCTATTGTCTCCAAAGAATTTCATTTGTTGCTCTACCGAAATGTTACCAGAAAAAGTCCTTGGGCTATCCCTTGCTAAAGCACTAATATTCTGTTTGATCCCCGTTACTTCTCTTTCAAACCTCCCTAGCTGATCTCTACACGATTCAGTCACTTCTGTCATTTTCCCGTTGATCTCCTCTTCACAAAAAAAAACCTAACTCCACTTAATGTTTCGTTCATCTGCTCCAGATCGTACTTCAGATCATTCAATTTTTGCATTGCTGCTGCACTTGTGTGTGAACGTGCATGATCCTGAAGGAAATGATTTTCTTCTTACGCAATACAGGTCTTTTTCACGAATATTTTTATCCAGTTAGCCTAGAAGTTTAGCGTAATATTCACAGTTTATTGTTTGGCCCTTGGGAAGATAGTCAATTAGTAGGGCACCTTTAGCATCCCAAAAAACTGATGCCATAACTTTTTCAGCCGACTTCACGGACATTGCTTTGTTTAGTGGTGGCGAACCCCTATGTCTTAATTGTTTAGATTGTTGCTTGATTTTAGGGGTATAATAGTGAACCGAAGTTTTATCTGTCGTAACAAATCGTCGGACGAAATCAGTTATATTGGAGTTAAGGCGGTCTAAACTCTGTTGACAAATGCTCTTTCTCTGAAGATTTTGATCAATTGTCAATACGCGCGGCACTCATTTTGTCGAAAGCTTTTTCATACCTAATTCCGCAGTTAAGATATGAAATGCTCTTTCATCTGAAATACCTGCATCCTTATATAATAAGTATAAGTTTTGTATGCCCGTCTTTGTTCTAAAGTTGAGAGGCGCGAATCGATCGCTTTTTGGGATTTGCGTCCGAGGGTTTTGGAGTTGGAGGCGCGGGCGGATGGTGGTTAGGTGGAGATTTTTTGCGTGTGTTGCATAGGCCGGTTTTTATCGCGGAAAACCGATAACTTGCGGAGAAATAAGGATTTTCCGGAAAAAGATTAATTTGAAGCGGCGTATTCGTTAACGTGTTAAAAAAGCTTGGATCCCTCAAAAATTTTCGATCTAAAAAACCGAACGGGCGGTGCGACGAGGTCGGCAAGTGCTCGGTTGACGTTGGTACGAGAGAAAAGAAAGATCGAGTTGGTTTTCAAAATTCGTATTCGTGCGTTAAAAATATCTAATATATATCAAACAACGCTATTCGTGTTTTAAAACCTGAATTATTAACGGTTTGCAAGCTGGTACTATAGTATTTTCATAAAACAGGTATTCAAATTTGTATAATTACTTCGAGAAACGTCAAAGACAGGTAGGGAAACCCGACAGAAGCGAACGAATATGTACCTTCAAAATCTATGAGGGCACAATTTTTTTAAAGTTTGTTAAATTTAAAATTATACATCATCCAAAATTACGTATTAGTTCCGATAATTGATTATTATTATACAATAACATGGCTTTTTAATATACACCGGCTATTTGTTTCAAAAACAATTAGTTTTTAAGTTTGGCAGTTGTATATGATGATATCCGAGCATTTACAATAGACCGTGATTTGGTCAGAAATCAGTGGGATTCGTGTGTGGGCCGATTAATTGCAAGTATACTACTTACCGTTTTCCAAACAGTCTCGCTTCCGTAGCGCTGTGCTAAGGTGTCTGGCTACCATTCGTAAATTGAATGGTTCAATGCCCAGTTCAATTTACTTTTTTTTATTTTTACTCAACTTCATAAACAACCGTGTCAGCATTTATTAAATTTAATTAATTTAACAATATGCATTATAAGAATCGAATCGCATGCTAAAGCTACTTAAAACACTATCCGTTTCCTGGAATTCTCCAAGTTGTTTGGAAGTGTTGGCTTATGCATTAAGTAATATGGTATTGACGTTTTCTACTAAAAACACGAAGCGCGTTAGTGCGAGAGAGAAGGAAGATCGAGTTGTTTTCCAAAATTCTTATTACGCCTATAAAAATTGCTACTATATATATATATATATATATATATATATATATATATATATATATACGCTGTCCGTATCCTAAAACCTGAATTGTTAACAGTTTGCAAGCTAATGCTATGGTATTTCCTTAAAACTTTGATTAAATTTTGTATAATTCATTCGGATAACGTCAACAACATTTTGATGTTAGGCGCATATACAGACTATATTCAAACAATAGAATTTAATGTTTTCCTTTATGTAACATAGAACATTTGCTATATATAGAAAGCTGGAGTAATTTAATATCTAATTTAAATAATACCCTCTTTAAAGAATAAACATAGTCCATAACATTGACGTGGCTTTATCGTTATTTATTTAACCGGGTTTTATCATAATTCTGCAGCGAATTAAACATCATAAATTACTGTTAATATCCTATACCGTTGATTTTCAAAATTGTTCTTTAACCAATGTGAAACATCTAAAACGTACATGGAAATTATCAGTTCGACTATAAACATGTCTTCAATCCAGTTTGCACGTATGTATTATGTTTATAAACAATGTCACATTTATTACGTTCATTTATTTACAATTTATTTTAACGACCATACCCAATACGTTGTAAACGCGGGGCAGCATGGTGTAGTTTTGTAAAACTATGACAGACTAGGTTACCTAGATTTCCTTATAAAATACCAATTACGTGCTACAAACAAAATTTTTAAGAGTAAAACCTACATTCGTTAACGCTTACGTACACTCATTTCTACAATGTATTGGAGATCTGTTAAACGCACATTACGGCATGGAAGACGCATTTTTCGGCTAAATCTATTACGGTACAATTTGTTGCATTAGCTTCAGCCGCAGGTTGTGTTTAAGATAAGTTCCTATTAACGAACACGTTATTAAAAATATGCTCATATGTAAAACTAACTACATTAACAATTATTAAATATTGTTCAATTTCGATTGGCTGTTCTGCTATTTAAAGGTATCTAAATTTATAACCGTCATACTATTAAACATTCAAAAACGTATTATTAACATAGTATTATTAACATGTAAACGTTTTTATTTGTTGTTTCCATTTCTAATACAGGGCAATACTTATAAACTATTACATACCGACAGCATGGGATTGCTTCGTACAATAAAACTAAGGAGGTGAAACCAGTAATTGCCTAAATTAGCTGCAGGTATATTTCCAATAGCATTCATTGCATGTCAATTAAAATAAGACGATCAGCTGCTTTCGTTATCTTTAACAGGCACTGTTCAGTAACATGGATTGATTTTTCAAAAACAATTGCTTAAGGTTTCTCAAGCACTTCTATAACTTATTATTTTTTAAATTAACATCAAATATCAAAAATATAAAATAAGCCTGTTTATTAATTTTGAAAAAAGAAAATTTATTACAACACAAATTGTCATGCACAAGTATCCAAATATATCCTCGGTGCATTAATTGCACGTAAATTAAATTAAACCAATCACTTCATTTCGGCGACTTTCACAGATCGGCAATATAAACCGAATTACATACACAATACATTACATACACAGCATATATTACATGCACAGCATATATTACATGCACAGAATATATTGCATGCACAGAATATATTGCATGCACAGAATATATTGCATGCACAGAATATATTGCATGCACAGAATATATTACATACACAGAATATATTCCAGTAGTAGACTCACATCTTTTCCATTATTTAATATACACTATTTCGCGTGTTTCCAAAGCTGGAATAAAATTATCTCTATTTAAATATCCGCTTTAAAAGAATACATATACTCGAGAACTTTCACTTTATAATACATCAAAAGTCAAAAATAAAAGACAATTAGAGAGAATTCGTACGCATTCTCTACTTTAATATTTATAATTACAAATACAAATACAGATTCTTCTTTATTTATCCACTAACAATACTTCTACGGACGGAAGAGCTTAACAAAGTTGCCTCTTTAATATACAAACTCCAAAATATTTAAAAGAATTTTAAACTTACTCTAACATGCTATTCCGGAAATTGTTTACATTTCAACTTATGCTTCAACACTTATATTACTTTCTACTTTTAAAGCTACTACTGAAAACAACCTCAAATATTGTTTATTAATTTTGAAAAAAGGAGATTGTTCTAATTGTCCTTCTTTAGAATTATCTATTCTTAAACGCAACGGCAACTAATAGCCGGCGTTATTAATGGAAATTCTCTAATCGTTCAAAATTGTTCTACTCCATTCTCATTTGTTCTTATTCGTTTTGCATCGTTCTGCATAGTTCTGCATCGTTCTGCATCGTTCTGCATCGTTCTGCAGCGTTCTGTATCGTTCTCAATCGTTCTCAATCATTCTCTACTAGGGCGACGTGGTTTTGATCCGATCGACTCTCCCAAGTTATATCGACAAGGTCACTAGGGCGAAGTGGTCTTGATCCTATCGACTCCCAGAAGTGGTTTCGACAAAGACTACTAAGGCGACGTGGTTTTGATCCGATCGACATACCGAAGTGATATCGACAAGGTCACTAGGGCGAAGTGGTCTTGATCCTATCGACTCCGCGAAGTGATTTCGACAAACACTACTAGGGCGGCGTGGTTTTGATCCGACCGACTCTCCGAAGTGATATAGACAAGGTCACTAGGGCGAAGTAGTTTTGATCCGATCGACTCTCCGAAGTGATATCGACAAGGTCACTAGGGCGAGGTGGTTTTGATCCTATCGACTCCCCGAAGTGATTTCGACAAAGGCTATTAGGGCAACGTGGTTTTGATCCGATCGACTCTCCGAAGTGATATCGACAAGGTCACTAGGGCGAAGTGGTCTTGATCATATCGACTCCGCGAAGTGATTTCGACAAAGACTACTAGGGCGACATGGTTTTGATCCGAACGACTCTCCGAACTGATATCGACAAGGTCACTAGGGCGGGGTGCAAAGAGGGCGGGGCGCAAAGAGGGCGCAGCGCAAAGAGGGCGGGGCGCAACAGGGCGAAGTGCAAAGAGGGCGGGGCGCTCAAAGTAGTCCCGTAGGGACTACAAACCGCTTCTAGTCAATTTCGGAGACCTTTAATCGACGATCCTGCGTACCCATATCATTAACTTTTGGACGATTTCAGACGTGGTGGCAGTTTTTGGTCGTCCACTGCGCGGCTCATCTTCTAGGCTCTCACGACTACGTTTAAATTCCGTCACCCACTTGTGCACAGTTGTAAATGATGGAGCGGAGTCTCCTAATGTCTCCTGCATATCTTTATTTATTTCTGTTGCTTTCCAACCCTTTTTTACAAAATATTTGATAACATCGCGCGTTTCAGTTTTATCCATTTTGAAAAACTCACAAAACTAACTTTACTTTATACAGTACCAAATTAATACTGCTTGACAGAATAATGTCAAATTTAACATCTGCGCACTAGATAGTTGGATCTATCAATTGCATATATTTTATTCTCCATTTCGCGAACTTTTCAAACCACCCTCGTTGATTACATCTACAAAACCTCTCTTATAGTCAAAATCAGGAAAGAATGAATGCACGTCACAGGATTCTGAATTAAAAAACGACATACCTTCAAATCTTATGCATTAAGTATATTCTGATAGATCCTTTAAAAATATGTCGTTTTTCAATTCAGAAACCTATGACGTGCATTCATTCTTTCCTGATTTCGACTATATCTCCTCATTAGTGCAATTGGCGTAACAAATTATTACTTCTTGTAATCTTTAAATTATTCATTATGACTTGAGTGTTCACGATCATGCTTGACATGTAAAGGGTGCAATACATTAAATATGCAGGACAAAAATAAATAAACGCTAAAGTAGATGTACATAGGAAGAGCACATTTCTTGGGGACGAAATTAAAACGACGATTGGGTTATGTTTTATTGAACATTTCTCATGGGTACCTTTATTACAGTATCAGCTACCTACAAATTGCCAAATGGAGTTCAGTTATAATTTATTAAGAACATAATATTTTATAGAGGCGAAACCCTACATCAACCTAGAATAAAAGCAATTTATAGAAATCCTTTGTTTTAAGTCTTTATAAAGGAAATAAGTAGAGAAATACCAGTTTGTTGAAGTTCGCTGAGATCGAATTGAATTACATCCCTTTTGTCTACAAAAACAAATTAAACCCAATTGAGAGCTTTTGTTATATATTCTCATTTGAAAGCATAATAATATAACCTAGGGTTAATTATGTCATCTAAAGTCAAAACTTGCTCAAATGCTCTTCGTGTTTACATCTGCAAAGTTCTCTTATCTCCTTTCTATTGTAATTGGATGTAAGAAATTATTAGTTCTCTTAATCCTTAAAAGCTTCGTCATCACACAAGTGTACCCTAAAGCTAAATCCCAAAGGCCGTGTTTAACATATAGAGCATTCTATTAAGTGCGGCTATCTAAAAGTTCATCTCAGCTAAAGTTGGGATCTGTGGGATGCGCGTATTCCCTGCAGACGAAATTAGCAGGACGATTGCGGTAGTGTTTTATTACAGTCTACTCCCTTGGGTACCTTTATTGCAAAGTCAGGTAGCTGTAAATTTAAAAAGCAGGCAAGATTGTTGCATTAAATATACAGGATGCTCGTAAAGTCATGTACATACGGAAAGATGTAAATCCTTGCCTAATTTAATAACTAAAATTTCATATAAATATAGATTGGAAAACGCTTCGTTACCCTATTTACAAGTGTTGAAAAAAAGTTCAGCAACTGGTAAAAGTGATCTCCTCCAAACCTTCTACATGCACCTGCTCTTCCTCTCTCGAACAGCTCCCATAATATTTCTTAGTGTTTCAATTGCATCCACCATTCAATTTCCTAAATCATCGTCGGTATTCATACATACCAGAGATTTCATATGCTTCGGTAAGAAAAATCTAGGCTATTTAAGTTAGGGGAGCTAGGGAGCCGTTACTGGGATTCATCCCGTCCTATACACTTATTCTCATAACTTCATTGAAATACTCCAGATCCAAAGTAGATAAATGTACTGGATCGCCATCCTGCATATACCACATTTGATTTCTTAAGAAAAGAAATAAGTTTTCGAGTATTAAAGGCAATTCGTGTAATAAAAATGCTTGTATGAGTGACTAGGCAAGAAACAAGGGCCAATCAAATAATCCCCAATTACACACCCACTTATTTAATGAGAATTGCTTTTCAAAAAGCGTGTTGTAGTGCGCCAGTGTCTTGTAGGTTAAATTACGCTTAATACTATAAAGAAAAGTAAGAAAAGTAGGACTCAAGGGGGAAACGAGTCAATAGACATTTATATAGCGTACATGAACAATTTATTTAAAAGACTCAGGTCAAACATGCACAATGGGGTTAGATTAAAAACAATAATGAAAAATATTTTACCTTGGTATTAGAAGCGCCTAATGCTAAAAAATGTTATTTCAGAGGATCATTTAATCCAATTGTGTCGAAAGATAGACGAGACGCGAGATTCTGTTAAAAATTTCGTACCGGCCACAATGGTTAAAACCGCTGTTGAAATTGATTTGTTGTACAGAAAATGTTTTAAAAAAACAACTCGATAATATAGAATTAGAAAAGTCTGAAAATAGGTATACTGCAGTGGGGGCGATAAGGTGTCCGCGGGACCCGGCGGGCGGCGGGCCCCGGCACGTAGAGGCCCCGGAACGGGACCGATAACTAAATATTTATAAAATACAAAATTAATTTTGTGAGAAACTCATACACACATGCTAGATGTCAAATTTTTTAATTACTGTAATAATTGTTTAAACAAACCAGTTGAGTTGAGAATGCGAATGCCAATATTGCAGGACGAACTGAAATTTACTATCTATCACTCTTACACGTAAAACAGATTTTTATACACAATATTGTTTAATTTGTAAATACCTGAGCCTAACCCTGCCACTTTGTATCAAAATTGTAAGCTTACAACAGTTTTTAGGGTTTCGTACCTTATAAGGTATAACGGAACCTTAATAACATCACTCTCGTGTCCGTCCGTTTTAATAAATATATCGCGTGAGGTATCATTTGAAGGATTCTAAAAGGCTTCTAAAATTTTTTAATTATAATTTTCGGTCCAGTAGTCTTCATGATATAGCTCAAAATGTGTCAACTCCATTTTCAACTCTGCAAATTTCAATACCTCGTTATAAAATTTCAAGAATATCACGCTCCACTATCCTCGTGCTTGTTTCAAACCAAACTAACATATTGACCAATCGCAGACCTCGTGACGCTTCACGAATCCCTCCTATCCTATTAGTGTCTCTTACTTATGCGTTTTCTCTGTCCCTTTCTACCCTAGTCTGAGTGGTACAAAATCGATATTCTTGACTATCTGCTGTCTAAACACACATGGACTGGCGACGTGACTTTAAATAACCCCTGTTTAGTATTTCATGCTAAAACATTCAACCGTTTCCAATATACGTAGTATCTGCATGTTTATCTACTCAAATTTATTAGAACTTGACATTTAAAAGTTTGCAGATGTTCGATCGTAACGAACGTTTTAAATACAATTCTCCGAGCTTCGTTTTATGGTATTTCAACCCTCTAATATATCCGTTTGTTGGCAACGCGTTTCACCTTGGGTTTTTACAGACTTTTATGCTTATTATATATCAATAATTGTTCAATTAACTCCAATTAAATTAATAAATGCATGGCATTGATTTCTACCATTTAATTCTTTGCAAAGCTATTAAATTTTTAATTATTATGTGTACAATTTGATTAATACCCGATACTTAAAATTGAATTAAATTAATATAAATTTCGCACGTAATTTCTGTTTGTTCCTTTATACAGGGTGTTTTGAAATTGTTTTGTTTATCTTTATTTTAACCCTTTAAAACCACTATAATATATATATATATATATATATATATATATATATATCTTTTTTACCGGACTTGGTCCCGCTTTCTCCGATAGTGTGCAGTATAGACAATGTCTAATAGAACACGTTCAATTGCAGATTGGTTATGTGATTAAACAGAACCATGAGTAAAAATTTCTATTTATAAATTAAGAGGAAATTTCTTAAAGGGTTCGCAACTTCTGTTCTTCAAAATGGAATAAGGAGCATTCAATGTGAAACAAATGTAATTGCTTTGATCTAGACTATTGGCAGTTTGTTTAGTTCATATGCAACATTAAAGCTGTAGCTATGAGACACAAAAAAACAAAGTTATCACAATAAATATCAATTTATTAAAAAGTTTATGTTTTAAATACCTTGAAACAATTATAAAAAATATGTTAATAAAAAAAATTATTGTTAAGCCTGCGTAGATGGCGAATTAGTGCATATCTACAATATTCAAGATATGATATTTATAGGCTAATGACTGCGGTACATGTTATTTCCAAAATATTCCAATATTTTTAAAAATCGGGGAACAAAGTATTTTTTAAGAGCGGTAGTTAATTACACACACTATCGACTAAAAGATTTACCGACGATATCAAATAGTTTACATTTATAACAAAGGTTACTTTAATCAAGTAACTTTCACTCATTCTGGTTCGGTTTCACAAATCAATTACCGTCGGTCTTTTAACGCTAGTTACTTTTAAGTTACCCTAATGCAATTCGAAAATGTCGTAGACTCAAGCCCGTAGCTATTCCTGCTCATCCGGACATTTGCGTTATCTTTCAAGGTCCACGATTAACTAGGCGTCTACAAATACTAGCGGAAATGTTGCTTTTAGGCAGAGACCCCATGATATCAGTGCGTACAACCTTATTAATTATATCCGGTAATAGGCTTCAATGCCTCCCATCAAATGAGGAGAAGTCTTGGCCTTTTGTTAGATGTCACATGTAGCGACCATCTGACGTATTTTCTTTCTTAAATTCGCAAAATAGAATTGCCGATTCAGTAACTCCTAAAGCATTTATCTTCTTCAAAATGTCCCAGTATAACGTAGATTATTACCGAGTCTACGCTCTTTGCGGGCACTACGATCTTTGCTTCCGAGTTTTGCCTAGACTCGTTTCGGAATAGCAATCTTTCATATATGAGATACCAATCTTTTTCCCTATTTGGGGGGGACTTAATAATTTCACCATGGCTCTTTTACAAAATTCATCCTTTTTTTGTTCCGCGGCTATATTCGCGCGCGAACTTCTACGAGTCTGTCATCGATAATTTACCTATTTCTAAGGTTTAGGTAACCATAAACCACTCTCGTCGACTCCCTCGCCCCTCTGGATATCGCGTCCGCGCATCCATTTTCTGATCCTCTACAATATACAAACTTTATATCGTACTCCTGCATGTACAAAGACCACCTAGTTAACCGTGCGTTGAATAAACTATAAGATCTTATAAAACGCAAGAGCCTCGTGATCACCGATTTCGGTGATTTTTCATCCTAAAATACACACTTGCCATTTGGGTAACGCCATCCCTACTGCCAAGGCCTCTTTTTCTGTAACGATATAATTTGGTTCCGGGCCAAGCAAAGCCCGGTTGTTAAACGCTACAACACTCTTATTTATTCCTTGGTCCTTTTGATATAGACAAGCTCCTACAGCGTAGGCGAATGCGTCCGCTTCGATAAAGAATTCTTTTTCCATATTAGGATGACGCAACATGGTCACGCTTAAAAATCCCTTTTTCAGCTCTTCGAAACAATTCTTTTCTATTTCTCCCTATCGCCAATTAGCACCTGTTTTAACAGTTGCAATAACGCCACTGTCGTTTCTGCACACAGTTCCACAGATCGTCCTTCGTAATTTACCAACATTAGAAAAGACTTAAACTGCTTTACGTTCCGTGGGCCGGAAAATTCACAATCGCACCTTTTGGGGATCCATGCATACCCTTTTTGCACATTTTTTTTATTTAACACTAATCCCTATTTCGTAAAACTTTCGAAATACACAAATGTAAGTCCGCACTTGAACAGTATACCAAAATATCATCCACATACGGGATCGCACACCCTTCTATTTACGCTCCTAGCACTAAATCTAATGCCCGAATAAAACTTCCTGCCGATGTGCTTAATTCAATACGATAAAATTAGGTCCACCATACTCAATACTGCCCCGGTTTAATATCATAAGCCAACTCCAAGGGGTTAGGAAGAACGACATATTCTAAATAAATCGCATCCAAACATATCCTAATTGATGCGTCCGATTTTTTTTAAAACGTACCTCGGACATGATCAGGACCTCTTCAGCATTCTCCTCCTCCTGGAATTTTAGCATATGTTCTTCCGCACCTACGCGCACTCATAATGAACCCGTCAAAAAATTTACCTCTACTTTATGGTCTGACTACCGAAAAGGTGTAGTCAAAACTAACGTCTCCCATGCAAATATGTAAGAATACCTGGTCCTGTACCTTACAGTTCTTTTGACCCCAGGCGCCCACCAAGATTGTGCCTCCCGTAGGTAGCTTCGGTACCTCTTTTATATTGAAACTCTTCACTCTTTCCAAGAACTTCTCGGAAATCGTCGTTATTATTGACCCGGAATCTACGAGCGCATGCGTAGTCATTCTATTGTCTATTATTATACTAATTGTAGGGGTTTTAATCTCGATTTACCGATTCTTCCCTTACCTTCCTCGAATAATTCATTGGCATTTTTTATAAAATTCGTTTGGTCCGTTGGCTTACGATTTCGAGGAATACCTTTTACTATCAGCTTCAGCTCTATTTCCCCCTTGTTACGTCCAAAACCCGGCAAGCGATTTTTTTCTGCATGAATATTAATTCATTTTACTTATATTTAAAACGCTCAAAAATTTCTAAACAAATCATAAAAGCTATCGATCAACAAATTCGATTTCCATCCACTTAACATTTTCCATCAAGTATTTACTCTATAATATTTTGCCTTATAAAATCAAACAGCTGTTTAGCAACCTTACGTTACAAAGTCATTACAAATAAGTTCTAATACTTACAGTGAATACGTTTCAATGCACATAAATTCAGAGCTTTCTTTTAATAGATAAGGCCGCTTAACCATTTGCCTAGTAAATGAACATCTGGAATGGGTTTGTTACCTATACCAAGTTCATACTGTTATCCTGCAGCTGTCTAGGTGCTCTAAGTAATAAGATTGTTCCCCTTTGTTAAAAATTCTTTGTCAGCCGTTATCCCCTAGTCGGAAAGCTGGTGTAGCTGTTACTTTTGCAGCTACGGTCTGAGAATTCCTCACATTTGATCACAAGGCGATACTTTTAAAAGCCGAACACGTTGTCTCCTTACGTGGTTATTTACTTATATTGAAAACTGGACATTGAATACAACATCCTTTTAGCGAAAAGACACGTTGTATGTCGCTATTATTATTAGTATCCAATTCATCGACGAAGGAAGCCCACATGTCCCGAATCCTAAAAAATGGTACCAGAGAGGCAGTTGGACTAAGATACGGTTCTTCTGTTTTCGTTATCTTTTGATGCTGCTGTGAAGAATAGACTTTTTATTTGTTGTTCATAAACTTATTACTCATGATTATCCAGTAAATTGCCAACGGCACGTTATAAAATTTACGTTCGCAATGCACGAGCGACTATGTAATCGTTTTTCAAAAAAAAAATTAATTAGGCAAAGCTTGTGTCAGAGCCATTTTTACTGTTTCCTTCGTCTTTTAACATGGATATTAACGTCAACAAGTTGCGCATCAAATTAAAGGTAGTTAACACTTGGTTTATTTAAGTTAGGGTGTATAAGTTTAATGTTACACTATTTCTTGAGGAGGTACACTTCACAAAGCAGAAAATATAAATTATGTATATTACTTTTCTTAGAATTACCGTAAAGGTCATGTTTAATCATCTTTTGTATATATTTAGGATTTGGAGCATTAAGTAAATATTTAGATTCTAAGATTTTATATTTGCTTATCAGTTTATATTTTTATGTTACATAATGTGTCAATTGACGCTGTATTTACCGTACGTTGTTGCTGGACGATTACGTAAATTATTGATTTTTTTGTTGTTGTGTAAATATTCTTTTTGGGACTACGTTTATTAAAGGTTTAAAATAAAATACTTGTTGAGGTTTCCAATTTGTTCTTTTTATATCACTTACCCCATTTTATGACGTTTTTGAGCTAGCCCAAAATGTAATGCTGTTGGAGTTCGATTCTACCATTCTGTCCCTGCTTTACTACTTTTTTTCGTGTTTGCACGAAATACCGTAGTACCCTCTATTAAGATTACCCTGGTTCTTATCCGGAGCGCGGCGTCGCCAGCTTGTTCCTTGCGTCTCTACCCTTTCTTCCATAATTTATTTGCTCACAACCCTCCCAAGTGCCTTGCACCGTCTTTCGCCCTCAAAAGGTTGGTCGAGTTTTCTTAGAAATTTTTCATTTCGTCCTCCGACAATATTCTTGAATTTAACACGCCCCTTTGAGTTTCAGAAGAAAACGGCTCATCACCAAATTCAACAATTCAAACTATTACTATTTTTAACAAATAATCGGCCCTTAATCCCGACTCATACGTCGCATATTTAATTCTTGATAGAGTTTCCCTTTTCTGTTCCATACTCCAATACCTATCACAAAACGTTTTTCAAAATCCTCGTAAGTATTAAAGTCCATAATTTCTTCCCAATTTAGGACTGATCGGTTCCCTTAGGCAGTTTACAGCAAAGTATACTCTCTTATGCTCTTCCATAAGCAAATTGTCTAACTTTCTCATAACATGTACCGAGTGTACTGCCGCATTAGGTGAAAAATGGAGGTTACTCCCCCGACATCCTTCCACAGGCTTATGTATCTCCATGAATTCCCATGTTGTTCACATTTTCTATTATATTGATGTCTATTTTTCCATTTATCCCTTTTTCTTTAGCGATAATGTTGTCCCTCGAATTTGACCCCTGAGTATCAATATTCTGAAATATTTGACAGAATACGCCCATCATACTCTTACTCAAATTACCCGTAAATGTGCTTAGGGCATCTCCCACAACTTCCCTAATATTTTTACTCATTTCTTTCAAACAGCTACATATATGGTTGTTGTGAACATTTATAATCTAAATCTTTGAAAAATTGGTTAGGACGGTAAAAAACATCCTTCGTTTCAAGTCTTTATAAAGGAAATAAGTACAGAAATACCAGTTTGTTGAAGTTCGCTAAGATTGAATTGAATTACATCCCTTTTGTCTACAAAAACAAATTAAACCCAATTGAGAGCTTTTGTTATATCTTCTCATTTGAAAGCATAATAATATAACCTAGGGTTAATTATGTCATCTAAAGTCAAAACTTGCTCAAATGCTCTTCATGTTTACATCTGCAAAGTTCTCTTATCTCCTTCCTATTGTAATTGGATGTAAGAAATTATTAGTTCTCTTAATCCTTAAAAGCTTCGTCATCACACAAGTGAACCCTAAAGCTAAATCCCAAAGGCCGTGTTTAACATATAGAGCATTCTATTAAGTGCGGCTATCTAAAAGTTCATCTCAGCTAAAGTTGGGATCTGTGGGATGCGCGTATTCCCTGCAGACGAAATTAGCAGGACGATTGCGGTAGTGTTTTATTACAGTCTACTCCCTTGGGTACCTTTATTGCAAAGTCAGGTAGCTGTAAATTTAAAAAGCAGGCAAGATTGTTGCATTAAATATACAGGATGCTCGTAAAGTCTTGTACATACGGAAAGGTGTAAATCCTTGCCTAATTTAATAACTAAAAATTTCATATAAATATAGATTCGAAAACGCTTCGTTACCTATTTACAAGAGTTGAAAAAAATTTCAGCAACTGGTAAAAATGACCTCCTCCAAACCTTCTACATACGCATGCTCTTCCTCTCATTGATGCCCATACTCTCTCAAACACCCCCATAATATTTCTTAGTGTTTCAATTGCATCTACCATTCGATTTCGTAAATCATCAACGGTATTTACTGATCTTGTACATACCAGAGGTTTGATATGCCTCTGTAAGAAAAATCTAGGTTATTTAAGATAGAGGAGCTAGGGAGCCGTTTCTGAGGTCCACCCCTTCCTATACACTTGTTCTCATAAACTTCACTTAAATACTGGGCGACTCTTTTCCAAACAAACTAAACATCAATGGTTACTTATAATCCATCTGAATCTTTGGTAGGCTGATTTAATTTTAAAAGTCTCACGCAAAAAGAAATAATTTTCACCTGAAAAAGCGGGCGTTGATTTGAAACACTTGGGAGCGAGCAAAGGATGAGATTTCATTGTTGCATTGTAGGATGACTTCTTTTTTTTACCTTTGTACTTAACCCATCCTAAGCTTGGTTTCTATATTATCTAAAGCATGGATCTCTTTATCAATAGAGCTCAGCACTGAATTAATGAAAGGTATTTGGCTGTGATCATTGGCCATGTTTAATTAAAAATATTCCCTGGTAGTAGCGTCTAACTTTTGTAACAACAAATTCACTAGCCACAAATTTAATTGCTCATCTTTTCCAGGGATTACAACTAGTTTTCCGTAAATTGATCCACAACCCTTTTTATACGGAACTAGAGGAACGATCTGTAGCGATGTGTAACTTTATATAAATTTTCTAAATAGGTATTATCAATTATCAATTTGTATAAAAGACTAAAAGCAACTTGATATCAGGTAACCAAAAAATTTTGCGGTTTTTATGCAAAATATAAAAAATGTTTAATCACCATCGCACTTAATGACCTTCTACCAACGTGACACTAATTTTAGTATGCCGGTATTTATAAATCTCCGAATTTAAATTTAAAAAATTGGCGAACTGCATCTATAACATCAACTCGAGTTTCTAACTGCCCATACCCCATACAATTGTCCAGAGATAGGCACAGGTGGTAATCGCTTAGCGAAATGTCAGGAGAATAAGGTGGGTGTGGTAACGCTTACCAGCCAAGCTCAAATATTTTTTCCCGGGTTACTATTGCAGTATAAGGTTTAGCGTTGTTCTGTAAGAATAGCATTGATTAAAAAAGGCTGATTTGGAATGAGTGCTGCTTGTACTCCCTGAAGCAGATTACAGTAAACCACAACAGTGATGGTTTGGCTCGTTTTCAAGAACTCATAGTGGATAATTTCGGCTGCTGCCACCAAACACGCATTATAATCTTTTTCGGGTGCAAAAAATTTTGGAGTGTGTGGTATTGGATCAATTGGTGACAACCAATGATAAAATCACTTAGAATTCAAGTACGGTATTCACTTTTCATCGTAAGTTAACAACCGATTAAGAAACCATTCATTTTGATAGCGTGAGAACTGATGGTAATGCCTCTTAATTTGTTATCTTTTGACAGTTCATGTGGGTCGCAATTGCTTAACGTCTACGGTTTTTCCTAGCTGGAGGTGTAACCGTTGGTTTCATCACTCATATTGAACTGAAATCTCTCGAAGAAAATTTCTTAAACCACGCATGTGCTGTCTTATCACTTACAGCGCCTTGGTGCCAAGTTTGTACTCACAGAGTAAACAACTTCGAATTGTCGTTTTGTTCATGTCCATTTAAAATATTTCACAATAGGAATTAAATAATTGCCGCAAAATTTGTATGCATCAAATGAAAGAGAAATTCATACGAAAGCAAATGACAGTATATAAACAAGTACTATCAATATCGTGCATATACCACATTTGATTTCTTAATAAAAGAGCTAAGTTTTCGAGTATTCAAGGCAATTTGTGTTACAAAAATGCCTGTATGAGTGACTAGGCGAAAAACAAGGCCCAATCAAATAATTTCCAATTACATACCCACACACTTAATAAGGACTGCTTTTCGGAAAGCGTATTGTAGTGCGCCAATGTCTTGTCGGTAAAACTACGCTTAATTCGCAGAACTAAACATATCATCTTAGGGCCTATTGATACAAAGAAAAACTAAAGGGTTCTTTAGATTGAGCTGGTTTTTATTAAATTTCATGTGGGTTCTTTTATTTAGTGAACATATCGTCCCAAGTCCTATAAGACTTGAACTTCCTACGACCACAGCAGTCGTCCTTCTCTTATTTAAATCTTAAATACTAGCAATCAAAACTAAACCTAACCCTAATTCAATGCAACATATACCCATTACCTTAAAACACTACGAAAAGTTTAATATTTTATACAGGATTACCGTGGAGATCCCTAATCTTTGATTGATCGATCAATCCTATAGTACATTCTCGATCGTAGCGACGACCTGCATTTGGCTGCTGTTTCTTTAGTACCACTGCACTGACATTTGACCGCCAATATCTTCAGGTACCCAATTCGTCTCGTTATTAAATGCGAAACAAAAAAACTTTGACAGCAAAATTACACACACACTTTCGACTAAAAGATTTACCGGCGAATATCCAACGGTTTTACATTTATAACAAAGGTTACTTTAATTAACTAACTTTCACTCATTCTGGCTCGGCCTCACAAATCAATTACCGTCGGTCTTTTAACGCTAGTTACTTTTAAGCTACCCTAATGCAATTCGAAAATGTCGCAGACCGAAGCTCGTAATTATTCTTGCTCATCCGGACATTTGCATTATCTTTCAAGGTCCACGATTAACTAAGCATCTACAAATACTAGCGGAAATGCTGTTTCTCCCGGGGTGGCGGCTCCGTGGCGTAGTGGTATGTGTGTGACTACTGCGCCCAAGGTCCCGGGTTCGAATCCCGACACGGTCCGCTTGAAAAATGTTAGGCGAGCATTTTTCACAAAAATACACCCTCGTTCGGATGAGAGGTAAAATGGAGGTCCCGTATGTGAGTGTTGTCACGCACGTTAAAGATCCCTACCTTGCTTGAAACAGCAACGGTTCGGCAAAATTCAAAATTTTCCAGGTAAAAAAAAAAAAAACTCGCTTCCTGGCCAATGTAGTACTTTCGGGTGGAGCATTGGAAAATCAAATGTAATGTTTCTCCCCGGCTTTTCGGCAGAGACCCCATAATATCAGTGCATACAACCTCATTAATTATATCCGGTAATAGGCTTCCATGTTCTCCCACCAAATGAGGAGAAGTTTTGACCTTTTGCCAAATGTTGCATGTAGCGACCATCTGACGTATTTTCTTTCTTAACTTCGCAAAATAGAATTGCCGATGCAGTGACTCCTAAAGCATTTATCTCCTTCAAAATCTCCCAGTAATTAACGTAGATAATTACCGAGTTTTCGCTCTTCGCAGGCATTACGATCTTTGCTCCCGAGTTTTGCCTAGACTCGTTTCGGAATAGCAATCACAAAATTTATCCTTTTTTTTGTTCCGCGGCTATATTCGCGATGTGTCGCCGCGCGATCTTCTACGATTCTGTCATCGATAATTTACCTATTTCTAAGGTTCAGGTAACCATACACCACTCTCCTAGACTTCCCTCGCCCCTCCGGATATCGCGTCCGCGCATCCATTTTCTGATCCTCTACAATATACAAACTTTATATCGTACTCCTGCATGTACATAGACCACCTAGTTAACCGTGCATTGAATAAACTATAAGATCTTATAAAACGTAAGAGTCTCGTGATCACCGATTTCGGTGATTTTTCATCCTAAAATAAACACTTGCCATTTGGGTAACGCCACCCCTACTGCCACTGCCTCCTTTTCTGTAACGCTATAATTTAGTTCCGGGCCAAACAAAGCTCAGTGGTTAAACGCTACAACACTCTTATTTACGTTTTGGTCCTTTTGATATAGATAAGCTCCTAAAGCGTAGACGAATGCGACCGTTTCGATAAAGAATTCTTTTTCCATATCAGGATGACGCAACATGGTCACGCTTAAAATCCCCTTTTCCCCTCTTCGAAACAATTCTTTTCTGTTTCTCCCCCATCATCAATTAGCACCTCTGTTTAACAGTTGCAATAACGGCACTGTCGTTTCTGTACACAGTTCCACAAATCATTTATCATAATTTACCAAGCCCAGAAAAGACTTAAACTACTTTACGTTCCGTGGGGTCGGAAAATTCACAATCGCTGACACTTTTTAAGGTTCCATGCATACCCTTTTTGCACATTTTTTTATTTAACAGTAATTCCTATTTCGTAAAACTTTCGAAAAGTTAACTCTAAATGACACAAATGTAAATCCGCACTTGAAGGGTATACCAAAATATCGTCCACGTACGGGATTGCACACTTTTCTAGTTCCACTCCTAGCACTAAATCCAATGCCCGAATAAAATTTCCTGCGGATGTTCTTAATTCAAAAGGTAGTCCCTTAAAGATGTATGTCAGCCCTTCAAAACAAAATTCAGCAAATTTACAGTGCTCTTCCTAATAGGCACTTGCCAAAACGTTAAAGTTAGGTCCACCACACTCAAATACTGCCGCGGTTTAAAATCATAAGCCAACTCTGAGGGGTTAGGAAGAGCGACATGTTCTTTAACCATTCACAAATTTAAATAAGTTGCATCCAAACATATCCTAATTGATTCGTCTGGTTTCTTTTAGAACGGACATCAGACACGATGGAATTTTAGCATATGTTCTTCCGCACCTACACGCACTCGTAAAGAGCCCGTCTAAAATTTACCCCTACTTTATGACCTGACATCCAATCGGAGCCAACGCGAGTTATGTGATCCCCCATTTGTTATACCTATAAAACTAATACTTAAGAAAGTTATTAGGAAATATTAGAAAATATTAGGAAATATTAGGAAATGTACAACAATGTCATAAAAGACAATTTGTTATAATTTATTTCAGTTTATAAACGTTCATGGGAACGGAAGCGCTACAAAGTAGCACAAGGATAAGTGACACTGCAGATGTCAGGTCACAGACGGTCGTAGGAAGTCACGTACCGAGATTACGCAGAAGTAAGCCTGCAACAAAGTAATTATGAATAGCTTTTAAGATAGCAACTATGTATCATGAATAGAATCAAGTGTAAGCAGACATTAGGTCTGCAAATTCCCACAGAACTGTGAGGGGGTGGGGAGATTATATAAAGCCCGGGAGCTCCACTCGCAGTCAGTTCATCAAACGTTCAGCTTTTGCATTGCAGTTCGTAGATAACTCATTGTACAATTAAGTAATGTATTTCGACTTAGAATAAATTAATTCAAGATTGTAAAATTCCATTGTTCAAATCTGTTTAAATCAAATAAATTTGTTAAAGTTCAAAGAAGTCCTTTTAAAAAGGACCGCTCAAAGCCACGAACCTTAACTCGCCTTAAAGTTGAGACTACCAAAAAGGTGTAGTCAAAACTAACGTCTCCCATGCAAATATGTAAGAAAACCTGGTCCTATACCTTACACTTCTTTTAACCCCACGCGCCCACCAAGATTGTCCCTCCCGTAGGTAGCTTCACTACCTCTTTTATATTAAAACTCTTTACTCTTTCCAAGAACTTCTCGGAAATCGTTGTTATTATTGACCCAGAATCCAATGAGCGCCTGCGTAGTCATTCCGTGTTCTACTATTACACTAATCGTAGGGGTTTTAATCTCGGCTTACTGACCCTTCCGTCACCTTCCTCTAATAATTCATTGGTTTTATAAAATTCGTTTGTTCCGTTGGCTCACAATTTTGAGAAGTACTTCTATTATAAACTTCTGCTGTATTTTCTGCATGAATATTAATTCGTCCTACTTATATTTAAAACGCTCGAAAATTTCTAAACAAATCATAAAAGCTATCGATCAACAAATTCGATTTTCTTCCACTTGACACTTTCATCAAGTATTTACTCCATAATATTTTGCCCTATAAAACCAAATAGCTGCTTAGCAATCTTACGTTACAAAGTCATTACAAATAAGTTCTAACACCTGCAGTGAATACATTTCAATGCACATAAATTCATGGGCTTCTTTTAAAATATAAGGCCGCATAACCACCTGCCTAGTAAATAAACACTTGGAATGGGTTTGTTATCTATACCAAGTTCATACAGTTATCCTGCAGCTGTGCAGGAGTTCAAAGTAATAAGACTGTTTCCCTTCGTTAAAAATTCGTTGTTAGCCGTTATTCCCTTGTTGGTAAGCTGTTGTAGTTGCTAATTTTGCAGTTCCAGTCTGAGAATTCTTCACATTTGATCCCTCGGCGATACTTTTAAAAGCCGAACACGTTGTCTCCTTACGTGGTTATTTACTTATATTGAAAACTGGACATTGAATACAACATCCTTTTAGCAAAAGACACGTTGTATGTCGCTATTTTAAGACGCAGTTTGTAAGTAGTGATCTATCCTAGTTAAATTAGTTAAGTTAGTATCCAATTCATCGACGAAGGAAGCCCACATGTCCCGAATCCTAAAAGATGGTACCAGAGGGGCAGTTGGTCTAAGATACAGTTCTTCTGTTTTCGTTATTTTTGATGCTGCTGTGAAGAATAGACTTTTTATTTGTTGTTCATAAACTTATTACTCATGATTATCCAGTAAATTTCCAACGGCACGTTATAAAATTTACGTTCACAATGCACGAGCGACTATGTAATCGTTTTTCAAAAAAAAATTAATTAGGCAAAGTTTGTGTCAGAGCCATTTTTACTGTTTCCTTCGTCTTTTAACATGGATATTAACGTCAACAAGTTGCGCATCAAATTAAAGGTAGTTAACACTTGGTTTATTTAAGTTAGGGTGTATAAGTTTAATGTTACGCTATTTCTTGAGGAGGTACACTTCACAAAGCAGAAAATATAAATTATGTATATTACTTTTCTTAGAATTACCGTAAAGGTCATGTTTAATCATCTTTTGTATATATTTAGGATTTGGAGCATTAAGTAAGTATTTAGATTCTAAGATTATATGTTTGCTTATCAGTTTATATTTTTATGTTACGTAATGTGTCAATTGACGCTGTATTTACCGTTGTTGCTGGACGATTACGCAAATTATTGATTTTTTTGTTGTTGTGTAAATATTCTTTTTGGGACTACGTTTATTAAAGGTTTAAAATAAAATACTTGTTGAGGTTTCCAATTTGTTCTTTCTATATCACTTACCCCATTTTATGACGTTTTTGAGCTAGCCCAAAATGTAATGCTGTTGGAGTTCGATTCTACCATTCTGTCCCTGCTTTGTTGCGGTATTCGGTGTAGGCGATTTTCTCTACTTACTTTACTACTTTTTTTCGTGTTTGCACGAAATACCGTAGCACCCCCTATTAGGATTACCCCGGTTCTTATCCGGAGCGCGGCGCCGCCAGCTTGTTGCTTGCGTCTCTACCCTTTCCTCCATAATTTATTTGCTCACAACCCCCCCAAGTGGCTTGCACCGTCTTTCGCCCTCAAAAGGTTGGTCAAGTTTTCTTAGAAATTTTTCATTTCGTCCTCCGACAATATTCTTGAATTTAACAAGCCCCTTTGAGTTTCAGAGGAAAATGGCTCATCACCAAATTCAACAATTCAAACTATTACTATTTTTAACAAATAATCGGCCCTTAATCCAGACTCATACGTCGCATATTTAATTCTTGGTAGAGTTTCCCTTTTCTGTTCTATACTCCAATACCTATCACAAAACGTTTTTTAAAATCCTTGTAAGTATTAAAGTCCATAATTTCTTCCCAATTCAGGACTGATCGATTCCCTTAGGCAGTTTACAGCAAAGTATACTCTCTTATGCTCAGGAACCCCGCTTCTACCATAAGCAAATTGTCTAACTTTCTCATAACATGTACCGAGTGTACTGCCCCATTAAGGTGAAAAATGGAGGTTACTCCCCGACATCCTTCCACAGGCTTATGTATCCCCATGAATTCCCATGTTGTTCACATTTTCTATTATATTGATGTCTATTTTTCCATTTATCCCTTTTTCTTTAGCGATAATGTTGTCCCTCGAATTTGACCGCTGAGTATCAATATTCTGAAATATTTGACAGAATCCGCCCATCATACTCTTATTCAAATTACCCGTAAATGTGCTTAGGGCATCTCCCACAACTTCCCTAATATTTTTACTCATTTCTTTCAAACAGCTACATGTATGGTTGTTGTGAAAATTTCTAATCTAAATATTTGAAAAATTGGTTAGGACGGTAAAAAACATTTTATAATCAATATCGGGGTTCACTGCTAGCTTATTGCGGTACTACAAGCAGAAATTAATTCTTAAATGGAAATCTCGAATAAGAAACGTCTACACCCTGTTACGGTCTTCCGTGCAAACAAAAAAGAAAGCCCAAAGTAAGTAAAGAAAATCGCCAACACCAAATACCGCAACAAAACAGGGACAGAATGGTAGAATCGAAATCCAAAAAAATTGAATTCGGACTATCTTAAAATCGTCGTAGAGCGGGGCTGGTGATACAGAAAGAAAAACTTGGAAACCTCAGTAAAAAGTTATATTACGAACATACAGTGCGAAAACGAGTATTTACAAAAGTCAGAACCATACATTTACATCATCGTCCTGTCACAACGTGATGAACAAAGCGTCAATTTACAGGAATGGAAAGCTCTTCTATGGTGTACGTTGATGTATTGAAACCGTTCATTTACATTTCCAATGCTCCACCCGAAGGTACTACATTGGCCAGGAGGCGAGTTTTTTCTTGCCTGGAAATTTAGAATTTTGCCGAATCCTTGCCGTACCAGACAAGGTAGGGATCTTTAACGTGCGTGACAACACTCACACACGGGACCTCCATTTAACCTCTCATCCGAACGAGGGCGTAATTTTTGTGAAAAATGCTCACCTGCCATTTTTCAAGCAGTCGGCCGTGTCGGGATTTGAACCCAGGACCTTGGAATCCGTAGTCTTACGCTCACTACATTGATCCACGGCGACGCCTGATGTATTGATACCAGGAGTCTGCAGGATAGCGTATGATTGGTATTGTTGGGTTGTTTAGAATGTGTGTCTTATTCTTTTTTGTGATTGTGAGAGTGAGAGTGAGCGTGGGAGACATGTTTGTAGGTTGTGAAGAAGTAATGTAGTTTTATTTTTAAGGTGTGTGATGTGCCTGTTGAATTTTAAATTATTTTCCAAATGCATACCCAGATACCTAACCGATTTCGTATATTTAAATGAGGTACCTTTTAAGTGTACGGTAGGAAGTCTTCTGAGGTCAAGTTCGCAGTTGAGAAAAAGTACGTGGATTTTTTCCGTTGAGATTAGTTGACGGTAGAGACGCGACCAGTGTTCTAGAACTCCGGTCACGCGCCCGGCCGTACACTCCAATTCGAATCTGGAGTATCCTGTAATCATGTATACGACGTCATCGGCGTATGCAATAGACGTAGTTTTGGGGATGTTAATAGTTAATAAAGACTTTATGGATAAGTTCCATAATGTAGGTGCTAGGGTTAACTCTTGTGGTCATCCTTGCGTTAAAGTCTTTGTGATGTATGTAAAGTTGGTGGTGATGCTGCAGGTTCTGTTTTGGAAGAATGTTTGAACATTTTTATAAATGCTTGAAGGAAAATTATAAGTATTTAGTGCGTGTAGTACACTTTGCCATCACATTTGATCGAAAGCGGACTTAAAATCGATGAAGATGGTCAGTGCGTACATGGTTAGTGTTTGGTTGACTGTTGTGAAGAGTGCGTATATGACCTGTTCGGTACCCCTTCCTTTTCGAAATCTGAATTACTTGGGTGAGATCAGGTTGTGTGTCAATACCTTTATTTAATTTTTGTAAAGATCTTTGGGGCGGTATGATGAAGGTTCTGAGGCTAGTTTTTCCGGTTTTAATAAAAGTTTGAGCGTGATGTGCTTGTAGCTGTCAGACAATATACCGTATGTGATAAATTTTTAAAAATGATGGAATAATTGTTTGCGTAATATAGGATATGGCTCTTGAACGAATTTGTTTGTTATATTGTCTGGTCCAGGTGTTTCGTTTTTGCCTAAATTAGTAATTATGTCGTCAAGGTCCCTAGCTCGAACAGTGTTGTTAGTTCGGGTGTTGGGTTTACAAGGATTAAAGGATATTGATCCTATCTTAAATTACATCTTTAAATAAAAGTAAGCCGTTAATGTTTGTTCTTTTGTTATTAAAAATATGTGTAAGGTTATGGCCTCTGTATATTCAAACTATAAACTAAAGTACGTTAATCCATAACTAATTCACTGCTACAAAATGTCATGAAATTTCATTATGCACAATAATAACATATAAAACCCTAGAAAATGCCTTGTTGTCATATCCTCACGTTGTGGCTATTTCATGTAACTAAGGAGGACTTAAAATATTCTGTAGTTTGAAACGATTTTTCTTTATTCATCTGGCCCTAGACGTTGGGCGTGAGTGCAACTGATTTTCTCTAGACACCTGCCCCACTCATGGGCGCTAGTGAAACGAAGTCTTCCGACATAACTAGGGGTCTATTCCTTGGGTAGAGCTATGAGAAATGGGGGTAAGTCGAAATCTGTTTGTAGGTCAAACTTAAACTGAAACAGGCGCCACCAAGTCCGGACTTATTCAGGATAATGGCATGGCATATTTCTAAGGGTGGACGTGGAGACCCAAAGAAAAAAGATCGCCTTTGATGATAAAAAGCTGTCTTAATAAAATAAGACGCTGTTCCTGAAAGAAATTATAATAGTTAGGTTAATAAAAAAGTGGAACACCATTTGTGTCCCGCAAATATACATAAAGAAGTAGTAAAAAGATATTTTCAATATAAAGTTGGCATCAAAATTCTACTCTTAAGGATGTTAGCTTTCTGTGGTTAGCTTTGATCATATTTGATCAAAATAAAAAACTTTAATCTTGAACCAATTGTTTACTAAAATCTCTTTTAAAATAAAAATGAATTGCAACAAAAATTTAATTAATAACTGAATTACTTCGTGAATTTTAGCTTCAGGTTTATCTAAGTTATTCATAATCAAACATTTTACAGTATATTGTAAACTTGTTACACAAAAAAAACTCCGACCCGTGCAGATCTGTTCAGGCAGGTTACATCTAAAAATGTTACTACTCAAGTTTTTCCTTTTTAAATTACATGTGCAAGTTTTAGTTTCTAAAAAAAGCAGATCACAAAAATACTCTTGTTTACATAACTCGTGCTAAAGCTGTTTGAAGCATTTGCTTTTAAGAACACATCTGTCAGCAGTATACTGCAGAAAAATAAGTGACGTCAGTAACACCTGTTGTTGTTACTAACGATTCATAATGAACCACGCGTGTGGTTTCTCAAAACATCAAATTAGTGAATTATAATTTCGACACTGGAAATCCAGCGCAGCAATAGTTGAAACTTTTATAATATTTATGCTTTTACACATTAGAACAAATTAACGTGTTTCTAGTGTGAAACACCAAAAAAGTACTTAAAGCTAACTACGAACCAAAAACTGCATTTCTCGCCTTGATGAGGTACTTGTTATTTCATGCGAAGATTACTGCGTGTAGTGCGAACCAAGTTCATACTAAACAACTTCTACCAAATGGAGTTGTTCCACGTGTAGAATCAAATACGGTCACGATACATTCGGCAGCTGCTGCAATCCGGATGTTGAATCACGCCGCCTCACCAAAGTAGCATCTTTACGTTGTATAACAAAGTGGTCTTCTTAAAATGGGTTAAATTTTCTATTTACAAAGTTGCGTTGTTAGTTGTAGCATTCTTCTCGTCGCATAACAAAGTGGTCTTCATAAAATGGGTTAAATATTCTTTTCGTCGCGCTAAATAAATTATCTCAAATTAAACAAGTTAATAACCTTCATACGATACCAACCGCTATTCAAAGATGTGTCCCGACTTCTCAAAGTTGATACGCAAATTGCCGGTCTGCACTCTTTGATACATTTTATCGCTTCTTCCACGTATGGTCGACTGATTACAAAACTAGCTCGGACGACCGAGGCGTCCGAGGAGGGGACTGTCAAACCGAAACGCGCCTGCGAATAGCTGAAGAAGACAGATATTTAACCACAAATAGAATATCAAAGGACGATGCTGCTTTAACGTATTACTTTAGTTGTTGAATGTATTTAACTATTATTTTAATAAAAGTGTTTTATTATTCTCGCACTTTTACGAAGGGATTTATTAATCAAAAATAAAATTGTTACAAGTTTACATATAAATAGTGCTCTAGTTTAAGGCATACTTAGCTAAGGTTTAATTTTAAGTGAAACCTGTGTAACAAGGCCTGAAATATTTAAATATTACGGGTGGCAGACCCCTCATCAAATATTTGATACTTAAATGTGAACAAAAAACAAATGCTGATTCTCTCGCGAGTAATGGATAATAAACTCCGTTTTAGTGTTCTGTATTGGTCGATATAAACCTGTTTATTCACGAACATAGAAAAACCTTAAATCACTTATGGTAATTATTAACAATGTTTACTAACACCAAGTTTTTCTTAACATGGCGATAAATTATTTTATCACTATGTTCAATTGTGTAAATTTATCCACATTATGCCTAACTTATATGCACCTTAACAATATTTACTTTCACGCTTTATTAAATAGTTTATATAACATAATACTCGCAAATTCATACTTCGATTGACATTGATCGCTCTGTTACAGTCTGTAGGACCTGGCTCTTTCACAGTCATTTTACTTATACAACGTTAATATGTTATTTTTATTGCCTTGTCGATGTTTGTTGTGATTGTGTTTTTGTGGTGTTGTAATCTTGTGATTTAGTCATTACGCAGTCTTCTTAGTCGTTTCTTCTTCTGCTGCTGCGTGGCCCCGTTAGGTGCTACGGCTTGTATGGAAGGAATGTGAGTGGTGTCGATGGTATTGAAGGGGTTGGTCGTGAGGTGGTTGCAGTGGTTGAAGAAGGTATCCATTTGTAGGTCATTTCCAATTACTTCATTTCTTACGAACTAAGCTGCTCCAGTTATTGTGTGCAATGTTTGATTTTCAAAGTCGATGTCATTGTGTCCTGGAATGCTAGGTAAGCCATGCTTGTGATGTGTAGCTTAGGACCGGTTTCAGGTATATCTTGAATATCCGTAGTCTAGTCTCGATTAGTAGCTTATTTCGTGTGGTGATCATTCCGTTGATGCAACCTCTGGCTTTCTTTACTTTTTGTATTGTTGTGTCTACGTGTTATTTAAATACGAGTCTCCTGTCTATGATGACCCCCAGGTATTTTAGGGATTTCTTTCATGGCAGTTAGCGACCAACTAGAGTCGGTGGTTGGTGTAATGATGGTTTGTGTTTGGAGAAAAAGACAACCTCTGATTTTGAGAGTTTAGTGTGATGTTCCACCATCTGAACCATTCTGGTAGCGTATCTCGGTATCGTTACATTTTTGTGGTTGTGTATTTTGGTGTTTTTCCTTTTGTCGTAGAGATGGTGTCGTCGGCATACATTGCGCATGTGATGTCCGCTCCACACATCATGTCGTGGGTGTAGGCGTTGAAGAGCTCAGGCGAGAGACATTCCTCCTGCGGTATGTCGGCGGTGATGTGTGTTTAGTTTGACAGATGGTCTTCTACTTGTGCTTGTGGACGACTGTTTATTAGGTAGCTGTATAAAAGTTGCATGAATGATATCGGTGTGTTGAGTATAGTTACTAGTTTATAGAGCAGTCCCTGCACCCAGACTTTGTTGAAGGCTTTTTAAATATCGATTGCTACTGCAACGGTCACTTTGCCTCTGTTGTAGTTTTCGGTGATGTGGTCGGTCGTGCTGTGCTTGGCTGTAAATCCAAACTGGTCGGGTCGGTTTAGTAGGTGCGGTTTCAGTCTCGTCAGCAGAAGTCTTTCAAATATTTTTATCATCACTGCCAGTGAAATTTTTGTAATTTGTTTTAGTGTCTGTGAAGGGATGCTATCTTTGTTGGGAACCTTTCGGTCGTTCAAACTCGCGATGATTTGTTTTGTTTCTTTAGGTGTTATGAAGTCGATTTCATGTTCAACTTGTAGCTTAAGGATTTGTTCTATTGCAATGATTACAGCATATTTGTGGCTCTGATTGGTGGCGTTGTTTTTGAAAATGTTTATTGTAGTGTTTCTGTGTATCTTGTTGATCTATCTTTGGCGTCTTAGATTCTCCCGTGCGGTCCGTTGAGTGGGGCTTCTCTCTGCTTTCCTTGGAGGTAGTCTTCTGTTTAGCTTGTACGGTTGCCTTCTTCGTCTAGTGTGTTGTTTACGTGAGAGATCCACGTTTTCTTTCTGTAGTCATGTAGAAGTTGGTTCTTCGTGGCGTGGAGTTCGTGCCTGTCGCGTGTGGTTGCGTGTGCCTCGTGATTATACTTGGCAGGTGGTCAGAATTCAAAATCCTTTATCACTTCTAGCTCTGTTGGGTGTGGTAGGTGCCTAGTGATCGTGATGTCTAACACATTTTGTTGGTGTGCGTGATTTGTTGGTATTCGTGTTGGTGCGCCCGGGGCGGTTATGTTTTAGTCCTTTTTGGCTGCGTGGTAATATATAATGCGGCCGTCTGTATTTTCTGTTCTGAAACCCTAGCTAGAATGTTTCGCGTTCAGGTTACCGGCGATAATTGTGGAGGTGTCTTCTGACAGGAGTCTTCTAGTTCTTCTGTTTGTATTTTTTGTGCAAGGCTTTAGTAACCCGATATTAGCTAAAGTGGTCTGTCGTGGATGTTGATGCGGGCTCCTAGGCATATGTCGGTCGGTGGCAGATCTGTTTGGTCATAAAATATGCACTGGTGTATTAGAATTGCAGTACCACCAGCTGCATGGCCTCTTGAAACTGTTGGTATACCCGTACGGTAGATGTCGTACTTGGCCAACGTTAATTTTATGTTTGGTAAGAGGTTATGTTTCTCTTATCAGTGCTGCGTCGATGTCGAATTTTTGTAGAAAGTGTTTGAATTCTGTCCTTTTGTTGTTGATACCGTTGGCGTTCCAGTAGAGTATCTTTAGAGTACGTTGCGGTTTGTTAGCCACTAATGCTTTTCAGGATGTCAAGTATTTCCACCCATAGCAGGTTGTTGACGGAGTCGCCGGTCATGCAGGTGCTGATTACCCTTTGGATTCACCAGAGAAGCTTGTGTATGATTTTCATTGTTCAGGATTCTCCGGTTGATGGTGATGGTTCGTCTTGGGCTATTGGGGCATCATTTTGTTGGCGGTTCTTGTTTTGGGTTCTACTGATGGCGCTGGAGATGTGGGTCGTGTAATCGTTGGTGGTAGTGAAGTCGTCGGTGTTGGTTGGGTCCGCGCCCTAGGTTTCTTTTTCTTGCTCCTACTGTTTTCCTTAACTCTGCTCTGGTTTTAGGATTCGTCTTCTATGGAGCGTGTTTCGTCGGTGATGTCGGTCGAGGTGGATGGTGCGTATGGAACAGTTGAAGGCAGCTTGTCGGGTGCTGGGTTGTGGCGGTCACCCCTAGATAATGTATAGCCGTCTATGTCGGTGTCGTGGGTGGTTTCATGTTTGTTGCCGTGTCCTTTGGTTGGATTTTTTTTCTTCAGTTCCTGCTGGTATGTAGAGCACTGCTGGTAGTTAGTGGGGCGCGGGTCATTGCAGTTGGCGCATGTCAGTATAGCTTCCTTCTGCTTCTAGCAGTTTGCTTATTAGTGTTGTTTCCAGCACTTTACGCACCTCGGGTTGAAGCCGCAGTTTAGGCTTGAGTAGTCGAACCTTTGGCACGAGTAGCATTGTGGAAAATTTATCCTCGATTCGAACGCTACTACCTTGCGTTTGTTGCAGTAGAGGAATGTCGTGATGTCGTATATTTGTCTTGAAGTTGGATGATTTTCCATTGTTATTAGAAATGTGTTGCAACATGTGCGTTGTTTGGACTGTGGTTTCGTCACCTTGTCGATTTTAAAACCCAGATCAATCAACTCTTGCTTAACCTCTTCGGTGTCAATGTTACATGCCAGTCCCTTCATAACTATTTTTAGTTCCTTACCGCTCAGGTGGTGTATGTATGGAACTTGATTTTCTCTTTTCACATAGTCCTGAATGAATATCAACCCGCTTGCGTCGGTAGCATGTTTCCTTGCCCCTTGTCTAGAAGCTCGGATGTCTACGTTTATTTTTGACGAGGATTAATTTTTTTCGAGTGCTGCAGCAAGATGGGCAATTTATCTACTAAGGTGGGTGGAATTCTAGTGCTCATGGCTGTTGGTGCAGCTGTTTTCGCTTGTCTTGAAGTGATGGCGATAAAATTTGTTAAGCTGGCGTAGGTACTAGGTGGCATACTGTCAGAAGTGTCCATGTTAGCATCTGCTGCAGGTAGTCCGTCGTTTGCGTCTACGCCTGTGTCTGTCTTGACGGTTTCGTTGATCACTGAGCGTTCTGTTGACGGTATCTGTAGTTTTGTTGTCGGGCATTTAACTTTTTTCCGTTTCTTTCAGTTTCAGACGTGTACGAATGTTGCTCTCTGGAACGGCGATTCTTTGTGGGAGTCGACTTCATGTTTGAATTGTCTGTTAGGCTGACTGTAGCTCTTGGCTACTTTTTGTAGTCCGAAACTTTCGGTATGCTGCTCTGAAAGAAGCATACTTAATTCTTCTTATTTGAAGTGCAGTTGACGTAGAGTAATTCTTCTAGTGGCAATAGCTCTGAACAGAGCTGGATTGCCGTGCGCTGTCTGTTTGTATACTTTCTGATGTTCACTCGTTCGAGGTTGGACTGAGAATGATTGTTCTGCCAACTGTGCACTTTCATATAGTAACTTGTAAACCTTCTAAATATTACCAAAAACTTTCAGCATTTTCTAGATTATTCGATTTTGTATGCGTTAACTTAGTTTTAAGTGCAACCTTGTAACTGACAATCAACCCATTGTAGGTTTATTGTTTCTCTCCTTTTTGATACTATAGTCTTCTTTTTGTACAACACAGCAGAAACCTAATATATTATTCCACTTATCAGTTTCGATAATGTGCTGGGAATTTAATAAAATGGTCAACCAATATGTTATTCATGTGGACTTTTTTAAGACATTATCTTGAAAAATGTGTGTTAGTTTAGGCCTATTATATCGATATTGTTATTTATAATAATCAAACACTTACTTCAACATACGTGTACTTTGTAACATCTATCTTCATTATCTAATATGCAAACACTCCGTATTAGGTTATATTATCTAATTTACCTGTAATTGGGGAAACCCGAGTTATGTTTCGGGCCTTGGAAACGGCGTTTTAAAACTTTTACCAAAACTTCGTAACAATTTATTTGGTTTATACAGATATTAATATGTAGTTTTGACAATCTGATTTAAAATTACCGTAAGTCGAAAAATAATTAATAATTAGTATGAGTGAGTTGCTTAAGCAAACTGCAGTGCTAAAGCTGAAATACTTAAGACTGATCTGGGGCTCCCGGAGTTGTCCCTGCCCCTCACATGTCTGTCGAAACTTTTAGAGCTCATGTCTGCTTATTTCTTAATTCTATTCATTATACAATGTAACGATCTTACCTTCTAGGTAATCACGGTTCTAAACCGTCTGTGACCTGCCACCTGCAGTATCACTATTGTTTGGAATACAAAGTATTGCATTCGTTCTCACAACTGTTAATAACCTTTATTTAATTATTCTTGAATTACATTGTTGCACTTGACTTAATAATTTCTTTAACAATTTCTAATAATTCCTAATAACTTCTATTTTGTTATACATACATAGATTGGGGGATACATTACTCCTCCCGACGTAAATAAAAAATTAAGGTTTCTTTTGCTTAATTTTTAAATTCATACAATTTATGGTTTAAAATTGATTGTCCCTAAGGGTATATTTGTTTTTTTATTTACCATCGTTTCCTTAAGTTTAAAATTGTTTTCTTTATTCTTATATTTAAGGTACATTTTGTAAAATTCATATATAATTAGAAAAATTAGTAAAATGATTAATAAAATTGTTCAAACGCTTATATTGTCATAGTGTAACTTGGGCACTTTTAATTCACTTAAGTGTTCTTTATAATTGTTTATTAATTCCATGGCGTGGTTAAGTTAGTCTACGTCTAGGTGCACGGGTTTCTTGATTTCTTCGTCTTCAGTTTGCGTTGTCTTGAATTACAGCTCTGGTAAATTTGCAAGTTTCTTGGTTGCTATGGGGATCTTGATAAACCCTGATGATTTCGTTTTTCAATTATAAATAACAGTCTTCTTTAAGGGTGATTAATTTGCTTCCGGTTAATGCTAAATAATTCTCGACTTGATTGCAATGGACGGTTGCTATTACTTCTGTTGGGAATATGGCCATCCATTTGTTTTCTGTAATTTTCTGAATTTTCATGTTGGTGATTTGTACGGTTTTGCTTCACAGTTTTTGTAATGATTTGAAAATTTTAGTAATTGTACTTCGTAAGGGCTGTTTTCTTGGATAGTTGTTATTGTCAACGATTGACATAGATATTGATTTGGTGTTACTTCGGTACATTTTTCGTTTGTATAACCATATGTTAGCTCATTTAAGGATAGGAACTTGGTTTTGGGGATGATAACTTGATACATGCTAGTAATTTTCATTGGAAAAGCAAATAAATGATAATAGTTATAATTGTTACTCTCTACTATGGGGATTTCTATTAAAAATGTGATTTCCTTGTTCTTTATATAACCTTTAACTATAGCTATTTTTTAAATAGAAGAATGTTGATTCTATTACCTCAAAGGGTAATTTACTATTAGTTATAAATGATCTAATTCGTAATAATTCTTTTAATAGGTCACTTGGTTCAATGGTACTGGAGTGTAGTGTATTTAATTTTGCAAATGTTACGGTATTTTCTAAAGTGGCTAAAATTTGTTGGATTAAAGTAAGGGTTGATATTATTTAAGTGAATATTGTATCGAATCTAATTAAATCTCGCATTCCTAACATAGTGGTTTGTATGGTGGTTTCAAGGGTTTGTATTCTATTGACTATACTGTCTTGATTTCTTACTAGCTTCTTAATGTTTTGTTGAATTTTATAATAGTTGATTGGGTTAAAGATATTTGGTTGCTAATAATGGTTTTTATACCGTTTTGATTTTCAACTAGCTGTTGTATTACGTTGTCATAACGTTCTGCGTCTTGGTTATCTAAATTGCCTGTGATAGCTTTTATTATGTTACTTAGTCCGTTAATTAGTCCTTTTTTTAGTCTTGCAATTTGTTCTGTGGGTATTAATCTGTTAAATTTATCTTCTATATTTCTTAAAATACTCTCTATTATACTGTTGTAGTTCATCATTTCTATTGCGTATTCTTTTCCGAATTTGGCTGTGTTCATTGATCGTTTTAATCGATAATAATTGTCTCTAATTATTTGAAGTTCTTGTTTTAATTCCGTTAAATCGAATTTTTGTGCGAATGTCCAATAGTCTATTGTATTTTGCATACTTCCCAATTTTATTGGTAGTATACCGGGGTTACTTCTTATGTCTTCAAATAATTATTCGTTGTCCGTTCTACCTAGGCGGAGGTTGACGGTAAGGGTAATGATTGTCCATCTGAAATTACAGGGTGTTTTAGGTTTCTCAAGTGAATGTCTTTTACTATTTTGCCGTTGTTTACTATGGCTATATTTTTGTCCGATATTCTCTTAATTTTAAAAGGGCCTAAATTCCTGGGTGCCGTTTTGTGTCGTTTACTTTGGAAATTTTTCTCATACACGGTTTGTCCTATTGAAAATTTATTTGCGTTGGTATTCTTATTGCGGGTTGTGGTGATACGTTCCTTGTCGTTGTCGTTATCTTTTACTTTATCATAGGTTATTTTTAGTTTCTTTGTGATCTTTAGCATATTGCTGATATACTTCTTTGTTATAATGTATGTCGTAGGGGTTGCAGGAATTTGAAAATCCTAATGTTAATTCTAGGGGTGTAAAATTTGTTGATGAGTGGATCGTATTATTGTAGGCGATTAGTGCGTATGACATTAAGTTCGTGATGTGTTCCTTCTTGTAAGTTCATCTTAATAATCTGATTTGTTCTAACAGGGTCGAATGTATTCTTTCAATTAATCCGTTCGGTTCAGGGTGGTTTTCAGTTATAAAATGGATTTTTATTTTGTGGAGTTCTAAAGTGTTTTATCGTTTTATTTTCAAATTCGCTGTCGTTATCTAAATTTATTGTTTCTAGTGTTAAAGCGAATGTTGCTTAAATTTTCACTTAAAATTTTGTTGTGTTCTATGGGTTGTAATCGTTTTCTAAATTTTCGTTTATTTCCATTTCGTTAAAATTTAGTTCCTTTACGTTAATTGGGTTTGTTAGTGATAGTTCTACGGGGTAGTTATTTGAGTTTAGAATCGTCGTAGTGGCATAACTATCTATTATTTGTACTAATGCGGTGGGGGTTTCTACTCCTTGTTGAAATGTTATGTGGTTTATGATTCCTACGTTATTTTTTGAATTTACTGGAATTTTTATTTTTTTCTCTGTTCGGGGTTCTACGTGTATTTTTGCTCGGCGTGGGTATTTTGAAATTTAATGGAGATTTGTCCGTGTTTTGCTCTCAATAAACGGTTTTTTTATGTCAAAGTTGGCTCCTAGTTTTCTTAGAAGGTCCATTCCTATTAGTATTAGTCTTTATCGTTGAATTCAAAAATACAAAATTTGTGTTTCATTTTTACATTAAATGTGCTTGATAAGGGTATGTTAGCTTTGAATTGGTGTAGAGTCGGTCGATGAGCTGTTTTAATTTTAAATCGTTTTCATTTTACAAAATCTAAATAACTTTTTTACGATTCGGGGGCTAATTAGTGTTTTTGAGGATTAGGTATCGATTAGTAATTTAAATTCTGCGGGGGAAATTTCAATATACGGTAGTACTCGGTGATTAATATTATTTAAATTTATTAGGTTTGATCGTTTATTAATCGGACTATCTGAAAATTTCAGCACACGTTTTCTTCGTCGTCCTCCTCGTGATTTTCGCATGGTCTATGACGTTCGTAATTTTCTAAATGGTTTAATTCATCGTTTGTACTGGGGTGAATGTAATTATTCTGGTCATTGTCAAATTCTTCTACTTCTTTTTGGTTACGGCTGGGTCGGATTTGCGATATTTCTATGTTTTGTCTGGTGTTACCAAATGAAATATCCATAGGGGTTGGTTTGTAGTAATTGTTAGGGTTGTTATTGTATTTGTCATTGGTGTATTTCTAATAGGGTTCGCGCTAAATGCTGGTCTTTGTTGGTTAATATTTTGGTTGAATCTTGGTGTGAATATGGGTTTTGTAAAATTTGAGTTAAAAGTTGGTCTTAGAAATTGTTTGGATTGATTGTTAAACTTTGTGTTATTAAAATTTGTGTTATAACTTCGCAGTTGGTTCATTTGCGCGTTAAATGGAGTGAATATTGGTTGGGCGGTTGTTTGTCTCGCTGCTTGTATAGTTTTTATTGGTGAATAACTTTTATTCACGTTGGAGTTATATAGTGTGTTTCAATAATACATTGCGTTTTCTTCTTCTATTATCATATTTATGGCATCTTCTAAATTTTGGGGTTGTTGGAATCTGATTTTATCTGATAGTCGTTCTGGTGGTGCATTTATATAGGTGTCCAGTGCCTTTTCGTCATACATTTTTGTCTTTAGAAGGCGGATATTTTGGTCAGGTTTTTCGATTTTTAATTTTGTTAATATTAAATTTCTTACGTTTTGGCACTTCATTCCAAATTGGTACGGGGATTGATTATTTTCCATTCTTAGGTTTATTAGGTCGCGGATAAGACATTTTATGTTTCTTTGGTCTCCAAAATGTGCAATCAATATGAGTTTAAAGTCCTCCCACTTTCCTAAGTCATCTTGAATGGCTATTAGTGTTAGTGCCCGTCCGGTCAGTTTACTTATTAACAAGCGTAAAACTAATACATTTCTTTCGTTATCTCCGGATTTGTCAAAGGTGTTTAGAAATATTTTACACGCTGTAATGGAATTCACTAGCAAAGCTTGATCTCTGTTGAAATTAGGGATGCTTTTGAGATAAATTTTCATATCTGAACTCATGATTGTTAAGGGTTTTTGCTTTTAATTAATTTCAAATTTTTGTAAAACTCGATATTTATTTTGCGGTTTGTACTGTTACTTTTTAGTGTGGTTTGTTAATTTTTGGCTTGGTGGGTATTTGTTATTTTTAGCATGAGTTGTGTTAGATTATTTAAAGAATCGAGTTACTTGTATTTGTACTTGGTTATATGGCGCTGTAATTAATTTGCGGGATCTGTGCCTGGTAATATCTGGTTAGTTGCTCTAGCCTTGAATTTGTATTTTTATACTTCGCGGATGTTAAAGTTGTCACGGTTTTTAATTTTTGAAAGGTTTTTAAATGGATTAATATTCCTGCAATAATTTGCGTTGTACTTTATAAGTTTTGTTGCGCTAGTTAGATTTAGTTTAAGTCTATATTTCAGTCCTGCTGATTAATTGAGTCTGATTTACTTATCTCGTCTCCGAATGTTGTAATTGATAAGTGTATAAGATGTTTCTCTGTAATTGTATTGTCTTGTCACCTTAAATGTCTAAATATAGAATTGCAAGTTTTCAGTCTACCGTTTTGTTACAGTAGTTGCATCAAAATCTCCTTTATAATTTATACAATAAATTGTTTTAAATTATAAGTTTTAAGTTTCCTAAAAGATTTTTTTTTCAGTCGGTAATAAATTAAATAAATCGCGCCTTTTACAATTAATTACTTTGTACTGAAATATTTAATCATAAATGTTCCGTTCGAATGATAGCTTTTCAGTGATGAAGATATTTATAAAGTTGCGAATAGGTGATGGTTTTATTTACTGATAGTTGTCAGTAATAATTCGTATCAGAATCAAGTCTTAGATTTGCACGCCTTGTTTCAATTTGTAATGGGTTAATTTAATAATAATTGCAAAGTGCTTCTATAGCTTATACACTAAGTGTTTAGTTTATAGAAGTGCGATGAAGGTTACGTTTGAATAAATTGTTTCTATAATTAATCGTTATTACGTTTGTACATTAAGCTTTTATTGATAGATTGGTAAAAATTAGTTGCGTTCTATTTATGAATTTAAAATAGTTTTCGTTTTGTTTCAATAATTCGTGTGCCAGTTACGTTTTGTATTAATAATAATTCGTAGTAATTGTACTTTTTAGTTTCTCGTTTAGAATTCTCTTGCTTTGAAAATAAATTTTCTAAAATATTTCTCGTTTGAAAATAATTTTCTTAGTAAATTAATTTCATAAAATGGCATAAATTGCAATGATAATAATTAAGAAATCTGTACATACATAAAATAATAAAATTTTTTTTCTATTACTAGCTAATATCAAACAATTTGTCAAAAATCAATTGGTTTTAAAGGAAATAAACTTACATTAGTTTCATCGTCGCTTTCGTGAACTCTGTCGATTTTTGTACTTTATCCACGTTGGTTTGGTTTCGATTCGATCCATGCTTGTATCTCGTCCAAGGTTTGTTTGGTTGGATTCGGTATGCTTGTACCTCTTCCAACTTTGTTTGGGTTCTTCCAGAATTGTGAATTGAAATTCTTGGTCACCAGTCTTCCGATTTTTGGATTCGTAGTGCCCTTCTGGATCCGACCGACTGCGCCAGTTACGTTTCGGGCTTTGGAAGCGATGTTTTTAAAAACTTCTTCCAAAACTTCGTAACAATTTGTTTGGTTTATACAGATATTAATATGGAATTTTGACAATCTGATTTAAAATTACTGTAAGTCCAAAAATAATTAATTATTGAACTAATATGAGTAGCCTAGCTAACTTCAATGTTAAAACTGAAAAACTTGAGACTGACTGACTGTTCTAGGGCTCACGGGGTATTTATGTTGTCCCTGCCCCTCACATGTCTGTGGGCACTTGCAGAGCTCATGTCTGCTTATTTCTTAATCTTATTCATTATACAATGTAACAATCTTACTTTCTAGGTAATCGCGGTTCTTAACGGTCTGTGACCTGCCACCTGCAGTATCATCGTCTGGAATACAATGTATTGCATCCGTTCTCGCAACTATTAATAACCTTTATTTAATTATCCTTGAATTCATTGTTGCACTTGACTTAATATTTTTTTTACAATTTCTAATAATTCCTAATAATTTCTATTTTGTTATACATACATAGATTGGGGGATACATAACTCCCGTTGGTCAATGAAATTTAAAATTAAAATTAAAATAATAGGATACCTTATAAAAATTAGGACTGCTTTACATCTGGCATAGAGCTAATATTTTATGAATAACGATGTTAACATATAGGCACCGTTGGGGGGAAACTACTTGCTTAGCATCATTTTTTAGGTCTCCCGTCTCAATAAAATTTCTTGAATAACGTTTGCGTCAAAGTCCTTTATTATTTCTACGGTCTTTGTTGAGAAGCTCTAGAACCATTTATATTGTTGTATCTGTCCGGGGATAGGCAGAGCAAAATAAAAGTAACAAACGGGCTTCTGATATCAGCTATCAAAAAGTCCTTCCTACAATACCTTAGAATAAAAGAGAGGATCCTTTGTTCCAAGTCTTTGCAAAAAATAAGCACTGTAATACGAGTTCCCTGAAAGTTTGCCGAGATTAAACTGAAATACATCTCTTTTGTTTATACAAGCAAATTAAACCCAATTGAGAGCTTTTGTTGGAATATCCTCTCATTTGAAAGCATAATAATGGAAACTTGAGTTAATTTAATTATCAAAAGTCAAAACTTGCTCAAACGCTCGTCGTGTTTACATCTAAAAAGCTCTCGTATATCCTCCCTATTGTAATAGTATGTAGCAAATTGCTAGCTCTCCTAATCCTTAAAAGCTTCGTCATCACACAAGAGGTCGTGTTTAACATATAGAGAGCATTATATTAAGTACGGGCGTACAAAAGTTAATCTCCGCTAAAGTTGGGGTACGTGGGATGAGCGTATCCCTACAGGCGAAATTAGCAGGACGATTGCCGGTGTTTTATCACAGTCTATTCCCTTGGGTACCTTTATTATGGTATCTGGCTTCTGTAAATTGTCAAAGAGTAATGTTTTAAAAAGAAAAAACAAGCATTGCTTTGCATAAATTTTTAGCAGAGCTTCGTCTAAACTAATATAATTGGTGGGTGTGGAAATAAGTCATTCAATACACAATTGCTTATGCGATCACTGACTGCCTAGTCAGTCACACGCCACAGTGATAGCTGGTAGTTTTTCAATAATTAAAACACAAAACGTTTTAAATAAATCGATGTGTGCTAATTAAAGACAACCATTACTGTATTCTCTGATCTAATCCTATTTGTTGAAACAAATCAAAGCAACGAGAGAATGCAGTTTGAAGCTCTAAATTAACTAAAACCAGTGCCGACAACCACCGCTTATTTTAGTAAGTAAAGCTAGATTCGTATTTGGTTTTTACTGATTGCTAAAACAATCCAATTAATTCATTTCTTATATTGTGTTACTTCTAATTTGCATTTCAAGATTTTCATTTTACACCAAAGAATAATCGCTTGCATTAGTAAAAGTAGAGGATAAGGAGCATCCTGGCGCACCTCCTCACTCCTCACTAATCCCGATCCACATCCTACCGATTCATATCTAAATTAGGCTTTTACATGTAAATTTGCACTATCAAGTCTTATTTTAAAGGGATTTCTTCCTTGTGGGGAGGGATTTCCTCCTTGTGGGGTGGGAAATTCTTCTTGGGTGGGGGCGGGTGAAATTTCCTCCTTGTGGGGTAGGGAAAGGGGATTTTTCATTGCTTCATTTTTACTCTTACCATCCCTACCGTAAAAATCGGTAGCCTAACCCCTAAAATTTTCGTGATACCTTTTGGTGCCTATCGACACCGCACGACCTTTATATTCCCACCTTTTTAATTTTTATTTTAACATCAACCCTTATCGAGTTACAACCCCCCAATTTTATAACTTTTTGTATTTATATACAGTTTCTAATCGTGTATGGTGTTACCAATTTAATTTTTCTTGGAAGTCCGAATCTACCATTAACTTAACCTTAGGCCAACTCGATTTAAAAAATTGGTGTAAGCAAAAAAAAGTAGTACACATTCCTTTAAAACAATTTTATTTAATTATAAACATACAATGTACACTTAACATTTATTTTCATATAGGTACAATCATCACAACACCGTGCTCTCGGTTATCTAGTTTTGGCTGCTTTTCCAAGGTCGTGGTGACGTCATAACTTTTATAAATAAAGAGCAATGTAATACTATTGTAAAATTTTTATTCTGACATTATACATAAAAAATCTAAGACGCATGTACGCCTTACAACCAAACTTACGTAAATTTTATAAAAGAAAATTATATATTTTAAATTTAATGGTTGAAAAAATTTCTATTAAAGTTTATATTAGTTTGTACTGTTAACATTTCTCAAATAAATTCGATTATCTCGAAAACTAAATAAGATATCGAAAAGCGTATAGCATATTTGTAATCAGCGTAAAAACTAAACAAGGTATATATATATATATATATATATATATATATATATATATATATATATATTACTCATATTTAGACCAGGGTAGAAAATTAAATAATCACATCAAATAATTTTAATCACCGTGTATAAGGAATTTCATTAAATAATACGCTTTATTAAAACCATAAAACATAAATAAACTCGGTTGTTTCAGTAAAAATAAGAAATTTAAATTATTTATAAGACGCTTTATATCAAAAGAAGCAGTATTGAAAAGCTCTGCGTGTAATGTAATTATTTCTAAACAAAGAGAAATTACGTGCAAAATTTATCTTAATTAACTCTATTTAAGTAACCGGTAGTAAAACAAAGTGTACATATAATAATTAATATTTAAGTTGTATTCGCTAAAAATGAAAAGGATAGAAATCAATTTTAATTGGAGTTAATTAAACCGTTAATAACATATAATACCTATAGAAACTTGTAAAAACCCAAGATTAAAATACCACGGAATAAAGCTCTGAGAATTAATATTATTTTGAACACCTGCGTAGTTTAAATATCACATTCGGCGAAAAGTTTGCAGATAATTAATGGTTCAAAGAATCTTGGGGAAAACGTCGCATAATAGTTACAAAGAATCTTGGAGAAACCGGGGCTTAGTATTCACGAGAATGTGCGATACGGGTTTATTAAACCCAGATAACAGTCCGCGTGGACTGAAATAATCGATAATGAAGAGTGTCAAGTTGCACCAATACGAACAGGTTAGAAAAGGAAAGAGAAAATGCGTCAAGCTAAGACACATATAGTAAAAGGCGTGATTTAAACAACGTCACGAGGTCACAATTGGTTGAAAATAGAATGCAAATATCAGAGGTAGAAACAACAATTTCGGTACAAAATTAATTAGTTTTTCTCGGACAGGTTTGCGTGCTGTGGAAATTTTCTGAGATTTAAATGGGGCGAGTGAAAATTCGTAAAAATCGACGTGCGAGCGGCAGACTGGGAACATGGCATGAGAAATTCTTTAGAATTACCCGTTTTGGGGAACAGACCGATAGACAGGCTTTTTGCTATATATACCGAGATGAAGATAAACAAGCCCTCTTAGACTCTTAGACTTTTGACGATTCGATGCGTTAAAAGCTCGTACATACGCGACTTGATTGAAGATATTAAACCGTGCATTTTAGTTTGATTAAATAATTTAAAGTTTGCTAGTATAATTTAGTGATTCAACATAGCTTGTTATTTACGTGCTAAACATGAATGTACTTCAGTGCACTTAGATACAAGGTAATAAAATTTAGTTTCACTGTACCAATTAGCAAAATTTACAACGATGAATGTATACACAAAAGTAGGCAGTTTTGGTGTATATTGGTGACAGAAGCTCAGAAGCATGAATTTCTTTGCTATTTTGGGGTGTTAATAATTAAATGGTTCAAATACGTGTCTGGATCCATGAAACAAGGGTCAGATAAACACAGATGAGTTCCGGAAAGGCCCAGAAACGACTTTGAATGGATGGTGATGGAGAAAATTTAAAAGCGTAGAGAATCAGAAGCCGTAAATATAGTCCTGTTGAATGGTGTGATTAACAAAAGAAACGATACTTTGAAGCTACGAGGACAGTAACCTTCAGGTAAATTATACTATTTTGTTTGACGTTTTTGTGTGTATTGAATGACTTTATAATTGATTTACTTTAAATGGACATTAGTGAAATTGTTCTAACCATAAAAGTTTAATTTTAAGATGAAATTTGCTTGTTTAAGTAAAAAGGGGTATTTTGTTTTGATGTTCGGGAATATGATGAAAATTTGGGTATGTCTTTGAGCTCAATTAGACGAACCTGGTTAATTAACGTAAAGGGGTGGTAGATGCTCCCTTTATACTCAGACTCCGGTCTGCTTATATTGTTATATTAATTAGTAGGCATCCAACAAGGACTTTAATTCTGGATGCACATTAAAATGAGAATAAATTTAATTTTGAAATTTTCCGATATTAAAAATTTATGCTGAATTTTAATTTGAAAATTTAATGTATTCTGAATATTGATGTAAATAGAGTTAACGTTGATGTTTGTGGTAGGAATGTGTTGTTTAATTTTATGAATGAGGAGGTTTATAAAATTAGGTGAGCAGCCGAGGCGAAAAGCGTAGTTCACGGATGATGGAGGTTTCACAGCATAATTTGGCGCCCAATTCGTGAGGCTCGATTTTATACAGGGTAACACAGCATAATTTGGCGACCCAAAAGTGAGGCTCGAATTCCAAATAAAATTTTTGTTATTTTATTCAGGAAACTGGCGATCTGAGAGAGAGAGTTTTTGTGTGGGTATAAATTTAAGAGTATTTTAGAGTGTGTGTGAGTGATTGGAACGTATGCAGAGAAAGGAGTGGTTAAGGAGTCAAGGAGTGGAAATTGGAAGTGACGATAGTGCATTGTGTGAGAAAATTTCTAAAATGGAAGAAGCTGGAGGCAGTAGAGATCAGTCGAGGACGGAATCAGGGGATCAAGGAAACGAGATGATATTGAGAATGTTAGAGAGGATGAGTGAAGAATCCAATAGAAAATTAGAACAGTTAAGCGATGAATCTAATAGAGCTAGGGAAGAAGCGAATAAGAAATTTGACCGAATGAATGAGACATTAACAGGAGTTAGGGAAACCCTAAGTGAGAAAATAGATAAGACGAATAAAGAAGTTTCAGAATTTAAAATAGTCTTACCGTGAAAATGGGGAAGTTGAAAATAGGGTTGATAAAATGAGCGTGACATTACAGGTCTTCGACAGGAAATGGGACATTTAAGGTCCGAAGTACGCATTTTCTGTGAAGAAGAAATAAACGTAAAATGACTGAAGTAACGGACTCATGTAGGGATCAGTTAGGCAGGGTAGAACGCGAAGTTAGTAGTATTAAATACAACATATCAAATTTAACGGGGGAAGGTCCCAGATTTTATACAGGTGGAGTATCATTGGACCAACACATGAAGTTTTATGGTGATAACAGGGTAAATCCACAAATTTTTATTAATAGTGTAAGAAATCTAGTGGGAAATTTATTTGACGAACAGACTAAACTAAATACGATAAAGGCTTTATTAAAGGACAACGCGGAAGCATGGTACAATTTAGTAGGACAGGACATAGACACGTATCAGGACTTTGAAGACAAATTTTTACAACATTACTGGAGTGATCACAAACAGGATCAGATTAGGGACGACTTGATTACAGGAAAATTTAAGGGAGAGTTTGCAGGTTCTAGGGAGCAATATGCCATCCGCAAGTACAGTGTGGCCAAACAACTGAATCCACCATTGACGGACAGACAGATTATCAAGTACCTATCACGACATTTTGAACAGGAAATTAGACAACACGTGGCCTTACAAAACATCACAGAACGGGAGACATTTTAGAGTATTTGCAGAGATATGACGATGTAGGTGTAGGACGGACAAGAGAGATACGAGAACGAAACGTTAACACAGTTAGGTTTGACAACAGGACACCGAATTATCCGAGACGGCCTGACTACAACAGAAATTTTCGACCGAATTGGGAACGACGAGGACAGGAATACAGGAGCAATAGTGCGACTAGGGGACCGACGCCAAGACCTAGTTACACGCGACAGAACAGTTTACCGGAGGTAAACAGGACTGTGACCAGCACGCCGAATAGAGACAGGGACACGGATATTAACACGAGGAGGACATACGCACAGGTTGTAGAAGGACAACCAGGACCAAGCACTAAAAACAGGACGAGACAGGATTTTTAGAACGCGACAGACCACTAGATTTCAGTGTAAATGTATATGAACATCCACGTGAATTTTTCAAAATTGAGGAGGAAGTAGAGCCAGAAACTGAGGAAAATTATGTTTGCCAATTATTAATTTAGAAATTTTTGAGAATAATGTAGAAGTATTACTTGATACAGGGGCAGAGACGAGTTTAATATCGGAGGAATTCGTCAGCAAAATTAGGGATAAGGTTTGTGATAGAATTATGCCTATAAAGCGTAGTCATTTAGTAGCTCCAAATAAAAGAAGTTTGCTGTAGTAAATAGTGTTGTGGTGCTTAGGATAGATATAGGAGATTTAAGCTGTGAACAGGAGTTTGTAATTGTACCTGGACTGAAGTTTCAGAGCATTTTAGGTGTTGACTGTATGATGAAGTTAGGGGTTTTGATAGATATGGAAAGGAAGGTAATAAGGATTAAGGATAGGGTAGTGCCATGGAAGGGCAGTTATGAAGTCACAGAGGATGACACGGGGTTTAGTATTAATGTAGTAGAGGTAGAGGATGATGAAGTTAAACAGATCAACACAATAAGATGTCCAGAGGAGAGGATAGTAGAGGTTCAAGCTTTAATACAAAAACATGCAGAAGTAGTGGGGTAGAAGCAGCATATCGGGAGCAGGTGAAGGCAGAATTATTTTGACGAGGTTAATTGGCAAGTTTGTTTTAATAAAGTAGATTTAAGGAATTCATTCTGGCGGATTCCATTACACAAAAATTCTAGAAGGTACATAGGATTTTCCATAGAGGAAAAATCGATAATTGTAAAGTAGTATTGTTTGGTTTGTCGGCAGAAAGAAAAAAAATAGTAAATGAGAAACAGACAAGTGTAGGGATTAAAAAAGAAGCAATATTTAAGAGTCAGGATAATAGGGATGATAAGTTTATTGTATGTGAGATAATAGGGATGATAAGTATAGATATAGAAGGGGGAGAAATAGGGATGAAAAGTATTAGGATGGTAAGAAGAAAGACTTGGAGGGTCAAGAAGAGAGTTAGATTTAAATAGGATAGGGATAGAATAGGTGTAGATAGAAGAGTAGAAGTAAGTGTTTAGGAAAATAAAGCTAAGTATAGGATAAATATGGGAGATAATTAGAAATAGGTTTAGGATGAGAATAAAGAGTAAATGTAGGAAGAAAATAAGATAGGTTAAGTATAGATATTTCATATAAGATTAGTGGAGAGTTAGGAATAGAGTAAGAGTAGGATAGGTATATAGGATTAGGTAGGGGGAAGTGAAGTATAGTGAAGATTAGTTAAAAGTTAGGAATAGGATAGGTAGATAGGATGTATATAGGATTAGATGGATAAGTAGGATGAAGTTAGGGATAATTTCAGTTTATAAAATTAAGTGAGAGTTAGGAATAGGATAGGAATATAGGATAGGTGTAAATATTTTTTTTTGATTGGAAACAAAGTAGGTAAGTTAGATAGATAAGGGTAGAGAGATAGGCAATTTTTTTTGTAATTTTTTTTGTCTAAATGTTTTATATTTGAAGTCAAATAAGTGGGATTATTTGTATTCAAATAGGGGGAAAATACTCATATTTAGACCAGGGTAGAAAATTAAATAATCACATCAAATAATTTTAATCACCGTGTATAAGGAATTTCATTAAATAATACGCTTTATTAAAACCATAAAACATAAATAAACTCGGTTGTTTCAGTAAAAATAAGAAATTTAAATTATTTATAAGACGCTTTATATCAAAAGAAGCAGTATTGAAAAGCTCTGCGTGTAATGTAATTATTTCTAAACAAAGAGAAATTACGTGCAAAATTTATCTTAATTAACTCTATTTAAGTAACCGGTAGTAAAACAAAGTGTACATATAATAATTAATATTTAAGTTGTATTCGCTAAAAATGAAAAGGATAGAAATCAATTTTAATTGGAGTTAATTAAACCGTTAATAACATATAATACCTATAGAAACTTGTAAAAACCCAAGATTAAAATACCACGGAATAAAGCTCTGAGAATTAATATTATTTTGAACACCTGCGTAGTTTAAATATCACATTGGGCGAAAAGTTTGCAGATAATTAATGGTTCAAAGAATCTTGGGAAAACGTCGCATAATAGTTACAAAGAATCTTGGAGAAACCGGGGCTTAGTATTCACGAGAATGTGCGATACGGGTTTATTAAACCCAGATAACAGTCCGCGTGGACTGAAATAATCGATAATGAAGAGTGTCAAGTTGCACCAATACGAACAGGTTAGAAAAGGAAAGAGAAAATGCGTCAAGCTAAGACACATATAGTAAAAGGCGTGATTTAAACAACGTCACGAGGGTCACAATTGGTTGAAAATAGAATGCAAATATCAGAGGTAGAAACAACAATTTCGGTACAAAATTAATTAGTTTTTCTCGGACAGGTTTGCGTGCTGTGGAAATTTTCTGAGATTTAAATGGGGCGAGTGAAAATTCGTAAAAATCGACGTGCGAGCGGCAGACTGGGAACATGGCATGAGAAATTCTTTAGAATTACCCGTTTTGGGGAACAGACCGATAGACAGGCTTTTTGCTATATATACCGAGATGAAGATAAACAAGCCCTCTTAGACTCATAGACTTTTGACGATTCGATGCGTTAAAAGCTCGTACATACGCGACTTGATTGAAGATATTAAACCGTGCATTTTAGTTTGATTAAATAATTTAAAGTTTGCTAGTATAATTTAGTGATTCAACATAGCTTGTTATTTACGTGCTAAACATGAATGTACTTCAGTGCACTTAGATACAAGGTAATAAAATTTAGTTTCACTGTACCAATTAGCAAAATTTACAACGATGAATGTATACACAAAAGTAGGCAGTTTTGGTGTATATTGGTGACAGAAGCTCAGAAGCATGAATTTCTTTGCTATTTTGGGGTGTTAATAATTAAATGGTTCAAATACGTGTCTGGATCCATGAAACAAGGGTCAGATAAACACAGATGAGTTCCGGAAAGGCCCAGAAACGACTTTGAATGGATGGTGATGGAGAAAATTTAAAAGCGTAGAGAATCAGAAGCCGTAAATATAGTCCTGTTGAATGGTGTGATTAACAAAAGAAACGATACTTTGAAGCTACGAGGACAGTAACCTTCAGGTAAATTATACTATTTTGTTTGACATTTTGTGTGTATTGAATGACTTTATAATTGATTTACTTTAAATGGACATTAGTGAAATTGTTCTAACCATAAAAGTTTAATTTTAAGATGAAATTTGCTTGTTTAAGTAAAAGGGTATTTTGTTTTGATGTTCGGGAATATGATGAAAATTTGGGTATGTCTTTGAGCTCAATTAGACGAACCTGGTTAATTAACGTAAAGGGGTGGTAGATGCTCCTTTATACTCAGACTCCGGTCTGCTTATATTGTTATATTAATTAGTAGGCATCCAACAAGGACTTTAATTCTGGATGCACATTAAAATGAGAATAAATTTAATTTTGAAATTTTCCGATATTAAAAATTTATGCTGAATTTTAATTTGAAAATTTAATGTATTCTGAATATTGATGTAAATAGAGTTAACGTTGATGTTTGTGGTAGGAATGTGTTGTTTAATTTTTATGAATGAGGAGGTTTATAAAATTAGGTGAGCAGCCGAGGCGAAAAGCGTAGTTCACGGATGATGGAGGTTTCACAGCATAATTTGGCGCCCAATTCGTGAGGCTCGATTTTATACAGGATAACACAGCAATATATATATATATATATATATATATATATATATATATCATTTATTGTATCATTATGGGAATATGGCAACAAACGACGGCGGCGACGACGACGTAGCGATTATATTAACCTAACTTACTTCGTAAGTTTGATTGAAAAATATAAAAATATTTAATGCCAAGCATGAAGACATTTAAACGTAATTTTAATACAAAGCTATACACAGAAAACAGTCCTTTCTTTATGTTTGTTTGGAGTGGTTTTAATTTTATCTAATTTTATTCGCAAACTAAAAACCGAAATTACATACTTTATCATTTTTCCCCTTTCTTCTGGTTTTTTGGATAACTTAATTTGCAAGTCAGTCAATTTATTTGTATTGCTATTCTCCCAATACACGTACTGTAGCAGGTATTTTGTAGCTTGTCCGATAGCTTACTCCACCTTTTGGCAAGTGGTACCGAGTACATTGTCGCCTTTAGGAAATGTAACTTACTATCTTCCAATAAAGTTAAACGGTCTTTTTAAAGAATTATACACCTGTTCCGCACTGACGTAGTTTCCAATTGCACAGTTGTATATTGTCACTTTCAATCGCGTAATACCATGGTCTTTGGCCAAAGTAGACGCGAATGTTGCCCTTAAATGTGCATCTGAACAACGTAAAAAATCTAGTATATAATTTCTAAGTTGTTTATTAACACTAGGACACAAATTTGTTGTATATGTTAATTCGTGCATTGGTTGTTAGCCATGTTAAACAATCGATTCTCACAGTTTTATCGTTGTCAACTATAATATTGCAGTTTTTTTGTATTCGCCCTTGTAGCAAAAGTTATGGTTTGTAGTCAAATAATTACACATTTCCATCTTTCTAAATGTGCCAGCAAAATCTTGGGTTACATCCATGTCAAAAAGATAGTAATAATCTTTTTTGAGTCCGTCTAATATATTTGGTAGTTTTTCCAATAAAGTTTCGAACTTAACATCTGCTAGTTCTACTTTATACGGAACACATATAGGATTTTGGAATTATTTATTAATGCTTTCTAGACCTTCTTTTCCGATAATTTTTTTACTCCCTCGCCCATCGTGTTAGTCCTTTCCAGAGAAAACGGAAGCTTTGCTTTAACACCATGCCCAGAGGAAACAAATCGATCGAACTTTCTTCGTAGATAGCTGTTAAATGCACCACAAATTTCTTTTTTTAGAATAAATATCCTTTTGTTTGCAGATGTTTACTCGGCGTCAGAAAGGTCGCAAATTTTAACCTACATTATATTGTCACAAAATGGTTTTATAATTGGTGTGTGTGTGTGTGTGTGTGCGTGTGTGTATGTGCGTGCGTGCGTGCGTGCGTGTGTGCGCGCGCGCGTGCGTGTGTGTAGTCTACCAGTCAGCATCTGTTCGCCTTCGACATAACAAATATTACCAATATCTGGCACCAGATTATTGTTGCACATATTTTCTGCCAGCAGCCACAATTCAATTCGCTCATTTGTTGGTTTCACTTTATTCCCAAGAGGTTGAGGAACGTGAATCACCTTGGAGATGCTCATGCTTACCGTTCTAGCTACTGCCGAATACTAAATTGAATACAAAAAATTGCCCCTTATGTACCCTACAGAGTGGGGGCGTATTTTGCCGAAGATACCCGAATATGTCGGACACCGCTATATCGCTTAATTTCTCTTGTTTAGGAAAAGACAGCTGGAATTAGAGAAAATGGATGCAAAGAGACGAAAGTTGAACTACATGGAAAACACTGCGACAATACGCGAACAATACAAAGATGTGTTAGACAAAGAACATCATATTACAGAAAATGAGGAAGAAAAGATTATTTTATGTGCCGATGGACTGACTTAGATACATCCGGTTTCTACAAGCTGTATGCATATGTGGTTAGTAAGAAAGACTATTTTAGCTATGTAGGCGTCCTTGCGGAAAAGGAAGATACTAAATCCGTATACTTTTTAAAAGGTTATTTTAAAAACGTATTTATCAAAATGGCAGATAAGATAGACGAACTAAGGAATGCGGGTTTCGTAACCTTGGCATACACCACACGCAAAGGGGTTCCGCTAAAGATTGTATATTTGCCTAGTAAAGAACCTTTCGGATCATTTAAAACCGAGGGGCCTACAACCTATAACGACCATATATTCCCAAAATTCGTAGACATGCAACTACGCAACAGTGAGTAGGAGAATAAGGATTCTCTCTTATATCGACAAGAAGAAGTCGATCAAGCAAACAAGATACATATGCAGGATATAGTGGGAAAGCCGTGATTAAAAAATTGATACAAGCTGCAAGAATGACACGAAGGAATGGATCTGTTTATCGGTGGAACCAAAAACTTTATATACAGAGACAAATTTCAGTACATTTTACAATTCGAAAACCTAGACGGTTTCTGTGTATCAAACTATTGGCTAGAAAAGGAGATAGAGGACTTGGGTGTCGATTTAAGGTTTAAGCTGCGAATAAAATTAGATAAAACTAAAACCACTCCAAACAAACATAAAGAAAGGACTATTTTCTGTGTATAACTTTATATTAAAATTAAGTTTAAATGGCTCCATGCTTGGCATTAAATATTTTTAAATTTTGTTATGTATAATGTTAGAATAAAAATTTTAGGATAGTAATACATTGCATTTTATGTATAAAAGGCTATGACGTCACCACGACCTTGGAAAAGTAGCCGAAGCTAGGTAACCGATAGCACGGTGTTGTGGTAATTTTTCCTATATAAAAATAGATATTAAGTGTATACTGTATATTTATAATTGAATAAAATTGCTTTAAAGGAATGTGTACTACTTTTTTTACTTGCACCAATTTTTAAATCGAGTTGGCCTAAGGTTAAATTAACGGTAGATTTGGACTTCCAAGAAAAATTAAATCGTTAATACCATACACGATTAGAAACTGTTTATAAATAACAAAGTTATAAAATTGTGCGGTGTAGCTCGATAAGGGTTGATGTTAAGATAAAATTTAAAAATGTGCTAATACAAAAATTGTGAGTTACCGATAGGCACCGAGAGGTTTCTCGAAAATTTTAGGGGTTAGGTTACCGATTTTTTAGGGTAGGGATGGTGGGGGTAAAAAAGAAGCAAGGGAAAAATCTCAGCTTCCTCCTCCCCCTCACCCACAAGGAGAAAATTTCACCCCCACAAGAAGGAAATCCCTCCCCACAAGGAAGAAATCCCACCCCCACAATGAGGAAATCCCTTAAAAATAAGACTTTATAGTGCGAATTTACATGTAACAACTTATGTTAGATATGAATTGGGAAGATGTGGATCGGGAGGAGCGAGTGAGTGACGATTGATGAGGTGCGCCAGGATGCCTCTATTCGTCTACTAGTAAAATATATGAAATTTCCCAATTTTTCACTGTTACTATTTATTATCGTTATGAACAGACTTGCACCTTGAAGAACTACTACACCTTTTCTAAGTTTAGTTAACAAAGTACCAAATTTACTTCATATTTGTCGATTAAATTTTAGAAAATATTAATTGTAATTCCGATTTATCATTGTATGGGATGTGTTTTATCCCCATTAATTGTTAACTTGTATATTTCAAATGACTATACAAGGACAAACGATTGATATGCTTAGATTTGCAAATGATGCAGCGGTAATAGCAGCTAGCAAAGCAGAGTTAGAAGCAGCTTTTAATGAAATGGAAACAGTTCTAACAGAGGGATAACAGTATGAAAATTAACAAAAATAAAACTAAAGTACTAGTATGTAAAGGAGGGGTAAATAACTAAAAACCAGAGTTCAAATAGGAAATGAGAACTTGCAAGAGGTTAAGGATTTCCGCTACTTAGGAAGTCAAATAACACAGATGGGAAAAGTACAAAAGATATAAAACAAAAATTAGCACGAGGCCTTGGTGCATTGAACAAGAAAAATCAACTACTATATTCAAAGACAACAAGCATAGAAACAAGGAAAAGATTGCTCAATACATATGTGGAGCACAGCACTGTACGGCTGTGAAAAGTGGACAGTGGGCGAAGCGGACCGGAAAAAGGTAGAAGCTCTAAAATATAATAGCAAGTATTATACTTCTGTATCGCTTTACTAATCCAAATACACATTGTTTGTGGAAAATATGTTTGAGAAAAATAATGTTTATACTCACATGGTGAAGTTTAAAGGTCGAGAAAATTGGGCCGATTGAAAGTGGCATATGAATTTTCAGTTGAGGCATCACAAAGAGAGTGACATTGAAAGTGGTGTCACTTCTTGTCCAGTAGAGAACATCGATAGTGAAAAGTTGCGATGTGATTGGACCAAAATCAGCACACAAGCGTGTATGTGATTTCCATGTGTGCTACTTCTGAAGTTGCTGTCCACATACCTCGTATGGGAAAACCAAAAGTCATGTGAGATACGCTAGTGGGTATTTACGAACAGTCCAACGTTCAGAGACTGTATTCCCTTCGTGATGAATTCTTTAGTACCGAAAGAAACATAGCGACAGATATCGCTACGCATGCATCAAATCTGTCAAATGTTCGCTCTGAATTATAGCGAGAATTGAAAAACTACAAAGGAAATACCTAGGAATTGTTATTACGTTATCGTATTTGAATAACAACGGGCCCGGAGTATCAAGTTTTTCAGCCAACATGGTATTCAAAGTCGATAGATCAAACGACAAAATGTTTGGTAGAAAACGTGCGCAAGATTGAACGTGATCGAAATAGCACTAGTTCCACTGGAATCGTTTTTCTATCAAAAGATGCTACAATTAAAAAAAATGCTAAGCAAAGGAAGAATGACAAACGGAAATGCCACTACTGTCATCGACAAGGTCATATTATTGCAAATTGTTCAAAGCGAGAGAGAAGCAGAACAGAGAACAAATGTTCAGGTAATACCTGTAATAAAAGAAATGGTACTACAAGTTTTAGATTATATAAATCAATTGCGAGAAAAAGCATTGGTAATGGATCATTGGTTGCATTTGGTTTAAGACATCGTCGCAGTATACTTCTAGTAAAAGTTGGATTGCCGATTTAGGCACTACGCAGCACATGACAGCTAATAAGCAACATTCTGAAACATACACAAAATTCGGTACGCCTATTTCAATCATTACTGCAGGGCATGATGTACTTAATTTTATTCCCATGGTTCAGGTTCTATCAAGTTGAATGTTTAGCTAACAGTGGCTGGATGTCAGTCATACTGACAAATGTTAAGTATGTGCCAGATTGTAAACATATCCTTTTGTCAATTCCTCAAGCTGCAAATAAAGGCCACATTTTTACCTTAGTTCAAGTGGTATTACTATTCAGAAATATAAAGCAACAATAGCTAAAGGGCTTATTCAAAATCGTTCATATGTTATGGACATTAGGATTTTAAAGCCAGTTAAATCAGCTGAGGTAAATCTCCTTCAGAAGCTGATTAGTTACAAGCATATCATAAAAGGTTTGCGCATCAAGATAAACGTTACGTTGTAGTATTATTTATAAAAATATAATAGAAAAGCTTTAAATTAAGGCTTTAACCAATTACAACTCGTACATAAATAATGACATTAATTAGGACAAAACAAGCGGAACTAAAACTACGTATAGTTCATAGATTATTATTATACTGGGAGAAATACTCCAAATTCATCATTTTCATCACACACTGATACGTGCTGCCACCAAAGGCGTAATCGTTTGCACAGTACTTTATACAAGTATCTATTTGTATAGATTTCGTTCCTTATATTCTTCAACAAATTATTCAAACCAGCGAATTTGAAAGTTTGTTAAAATTGATTGTAGTCTGTATCTTGTTTAGTAAAAGGCCGTATTAATATACTTTGTATTGGTTTACTTACGTTACGTGATTGCATTCAGCTCTTCAAAATATTTGATTTGATTTATCAATTGATTTGCTACGAATTCTACACACACCTGTTTTGATAACGTGTTGAATTACACTTTGCTTGTGATGAAAGGACATTCTCATTATTTGCTAAAGCTATATAACAAACAATATTCATGTTTCTACAAAAGCAAATTCCTTGTTCGTCATGGTCTTACTATAGATGTTTCCTGTCGGATTTGCACATGGTGAAGTACATGCTGTGAGTGTCTTTGGAGAGATAATCTTCTCATGTGGTAAGCTAATTTACAGTTTACAAATTGTAAATTTACTTGTGCTATTATGACCCCGGCGTCCGTGTTCAACGCCACTACTACAGTTGGCAACACTGATACGATCCACGTTCGCAATATTACACAATAATGATATTACTCATAATTACGTGTCAAATTGTATCACATACCAAATACGTTTATATTTACACAAAAGTAAAGCAAAAGTACTCACTTAAACGCGCCATACAGTTGATCTCAGGGTATCTCGTTTGGTCGTTGTTTGGTGTGGGTTACGTCATGCCATCGTTGAAACCAAATTTATCTGGCTTCCCTCTTCGTCGTTCGTAGGCAGGGCGAAGGAACAACCAAGTAAGGAACGATAAGGCACGATAAGGAAGAATCCTACATCCTAAAAGAGAAAAGACAAAAGAACGATACAGGCAAACGTCACCGTTCGACGTCTCGTGGCTAATAATCTCATGTCGTGTCCAAACCGCGCACTTACGCCACTCCGCGCCTGCGCATTCGTTTTGCGCAAACGCAATTGTCCGAAATGACAGAAATGAACAAGTCTATTTTAAAAATAATGGCGGGAATTCACTCACAAATTTAAAAGTATACATGCCCAAATTTGAAACGTAACAGTGCATTCCTTAAGTTCTTTCATATTTGCCCTTCAGTTTCTTCCGTGGGCGTACTGCCTCAGATACCGTAAGGAAGTTTCAGGCATTACGCTCACTGAAGAAGTTGAATAGCAAATATTAACGAATTAAGAAATGCACAAGTAAATTTACAATGTTAAATTGCAAATTAGTTTGCCACATGAAAAGATTATCGCTCCAAAAACACTCACAGTATCTATTTGTATCTATTTGTATGGATTTCGCTCTTTATTTTCAAATTCGCGGCGAAGCTAGTTTGAATAACTTGTTGAAGTACACAATCTCTATAGCAACGTATCATATACAAGGTCGTATTTGAATATAAAGAGCAAAATCTATACACTTGAATAAAGTACTGTACAAACGATTACGTCTCTGGTGGCGGCGCGTAACAAATTCCCCCCCAGCAAAATTAAAAGGTCGGAGTAGGGAACGAAAAGCAAGGGATCAACCAATTGACATAAGAAAACAAACCACTAGGAAACCACAAGAGAAAAAAAATGTATTCAGCTCGAAGGACAAAGGTACCGGACAAGGGCAAGAATGTAGAGAACCACAGGAGAAGATAGGTACATAGTAGCAGTCAACGAGGACAAAGATGAAAAAGCATCAACACTGCACAAGTCGTCAAAGGACGGGATGTTTCCTAAAAGAAACAGTAAAGTTTCAACCTCAAAAAAAGGTTTAGTGTCCTGTACGCAGAAACCAAAAGGAAAGAAAAGAAATGAGGAAGAAAACCAACAGCGACAGACAAAATAAAATGTCAAGCCTCAAGTATGCTAGTGAACCACAAGAGGAAGGCTGGGAAAAGAACCGATGTGCTTCAAACTGTGGTAGCAAGTAGTCGTCTAAAACGTATAACTAAGAAAAGAACTTGCTAATAAATCCAAAAGTCGACTAAGTTGTGAATTCCGAAACAAAGGAGAAGGCCTAAAAGCACCTACTACAGGTATAACGGGACGTGGCGCTCGCAATACAATGACAACGAGCAAAGGGGGATTTCAAATTGAATTCTAATTTACACTAAAATCGCTAATGAGGTTAAGCAAGGTAAATTCTTATCGGGGCAGTCGGAGCAATCAGCTTCAATGTACCCTGAGCTAACCCAGTACCGAGGCGGGGAGTGGGGTAAACCATCAACCAAACCTCTTGCCAAAAATGAGCTGGGATCCGACGGAACTGAGATAGGAAATTCCTAACGATCACAAATAATACCCACACAGCATACAATCCAGCTAACATATGTTGGACACACAGTAATGTAAACCTCATAGCTATTCAATACATTTACTATACAAGAATATATCAAATTAATAACAATAAAACACATATACATACTATAATTTAATTATTAACTGGACTTACCCACTTGTTATGGTGCAACTCTAATGATACATATACCAATACATCGGTTGACTGATTCAAATTTTACTTTAAACTCAAATATTAACACAGCCAACAAGGCAACATAAATCTGCGACCATACGGTCGATTTAAAAAGACTATTACGCAAATAAAGGGTTGCACTAGGATCCTAGCAGGATAACCCTTAAGTACTGAGGGTATCTGCAATAATACCTGTAATAATAATAGGCGGGCCGTTGGCTTAGTTTTACATACTCTATTAAGTATTGTGAATATGCAATGTTCAACACCCTAAATCAGAACCCAACCCTATTATAGTAAACTCAATAATGTTACAATGTAATTCACTAGCATGCAAAGTCAAGCAAACGGTTGCGATGATAAAAATAAGATATGGAACGGACTCACCAACTGCTGATGTGGATGGCGATGTTCCAGCTCAAATGGCGCGTGCGGGTAGAATATCGCTACCAATTATCTCGCATGGGTCCACTGGATCCTTACTTGTAAACATCTTCTCCTTTTAATTACAGATGCCACATCTAGAACTCGAAATTCAACATACAGGTTACAACGGTACTAGAACATAGAATGGCAGCACGTAAAACGTAGAATGTAGCACGTGGAACAAAACGTGGAACATAAATCTTGAATGGAACTGAAGTAAAACCTGAACTTGAACTAGAATTTGAACCCTAAAATATAATCCCCTAATTACAGTCAGTAAAATCGCGGCTTACTTACCGATCCACAATCGGGTTCAATGTGCAAACAAACAAAATGTGTAACAGGTGGTTACCAAATAGCAGTCGAAGACTCAACTTTTTGAATCGCCGTAATCCCAATTAGGCAATAAGGAAAATTATATTCAATTACCTCAGAATAATTTCCTTTCAAATTAATTCGCTAAAATCCCTTCAACGAAGGCGGGCATATATACGAACGCAAAGCATAAATTAAAAGTGTACGATTCAAATGAAGAATTATGTGAAGATGATACCACTAAAGCTGGTCTGCAAACTCGTACCTGATAACGCGCTATCAATATTAAAGTATGTACAATCTAATACGGAAAGAATTAACTATTTAATACACTGCTAAAAATCAAAAGTCGTAGTGAAAATTTCAACCGTAACACAGGAGGCAAATAGAAAGTCATACATAGTCAGTACAAGAAACAACAACAATGAGAACCAGCCAAAGGAAAAAAGGGATGGACTGTGGAACGAAGAGAACAAAGAGGATAAAAAATTACACCACCATACTAAGAAATAGTCCAAATTCCAAGAAAAAATCAAACGCCGCAAATTCCATCCGTAATCCTCTTGTCTCCCTACTTCGTATGATGGATATTGATCACTATGATTTTTTCTTGGATTTGAACTATTTCTTAGTATGGTGGTGTGAAGTAATTCCTTTCACGGAACCATTTAGTGGTTATTCTCCTGATTTAAGCAAGCACACCAATAGCGGTGTTGAAGTAGAGTCTTCGCAATCAGGACAAGCAGACACAATTGCTAGTCGTTTGAGTCGCCGTTCAAGTATTCCAGAAAGATTCTAAAATAATGAGTTTCAGGTCAGTAATCTCTCAAGTCGCTCGTCGTCAAATAGAAGAGTGACGTGTATGTTAGACATGGATCCATTGGAAAATGAATGTCCGCAAATTTTCGATCAGGAATGGCTTCTGCTGATAAAAATCAATGGTTAACTGCTGTGGAGGATAAAATGAAAGCACTTAATGAAACTAGGACGTGAGATATAGTTCAGTTTCCATACATACATACATACAATTGATAACAGTTGGGTTTTACGTATTAAATATGTTGGAATTACACTGTCAATTTGCGTATCTAGCAGCAGTGCAACACAGGCTAATAATAATATGTTTTTGGTGATCAGTGTGTGCTGTTGTCACCTTTGACTTGTGTGTAAATCTTTTTTTATTAAAAGGAAAAATAGTTTTTCTTAAAATTTTCAATTGGTTTTCCAATGATAAGGGTTTTGAAAGTCTATAAAACATTTTCAGCATTACTGTCACATAAATACCCATTGTTTCATTTTCTCCCTGTGTTCTATTATTAATTTCAATCACTATTATTTCATTATGATTTTAACTGGTAAAAACTTGTCTTTAAGATCAGCCTTCAGCTCGTCCTAAGTGGTAAACAAAATTTTATTTGCTCTATACCAAGCTATAGCTTTATTTTCTAACAAATCGCACGCTTCACTCATAAATTGCCAATCATTCATACGTGTAGCGACTTTAAGTTCTCCAATCCGTTCTAAGAAAGCGTTCACTGATGAGTTTCCCGAAAATTTCAAATTCCATTTAGCCACTGGCGTGACTTAATATAATATATATATATATATATATATATATATATATATATATATATTACTCAAATTTAGACCAGAATAGAAAATTAATTAACGACATCAAACAATTTTAATCACCTTGTATAAAGAAACAAAAAGAAATTACGTGCGAAATTTATATTAATTAATTCAATTTTTAAGTAACGGGTATTAAACAAAGTGTACAAATAATAATTAATATTTAATTAGTATTCGCTAAAAATTAAAGGGTAGAAGTCAATGCCATTCATTATTATTTTAATTGGAGTTAATTGAACCATTAGTAATATATAATATGCATAAAAGCTTTTAAAAACCCAATAATACCAAATATGAGACGCGTTGCTAGCATACAAATCTATCAAGAGGGTTAAAATACGTGGAATATCCAAATCGTAGAAGTATTACGATTGAACACCTGCGTATTTTTAAATATCACGTTCTATTTAATTTGTTTGGATAAACATGAAAATTCTGCGTATATTGCAAACGGTCGGATAAACCGTAGCTTATATTAACGAGAAAGACTAGATGAGGGTTTATTTAACTCAAATAGGAATCCACGTGGATTCAAATAACCGATAGTAAAGAATATCGATTTGTACCACTCAGACCAGGGTAGAAAGAGACTAATAAATGCGCAAAGCAGAGAGACGGATAATAAAAAGCGTGATTTGAGCAACGTCACAGGGTTTACGATTGGTTGAAATAAGTTGCAGATATGAGAGGTGAAAACATAACAATTTCTATAGAAAATTAATTAGTTGTTCGCAGACGCGTTGCGAGACGTGTGAAAAATTCTCAGATTTTCAACTTGAACGTGTGCAAATTTTGTAGAATCGCTGTGCCGGACTGTCGAAAAGGGAAAAGAGAATGCGAAATTCTAAAAAGTGTCCGTTGTGGGACAAATCCGACGTGCAAGCGGGCTATTATATAAACCCGTTCTAATATGAGTTTGGCTCTCTTAGATTTTCGATTTTATTCAATACTATAAACAGTTTGGCTCTCTTAGATTTTTGATTTTATTGAATACTTTAAACAGTTTTCTCTCTTTATTTTTTGATGTTTTACGATACTGCAAGCAGAATACGTGCTACAATACAAGTTGTTATGCATTAGTGCACTTAGAAAAGATAGATAAGGTAATAAAGTCTAGTTACATTTGCGGGTATTACTGTACCAATTATCTAAATTAGTAGCGATAAATAAATACATTTAAGTATGCAGCTTTGTATAGCGCGAACGAATTATGAATTGCTTGGCTAATTTTCGGGAGTGAGTAATCAAGTGTTATTCGTAAACGTGATTGGATCCACAAAACAAGATTTAGATATACATAGATGAGTTCCTGAGAAGTCCTGAACCAATTTAGACGAATGGTGGTGTACAAAAATTTTAAAAGCGTTCAGAATCTGAAGCCGTAAACATAAACCAGCTGGAATGGTGGAATTAGCAAGTCCGATGTGCATTGAAGCCACGAGTGCAGTAACCTTCAGGTAAATTATACAATTTTGTTCGATCTTTGATGTTTTGGTGGGTGTTGGATATCTTTATAATTTGTTTGATAAAAAATGGACAGTAGTGAATTTGTATAAACAACAAATTTTTAATTTTAAGGTGAAATTTTCTTGTATAAGTAGAAAGGAGTATTTATCAGGTTTATGTTTTGGATTATGATGAAAATTTGGGTCTGTCTTTGAGCTCAATTAGACTAACCTGTTTAATTAACGTAAAGGGGTGGGAGATGCTCCCTTTTATTCAGACTCAGGTCTGCAAATATTGTTAACTTAATTAGTATGCATCCTACAAGGACTCTAATTCTGGATGTCAATTAAAATGATGACTAATTTAAACTTGAAATTTTATGATACTGAAATTTATGCTGAAATTTAATTTTGAAATTTTAATGTATTATGAATATTGATGTAAATAGAGTTAACGTTGATGTTTGTGGTAGGAATGTGTTTTTTTTTTTATGAATGAAGATGAAAGTTTTAACTAGGTGAGCAGCCGAGGCGGAAAGAGTAAAGAGGCGATTATCAGAAGAGATTCAACAGGGCGAGAATCACAGCAAATCTTGGTGCCCAGTTTGAGAGGCTCGAATATTTTTTTTTACTCTGGTGAGGTTTTTGGTAGGTTTCACAGCATCTTTATGACGGCCCAACGCTGGGGCTCGATTCAAAAACCTTAGTTCCCGAAGAATGATGAGGATCACAGCAATATATATATTCTTATGCTGCACCCCACTCTTTTTCGCGCCTTATCTTATAAATTTCAATGCTTTTTATATGGTGTGCATATACCTATTGCACGCCAAGTACTTTTGCAACGTTTGGTTGGTGATTTAATCAAAATTGTTTTTAAGATGCCTCGACTATATGAACTCTTTCTTCTCAGGGTATCCACCTACTTACCGTGGGTTCAGTAGTAAGTAGATGTGCAATGCCCAACCAAACTGCACTCTCTTTTGTTTTAGTACTTATTTTAGAATTTAGTTTTGTATATGCCAAATTTTTTTATGATCAACGTTGCCTTGTGCCAAATTAATTAATACCACAAAGTTTATGACTTTTGACGTTATAAGATATTTCACAGCACTCACCTGGATTATACTTCGTTACTGGCCTCTTTTACTGCTGGCTCAAAATCCTCGTCGCCGTATGCGCCTTTACAAGGTTGCACTATCCCTTTGAATTTGCCGTCTCGCCTCCAGGTGTCTTTCTTTAATTTTGTTGCTCCCAAATCTGAAATAAATGACCAGAATTTTAGAATTTAGAATACCCGTTTATTTTACTTCCCCTGCGCTAATTCTTCCGTCGTAGTTTCTTCGTTGACTCTTACACTTCCAATTGCTGCTCTTACGTGGTCTCCTAATTTTGCTCCTCTTGTTCCAAATTAATACGTCCGCCTTTAATCCGCACTCAATCCAAATCTATCTTCGTCCTGTTCAACACCACTCAATGCCCCGCTACATATACATCCATATCCAAATCAATCTTCGTTCCTGTTTAAAACCACTCAATGCCCCGCTACATGTAAATCTATATCCAAATCAATCCTAATATTCGTCCTTCTTACAATTCCAATCCGATGCCTTTTGCCTTTATCAATATCGTTCCAAATCTACCTTACTATCCGTCGCTTCGCCGTCGCACTAATACAAATCTTTACCCTTTCTTGTCGTCGCTATTACTTATTTATGTACCGATGCTGCTCTTTACTCTTCTTTAATAATCAAACTATTATAATTCAAACACGTTTATTAATCTTCCAAAATCTTTACACAATTTAGCGCAGTTCTATAAAATACGTCTTTTCACCAAAAATATTCAAAATAGACTCTCCTTGTTTACTTTCCAAGGTGATAATTACAACATTTCTTGCCTACTACATTACAAATTACATAAACTAAAACCATCCAATAACATTTTAACACTGAGTTTGTGTCATACATACCATAAATTATGTCCTTTTACACTTTCCTAGTTTACACATAGTATTCTATCATTGGTCCTAAATATTTTACAATCCTTCAATCACATTTGACACTGCTATTACTTATAATTTAGAGATTACATATTTGTCCAAAAGATGATTCTATTTAAATAAAAGCCAAAATAAATCACACATGAACCTGGATCTGCGTGGTTGATAGTGGACATCCATAGACGCATCCGGTTTTCGGATGGCAAATGTACGTTCAATGGCCTATTAAATTATAACTCAGTATAAAACCTTGAGCACTGTGTATTTTATCACGTCATCAAGTTATTATAATTTACCTCTTGGCACTTACATTTCAACTAACATGTTAAATACTTTAGCATATGTACAGTACGGCAAACATACATTTTTAAATTATGGGATCTGATATATGGAACATTTTATTTGGCATACACTACCTTCTACTAAACAACCCTCAGAACCATTGTAGCTCCCTCTGACACTACAATATATATATATATATATATATATATATATATATTGCTGTGATAAAGGGTTGTATAGGGGTGTATTGAGTAGTAACGGTCGCGTAGTAACTGTAAATAGCAATGGGAATCAGAAAACTGTATTTATTTAGCAGGAAAATAAATAATTCGCACATTATGTGAATAGCAAACATTTAACACCCTGCATATGGACCGTAATTAATTTTAATCAATGCCAAAAATAAAACGCGTATTCAGCAGAGAAATAATCATACATGTAATTAAAATACGTCAAGGAGCGTTCACTAAGTTATAAAATAGATACGCAAAAGATAGAGTAAAACCTAGTAAATCTTCATGCAATTACGCTTGTAAGAAAGAAGGAACAATAAGCGTTTTGATAAGAAAACTCACTTTCAAAGATGAGTTTAAATAAATACATAAATGAAAACAGCACTCATGTTACATCATTTATTTTGTACAATTCTCCAAAAGCTTTATTTACACAAAACAACAGGCATAAGCTAAAGTAAAGTCCAACAACGATAACAATAACAAGGCGATCAAAGATCCTAAAACAATAGTTAAATAATAGCATGATACGGAACTTCAAAATAGTTTCGTTAGAAATATACAAGGAATGTCAAAGACAAATGTGGTAGGTTGCAATACTTTGTAAGGCTACTTGGAAAACCAATCCAAATATAGAGAGCAAAAGCTATATAACGCCCAGAGTTGATAAGAAAGGGTCAGTCTCAATTTGAAGCACGTCGAATCTGCAATACTCTTAATCAAATATTTACGCGTCAAATAAATAAATTTTATATTATAGTAAAAAATAGTGCTGTGTAAGAACAATAGTTGATGACGAATTGCGTTAAGAATATATAAAAATGTTTTTACCGTTTTTGCAGAAAACGTGAGTAGAAATTGATTAATTAATTTATATTGAATGTTTATGATGATATAGGGCTTCTAATCCACTTCTAATCCATGGTCCTAACTCTGGTATTCTAATCCAATTCTAATTCATGATACTAGGGTGTATATAAGAAATCCATTTCTAATACATGATCCTAAGTCTGGTATTCAGAAATTCTAATTCAAAACCAAAAGAAATCCAGTTTGTAATTAAGTGAAGAGGTCCAAGGCGTATCCAGAAAAATATAGAATAAAGCACGAGGTGAATTTTGAAAACAAGGGGTAACCGTACTGAATTATTGGTTCAAACGTACATGAAGGAGTACAAAGCAGAGCATTGGTTTTCGATTGAAGATAATAAGGGGTGTTGATCCACAACACGCAACAACTCATCACAGGTCACAGGTCAGGGCTAACTAGTTTTAGGGAATCTTTTTAAATTTAAATTTTAAACACTGAGTACATTAATTTCCTCTCAAGCTTGTAAGGAGTCAACAAAAATCTTGAATAAGTTGAAATTTACGTGATAATCATAAAAGGGTCTTGAACGTTCCAGATTTTTTTATAAAAGATGTCGTTTTGGCGACTTTAAAATTAAATTAAAAGGATATAAATGTTGGAATAAATAATTCATATAATATTAATTGATTGAAGGGTTTATTTAAAGGATTATAATACACATTTTCTCACAATTACAAAGTACAATCTTTACCAAATATTAAAAGTCCCATATGTCATTAATCTACTCATTTAAAACTTAATCTACACACATATAAAGTTGTAAGTACACTCAATTCATATATTCCGATAAAAACTTAACATAAACACAGACGCACTTGAAAGTAAGTTTATCCTTCAATAATACATTTAGGCACTAACCTCCATTCCAGTATATTTTAAAGATCCGTTTATTTTAAATTTTGTAATCGGCTGATTGATTATTTCTGCATTAAAGCTTTAGATTTCCGGTTATCTCAACCTAATTCCAACCCACGGGTTGAATTTCTGACAACCAATTCGCCTCTTAAAAAAATAAACTGAGCCGCTTGATAGGGATTATCTGAAACATATTTGGCTACTTCGCCTAGCTCGACTCTCTAACGAGTACTTGCCCTGCCGAAACTGCTTGTTGAGTGTTTAAATATTAAAACCGTAGTCCTGTTTTGAAGAATGAACATTTCTTGTTTTAAACCACACTAAGCATTCTCGGCAAACTTCAGACGGGAGGATCAAAATTGGACCTACTTTGTGTAGTCTTTCTACTACCTAACCTATATATTTAACTTTATGTCTAGTGGATTTTACATGTATCGGAAACAGCACAAAACTCTATGTGACCTGCGTTTGTTCTTAGGTAATGAGATTTTCTTGGCGCTATTGTTCATTTTTCTAAACAAAACAAAATCGGGCTGTATTAATTACTATGATGACATCATCTTCAACTTTTCAAAGACTGACATCTAAATTTTATAACTTTGACTGTGGATCAAATATGATAAAAACAATTTTTCTTTTAGATTAGAGATTATAGAAGCCTGAAACTTATATTTCCTAAAGGGAATGACGTAATCTTATTAGTGGACTTTACTTATACAGAAACTATTAAAATGAAACGTGATTATAATTATTTCTAAAGAAAGGTCACAACCTAGTTTTTAAATAAATTCAAATAAAAATCAACTTAAACTTAAGTTCTATTAACATAAAGTACTTTCAATATAAATACATATACATTTTCTTAAAAACAATTTCTTTCCCTACAAATCCGGCCAGGAATTGCTAAAGAATCCTAAAAACTTTAAGTCTAAGCCACCAACAAAGCTATTGCTCATCTTCCATATTTTTTCTGTTTTCAATATTTAATTACATGACATTTATAAACCCTAATTACTAAAAAGTTATTAATAAATAAAAAAAACTGTTAAATACCAACTTTTGCTGCAGCATTCCATTGTTTATTCTAAAGTACGAAATCTTTTTTATGCTTTAACTAATACTAAATTTTACCACTAAAACTTACATTCCAAAATCAATATACACAATTCCGTCACTAATTCCTCCAACGCAATAATTGTTTTCACTTATTACATAACATAAATAATAACCAATAGACATTTTAGTTCATAAATACGTAATTAAATATTTTTAAACATAAAACTCAAACTACTCGCTTTGCGATTTCAGAGTATCCAATAATACCAACGTTAGTTGCCAGTCATTTCTTAAATTATCTAAAAACAAAACCCCTGCTCTAACACACCAAAAAAACTTACAATTTAATAGAGGGGTGAGCTCTGCAGGCTCTAACCCCTTTTGTTAAACGGTCATTGGGAGATTATATCCGCGCATCAGTTGCTTGCAAAAATCTACTGCATCTGCCAGCATTTTACTTTTACATGTTGATCGTCGCCTATTTCCCTGTCGGAATGCAATAAAATTTTTCTAAGAGTTTTATATCTTCAACCTTACTTTAAATTAACATTATATCAAACCTCCATATAAAAATACTAATATTATATCAATCTCCAACTCTTCGTATCTCTACATTTTGATGTTGCTTTATTACTGGTCTGCAAATAACTGATTATTTAATTGCCGTCGGATATCTAACTACGGTATTTTTCCCACTCTACCTTCTTATGTTCTTGGCGTTTTTGTAATAGTACAGTTTTCCTATTAAGTTTATGATATGAAATGTTGGGAAATACCTATGTGTCATGTGATTTACGTAGGCAAAAATTTGTTTCCTTCTGTTCAACAATATAAATGAATATATTGTAATATGTTAAAAGAGAGAAAACCTAAAAACTGTTTTGCCGACGCCTAATTTGGCTTTCACCCAAGGGAGAGTTAGAGACGGGTCTGGGCTGAAATCTTCTTAGTTAAACAGAAAACAATTTAATCTAAAGTTGGATGCTACGATAATTTAGTAATTATTGAACAAAAAAGGTAGATTCAGTAAACCCTTTGATAGTTGTTAATTCTAACTGTTTCTATTTAAACCCTTGGAACAACTTACAGCACACTCGATTAGACGTTTTCAACCTTTTACACAGATGTATTTTTACAAAAAGAATTACTTGCATGATAACGCATCCATTTAATATCAAATAATCAAATCATATAACAACCATATTTAACATTTAAACTGTATCACAGATTTATTAGTTATAAAATATTTGAATAAAATATCGTTTCATATTAGTTACCTTTATGAATGAATGTCAGATCTGCCAGTCACTTACAAATTTAATTTTAAAAAAACTGGAATTTTAAGCAATCTTGATATAAATCTTATTCTGTTACTAATAAAACATTCTCGCTTAGGCTTCTCTTAAGCGAGAGAGATTCAAATAATACAAAAATTTAATGCGTGATTTTTTTTCTCAAAATATATGTTGTTATGAAAAATTGGTAATATTAAGTGTTGTTACGGCTTCAAACACGGATCTCGTGAACTGAAACAATAAGGTTTTTACAACAGGAATTTTGACCATACGTGAATAAGGGGGTTTTGTCTAATAAATCTCATCCTTAATGCACAAGTCATAGACTGCTACCCTTGCGCTGGATATGATCAGGTTTCAGTTCATCTTCTGCTGTTCACTTGAAGGTATCGAATGCAAAGGACTTGTGTTTGAATCTAAATTGTGGTATTACTGACCGGAGGGTTTTTGCGCTAAAAAAAATATAAGTTAAGGCACTGTTTGACTTTTCACCACTAATTTCTACCATCAATAACTCCCATGCTTTGTTCGAAGAATAAAGTGAAAGTGATTGGATTAGGAAAACAATTTATGAAGACAATTCGATCTGGGGACTTTTTATCTCCCCGAAGTTTTATGCTGATCAGAACACGTGTTTGGCGGCCACGCGCCGTGTTTATAAAACAAGTTGAACGCTTCAAACAATAAGTTATTTACTCTGACTTTTAATGATAAGAATGCTATTTAAACCGATCTAAACAAGGTTTCAAAAAACCTGAACTATTTTCAAATATTATTATTGCGACAAAATGTGGAGATCAGCCTTACGATTGAACTAAACTAGGAAATAACGGATCGTTTGATGTTTACCACATGAGATCAAAGATTTATTATGAATTCGAAAGCTTATTTAGGTTTACAAATAAATAATTTTTTAGTAAATTGTTTAATTTTATCTTCCTTCCTTAATACAGCTTTGTTGGACTGTAAAGAAATTTTGTTACACAAAAAAATTGTTACACTGGATAGAAAAAATATGCTTTGATTTAGGAAATAATAAATTGTGTAAGTTAAAAACAACTCCAAGTAAACATAAAGAAACGGTAGCAATTTGTGTGTTGGAATGTATTTTGTATTCTGTAGTAAAAGTTAAAATCGTATGTAGCTTACTAATTAGAATAAATTTGCAAAAACTCTTGCTTAACAAAAAAACTGTTAGGCATTTCCAATAACAGTTAAAGCGGAGCATATTTAGATATGTAACCTTAAAAATAAGCCGAAATATGATAATTGAAAACATAATGAGGCTTACTTTACTACCTAGTGAAAAGTTATTTTTAAGGTAGAAATTACGCCAGAAAGAAAATCACAAGGAAAATGCTTCAAAAGGACTCTAAATACTAATAGATTAGCTCCATCAATAAAACGGTTAGTCTAAAAATCGTAGCTGCGTTGGAGTGGCTTTCTCTACTACTTGTGCAGTAGAGAGGATTTTAGGCGTAAGAAAGTACAAGTTGTTCAGCCGCGGCTACTCCATGGGGGCTCAAAGGCTAGAGCCCCTTCAGATTATTTTAAGGAATAGGTACCGTAAATAAACTTTTCGGCATACATTAATTCATCGTAAAATGATTACTCAAAACTAGAGATCAAATGCATAAATGCTTTCAGCCCGGCATTTTTAAGTGATATCAATAAATAAATTGGAAATGCTGCGTTTACAGTTTACAATGATGTATGGTGCCGGAAACAGATGTAAATAGTAAACATATCGCGCCGTCGTCCTTTCGTAAGCAACCACATCTAACCGTTTTAATTAAAATTAACACCAAAATGCATATAATTCTCTTAAGATTTGTGGTTCAAATGATCAAATGTAACACTGATGTAAATATTTTAAAATTATTTAAAACAATTACGTTTCTCACTATATTCATTTTACATTCAACATTTAAGCAATAATAAATAAATACCTGTACTAGACATTTTTGACAGAACTCCTTGATTCTTTTTAGTACATCGGTGTAAGCGAGGGCTCCATTCTATTGAGACCGGCTTCAATGTAAATCTTATAGGAAATCGAACGACGACGAATTCTGTCCAACGCAAATAATAACAGATTCAGATAGCTTTAACAGGGCTCTCGTTGTTAGAGCCCTTAGCCGCAGTATCTGTTGGTATTTCAAGGTGTGCTTGTGTTGTCCGGTTCTTAATTTGCGTGAGCGTAGAGATTATTTCACTTGTTTTCGTTAAAAGTAAAGACCGTGTCTTGCTTTGTGAGTGTAATCGTAGTGTATAATTTTGATTATTATTTTGAATTATTCAAGATGACTGAAAATAATATTCGTAATATAGTCGAAATTAAATTTAAAACTCTTCCATTAGCAGAAAAGGTGAAAATTAAGAACCTAGGGCGTCCGACACCGGATTTAAATCTGAAGCAGGTAGATAAGGTTGGAAATCGTAGTTTCACAAGGCATTTTTCAAAAGAAATTTATAAAAAATGTCAGTGGATTTCCGGATACTCTCAATCGAATGCTCTATTTTGTTTTCATTGCCATTTATTTGATTGTGACGGAATGGACAAAACATGGTCGGAAAAAGGCTTTAGAGATCTGAAGCATATAAACGATAGAATAAAATAGCATGAAATTAGCAAGTACAATATAAAGCCTTGCACCGATTTGGCTATGCTAGGTTCCATGAACATTGCGGTTCAGTTAGATTCCCCATATAGGCAGAACATTATGAAGCATAATGAGCAGGTGACTAAAAATACATTCATTTAAAAAAAAATTCTCAATTGTATTAAAGTTTGTGGAAAGTTGGAATTGGCATAGAGAGGACACAATGAAAAGAAGATTCCGAAAACCGCGGAATTTTGTTAGAATTAATTGATTTTACTTCGGAATTGGATGTAATTTTAAAGTAACATTTACACAAAGCGAGTGTATTTAAAGGTACATCTAAAACTATGCAAAACGAGTTTTAGAAAGCATGCTTGCAGTGTATCGTCAAGAAATCCAAGATCAAATTAAAGGTAGTGAATTTTTGGCAATTCAGTGCGATGGGACTGACATTTCAAATCAATGCCAAATGGTAATTATAGTTAGATATTTCTACAGTGAAAATATGTATGAAAGATTTTGGACATTTCTACGAGTAATAGATAAAACAGCTAACGGTTTAACGGAGTGTATTGAGCAGGAATTAGATAAATTAATATCAAACTCGCCATCTAAACTAATCGCTCAAACTTATGACGGTACAAATGTTATGAGTGGTTTGGCTAATGGAGTTTAGTCAAAAATAAAACTAAAATATAAAATGCCCATTTTGCTCACTGTTATGCCATCAATTAAATATAATTATGCAGAAAGCAACTAGTGAAAATGCTAAAGTTAAAATTTTTTTTTTTAATTTATCCGCAATTCCTGCTTTTTTTCTCATTCTACAAACAGGTGTGCTAAAAGAAATAGCGAAGCGAAAATTGCCCACTGTTGCTGCCACACGTTGGAATTATAATATTCGTATTGTGAACGTCGTATATGTGAATAGAGAAAAACTAATCGAATGCTTCGAGGAATTAGAAAAAAAATGCAATAAAACTATTACCTGCAGGGATGCATATGGTTTGCGTAGAATTCTGGAAGATCCTGATTTTGTGTTTTTTCTAAATTTATTTCATAAAAGTTTTCCACATGTTGACATATTATTTAATCAGTTTCAAGTTAGAGATACAGGTAATGTTGCACTGAAGAGAAAAATGGAAAACTTTGAAAGGATAATAGCATCTGCTAAAAATTCAACTGATGAGATAGAAAAAAATATAATCTGTAATGATACTAAACGAAGAAAAATTAGTAACGTGGAAAATCGGAATTTGATTGCTAAAGAAGTGTGCGATACAATAGTTGTTCAGATGAAGGACAGGCTCTCATACCGAACTCATTTAGAAGCCACATTTTGAGTAGACGTAACTAATTTTCATACTTACTCAAAAAAATTTCCAACATCGCATTTCCAATCGATTGTTAAGTGTTATCCTATGTTACAGCCAGACAAATTGAGGACTGAATTGGAAGTGATGTACTCAAGAACGGATTTTAAAAATATTCTATGCGGCCTAAACATTCTTTCCTGGTGGACCCAAAATGGGTTAAACGAAACATTTGGCGAAACAATAAAATTATTAAAAATTATAGTCACAACCCCAATGTCCACTGCCGAATCTGAAAAATGTTTTTCAACTCTTAATAGGATTAAAACTTATCTAAGGAACACAATGACCGAAGAACGTCTTACTGCCAGTTGCACACATTACTCTTAAAACTGCTACTTAGTTAAGCGTCACTTAAAAATAAGATTCCCTTAATAACATAATACGTTGCACACATCTATTTTAAGTTAGGCTTAATAAAGGATCAAAATACATATGGCAACAACGCATACTCTGGGGAAATTTAACGATTCATAATTGGCTATACTAATTTTGATAATGTCAAATAAATTAATGTGTTGTTGTATTGTCTGTGAGCTTGAAAAATATTCTCGTTGCATTGGAAGCACGTTATTTTTATTATTGATCTGTGACATTACGTTTAAGAATATGGAAGCGGCAAGTTTTAGGAAAAAAATACGTTCATCAAATTATAGCGCCAACGAAAAAAATATTTTATTGAATATTATATCACGTTATAAGAGGATAATAGAAAATAAAAAAACCAATGGTACAACAAACCACGAAAAAGACGAAGCATGGGGCGAAATTACACGTGCTTTCAATACACAGTGTCCTGGTAATCTACCAAGAAGGAAAGAATCATTGAAAAAATGTAGGTATCATCATGTATTTATAACATTTCTGGACTAATGTTATTGAAAGTTTTTGTTTACTATATTTTTCTGGGCAGGTTATGAAAATTTGAAAAAGTCAGTGCGACAAGATGTTGCAAAAGAAAAATTAGAGTTACTGAAAACTGGCGGAGGTGAAGCAGATTTACCACCCGTCGACTCTCATAAGGATTTATTATTAAATATTGTAAGTTCTAAAACCGTAAAAGGTTTAATTAATTATTACGATGGAGATAGTGATAATGTATTACTCATTGTTGAAGATGATAGAAAGACAGAACATAGTTGTGATGAAATCATAGATAAAGAAAATGTAAGTATATTTTGCGACATGTTCATAATAGTATCACGTTAGGTTTTAGGAGTCTGTACAAAATCCAATCGATTGGGGTGATTTCAAAACGTCACATTTAAGTATGCCAATGTCACAACCTCTAAATAAGAAATTGAAAACTTGGCAAGCACGACGACGTCCTGTGACAAATACTTTAAATAGTTCTGCCATTGCAGAAATAAAATTAAATAAAAACCCTTAACCACAATAAATATTTAAATTACTAAATACGCATTTCGACCACTATGTGGCCATCATCAGTAGAAAAAAAAAAAAAAGACTGTTGTTCTGGAACACTTCAGAGGATATTCTCCTCACCACTTAGGCTGAAGTGAACCTTCCCAACCTATAATTTACTATATTGTTGCTTTAAACACTATCGAGGATATTCTCCTCACCCGCAGGCTAGTGTTCTCAACAACAAACAAGTGAATTGTGACATTATAACTTAAATCCACTTAATTTATACTAATCCTAAACCTACTGAAGCGGAACCAATTTAATCTAGCTTTCTCATTGGTTGTTGACCAATAGGGAAAGCAAAGCAGATGACTCTATTGGCCGTTTATCGGTGTTTAAAAGGGGTCCTTTATGTTTAACAATTTTAATTGATTCATAGGCATTTAAGAAGGAAATCGTTGGTACCGCTTTTAACAATTTAACATTTTCTAGTTTAACGGGGTGGCTGGTTTCAAATATATGTTTGGCGACCTGAAACCTTTCATATTTACCATATTTGAAGTGAGCAATGTGTTCTTTAAATCTTGTTGTTATATTCCTCTTGGTCTGACCAATATATTTTTGAAAACACCCTGGCCCTGCACAACTAATTTCATAAATCCCCGACTTTTGCAATTTTTTCACCTTGTCTTTTGGATTACCTAGCAAATCTTTAATTTTATTAGTATTAGTGAAAGCAATTTTGAAATTACACTGTTTGAATATTTTATCAAGACCCTTTGTGGTTTTGTGAAACGGAAGTTTAACATATTTCACATTATCGTTAGAGGTGGTTGATTGCAAAGTCGTTGATTTACGGATGTTGATCCTATTTTACACTTTCTAAAAATATTATCTATAATATCAGAAGAGAAACCATTGTAATTCGCTATTTGTTTAATAAGAGCAAATTCCTTATTAAATCTGTTTTTATTTAAAGGAAATTCAATAATCTATTAATTAAAAGTTAAATGAAGCCAACTTATGTTGTATGCTATGATTAGAGGAAGACAAAATAAAGCGATTTACATTGGTTTCTTTTCTATAAATGTCAAATTCTAATTTATTACCATTTCTAATTACTAATGTATCTAAAAGGGTAATTGTCCATTATTCTCTAGTTCATACGTAAATTTTATGCTTTGAAATTTTGAATTCATTTCTTTAAGAAAATCATCAACATTTGATTTAGAAGTGTCAAAACTGCAAAATATCATCCACGTACCTTAACCATATTCTTGGGAAGTATTTAGAGTTTTCTTTTAACTCGGTTTCAAAACGAGACATAAATAAATTTGCTATGAAAGGTGATAAGCTATTTCCCATTGCTGTGCCTTCATGTTGTTCGTACAACTTGTTGTTGAATTGAAAACAGTTCTGGGACATTCAATGCGAAACAAGCTTGATATAGTCCTCAACTTTATCATCATCAATATCACTATCTATAAGAACATCCTTTAAATATGTTAAAGTACGTGGTATTGGAACACTAGGGAATAATGAACTGACATCAAATGAAATTAAGATTTCGTTCTCTTCTAATGTGATATTTTTAATTTTATTAATGAACTCTAAAGAGTTTTGTACAGACAAACTATTAAACTTTAAATTCTTAAATTCATTTGACAGCCATCGTGATAAATAGTAAGTCGGTGAGTTGATACCTGAAACTATTGGTCTCATCGATTTATTATTTTTGTGAATCTTTGGTAAACAGTAAAGTTTTGGCATTTCAGGATTTGAAATTGTTAATTTTAATTTTAGTGTGGGCGAAATTAGGTTTGGACATTCTTTCAAAACAGACTCTGTTGATTTAATCATTTTATTTAAAGGAACTTCATTTTACGTTTTTGACTATTGGTCTGTAAGGACCCTCAGACAGCAAAGTCTCTACTCTATCAACATAGTCTTGTTTATCCAGAATAACCAACCTATTCCCCTTATCAGCCTTTAAATAATAACAATTCTTTTGTCGTAAATCTTTAATAATCAGATGATCTTTCCTTGTTTGTTCTGAGACATTCCTTGCGCAAGTGCGTAAGTTGTTCGAAAGTTGAATTTTGCACGCGTTTTTAATAAAGTTTTTTAAATTGTCATCTAATTTTGAAATGGATTTTTCAATGCCAGCAATAATGTCTTCCAAAGGAGTTTTCAAATGATCTACTCCAAATTTTAGGCCTCGATCAAGGAAAGTCAACTCTTCATTATTAAAGATTTTCGACGATTCGTTAACAACTATTGACTCTAATTGAGGTGAAGTAATTTCCAGTTTTTTAGGCGGTACATTGACATTGTGTTTCTTTAAAAGAAACTTCAACTTAGTGTTTTGACTATTAATTTTGTCTAACAATTTATGATTGTTGACTTCAAAAACAAATCTCTGGAAATTATTCCATTCCTGAAAACCGGACTCGGATAAATTACACGTTAGTGCTAGGTGCGATTTATACGTTTCCAGTTCCAATCTACTAAGCTTACTGTACAGATATTTGATTTCCAAATTAAGCCATTTATCTTTTGCAAAATTGATTATTGCGTTACTACGTTTACAATTACTGCTGATTTTTACGTTAATGAAATTTGGAAAAACTTTGTGGGCTTTACAACTTTTTAGAAAACGAATATCTGCTTTTACAAAACTAATTTTAAGAGCTAAGCTCCGATACCTGTTAAGTTCCGAAGACCGGGAAGTCATAGTTAATAATCTATAGGAACACTGTGGCACGATTTAAATAAAATTAAATAAAAACCCTTAACCACAATAAATATTTAAATTACTAAATACGTATTTCGACCACTATGTGGCCATCATCAGTAGAAAAAAAAAAAAGAAAAAGGCTGTTGTTCTGGAACACTTCAGAGGATATTCTCCTCACCACTTAGGCTGAAGTGAACCTTCCCAACCTATAATTTACTATATTGTTGCTTTAAACACTATCGAGGATATTCTCCTCACCTGCAGGCTAGTGTTCTCAGCAACAAACAAGTGAATTGTGACATTATAACTTAAATCCACTTAATTTATACTAATTCTAAACCTACTGAAGCGGAACCAATTTAATCTTGCTTTCTCATTGGTTGTTGACCAATAGGGAAAGCAAAGCAGATGACTCTATTGGCCCTTTATCGGTGTTTAAGAGGGGTCCTTTATGTTTAACAATTTTAATTGATTCATAGGCATTTAAGAAGGAAAACGTTGGTACCGCTTTTAACAATTTTACATTTTCTAGTTTAACGGGGTGGCTGGTTTCAAATATATGTTTGGCGGCCTGAGACCTTTCATATTTACCATATTTGAAGTGAGCAATGTGTTCTTTAAATCTTGTTGCTATATTCCTCTTGGTCTGACCAATATATTTTGAAAACACCCTGGCCCTGCACAACTAATTTCATAAATCCCCGACTTTTGCAATTTTTCACCTTGTCTTTTGGATTACCTAGCAAATCTTTAATTTTATTAGTATTAGTGAAAGCAATTTTGAAATTACACTGTTTGAATATTTTATCAAGACCCTTTGTGGTTTTGTGAAACGGAAGTTTAACATATTTCACATTATCGTTAGAGGTGGTTGATTGCAAAGTCGTTGATTTACGGATGTTGATCCTATTTTTACACTTTCTAAAAATATTATCTATAATATCAGAAGAGAAACCATTGTAATTCGCTATTTGTTTAATAAGAGCAAATTCCTTATTAAATCTGTTTTTATTTAAAGGGAAATTCAATAATCTATTAATTAAAAAGTTAAATGAAGCCAACTTATGTTGTATGCTATGATTAGAGGAAGACAAAATAAAGCGATTTACATTGGTTTCTTTTCTATAAATGTCAAATTCTAATTTATTACCATTTCTAATTACTAATGTATCTAAAAAGGGTAATTGTCCATTATTCTCTAGTTCATACGTAAATTTTATGCTTTGAAATTTTGAATTCATTTCTTTAAGAAAATCATCAACATTTGATTTAGAAGTGTCAAAAACTGCAAAAATATCATCCACGTACCTTAACCATATTCTTGGGAAGTATTTAGAGTTTTCTTTTAACTCGGTTTCAAAACGAGACATAAATAAATTTGCTATGAAAGGTGATAAGCTATTTCCCATTGCTGTGCCTTCATGTTGTTCGTACAACTTGTTGTTGAATTGAAAACAGTTCTGGGACATGCAATGCGAAACAAGCTTGATATAGTCCTCAACTTTATCATCATCAATATCACTATCTATAAGAACATCCTTTAAATATGTTAAAGTACGTGGTATTGGAACACTAGGGAATAATGAACTGACATTAAATGAAATTAAGATTTCGTTCTCTTCTAATGTGATATTTTTAATTTTATTAATGAACTCTAAAGAGTTTTGTACAGACAAACTATTAAACTTTAAATTCTTAAATTCATTTGACAGCCATCGTGATAAATAGTAAGTCGGTGAGTTGATACCTGAAACTATTGGTCTCATCGATTTATTATTTTTGTGAATCTTTGGTAAACAGTAAAGTTTTGGCATTTCAGGATTTGAAATTGTTAATTTTAATTTTAGTGTGGACGAAATTAGGTTTGGACATTGCAGAACATTACACCAATTTAGCCAAAACAAGACATGAGGTTGCTGCTCTTACTTTGATCAATCTTAAAGCAGAACGTGCCGAAAAAGAAGATCTGCACAGGATTCAAAAACGAGCAGCAGAACTAGATGTTGAAATTAAAGAACTACAGTTAAAAAAATTAAAACTTGAAATGTCAAATTTAATGAAATTTTAAAATAAATGCATTAATTCAGTTATTTTATAAGCATAAGTTATCTTATAGTTATTACTTTACAAGTTAGCAAAATATTCATTTATTAATAAATTTCTAATGAGAAAATTGCCTTCATCACGATTTTGGTTTTCAATATTTCCTTGTTGTATAAACTAATTGAATTGTTCCTCATTCATTTCATCAGGTCAAGGTGCACTTTCATCACCCATACGTTGTGCAACATTTTGAAGCACTGCTGTAGCTACAATCATTGGTAGTACATTCTACAATTTTAATCTGCAACCGTATGCTAGTATAGGAAAACGCCTCTTCCATATGCCAAATAATCTCTCTATAATTCCCCTTGTTCTAATGTGTGATTCATTATATAATTGCTCCCGTCTTGTTGCTGGGTTTAATAATGGAGTTAACAAATAATTTTTTAGGGTATATGCACTGTCTGCTACAAAGTTTTATTTTAATTTAAAAGAACAATTTGGTTTGGAAACATACCTAATAAAATTGCATTATTAAAATTGCCTCGTTCAAATGATACTCCTATATTGCTATTAATGAAAATTGTGGAGTCATGTGTTGATCCTGGCCAACGTGCAACTATGTCTAATATGTTCATTCTAGCATCACATATGATTTGTATATTTAGAGAAAAGTAACCCTTGCGGTTTCTAAACACCTCACCATCATTTCCTCCTAAAATAATTTGTTTAAAAATCATAAAACCATGTTCTGAATTTACCAGCTGACTGTAATCTGATATGGGTTCCGTCTACTACACCAACTACACGAGGAAAGGATGCAATATTATATAACTGCTGTTGTATCTCCATAATATTCTCATTTGTTTGTGGAAATTTAATGTATTCGTTCCTCAATTCAGCCAAGGCAATGGATACTTTATGGATGATTCTGCAAGCGGTAGAAATATGGATTCCCATAAAATCTGCTACTGATTGAATATGACCACCCGTTGAATAAAACCTTAATGCAGTCAAAAATTGATTCATAGGACTAATACTATTATTCCTAAAAATTAAAACCACTATAAAACAGTTTTGTAAACAAGATGATCGTATACCCGTCATATGCATATTCCAGCCGATTTTCAATCAAAGTCAATACGTGCAAAACGGTAGGTTTCGTCAATCTAAACCGTTTAAAAAACGCCAGTTCGCTCAGCATTTCAAAATAGTCTGCCCGAATTAACAATTCCCTTGGTATACCAGGTTCTATTAATTCTATTACTTCTAAATCGTCTTCATACAGATCATTATCAAATATATCCATTATGATATATATATATATATATATATATATATATATATGAAGTGTTTTTATATAATTATAGCAAGGTCGTTACTATAAAAGTTATATATATATATATATATATATATATATATTACTCATATTTAGACCAGGGTAGAAAATTAAATAATCACATCAAATAATTTTAATCACCGTGTATAATGAATATTATTAGATTATACGCGTTATTAAAACCGTGAAGCATAAAAATTTATTAGTTTCATTAAACATAAGAGATTTAAATCATGTACAAGACGCTTTATATCAAAAGAAGCAGTATTAAAAAGCTCTGCGTGTAATGTAATTATTCCTAAACAAATGGAAATTACGTGCAAAATTTATCTTAATTAACTCTATTTCAAGTAACCGGTATTGAACAAAACGTACAGATAATATCTATAGAAACTTGTAAAACCCAATAAAATGCAAATCCTAGAAGTGTTAGTTAGAAGTAGGATGTTTGAACACACCTGCGTATTTTAAAAGGCAATTTCAGTTTAATTTGTTTAGATAAACATGTCGATTCTAAGGATATTGGAAACGGTCAGATGCTTTAGCACGAAATACAAAACAGGGTTTATTTAAAAGCTCATTCGGCGAAAATTTTGCAGATAATTAATGTTTACAAAAAATCTTGGAGAAACCGGGGCTTAATATTCACGAGAAGGTGCGATACGGGGTTATTAAACCCAGTTAGTCCACATGGACTAAAATATAATCGATAATAAAGAATATCAATTTTCACCAATACGAACAGGTTAGAAAAGGAAAGAGAAAATGCGTCAAGCAAAGACACATATAGTAAAAGGCGTGATTTAAGCAACGTCACGAGGGTCACAATTGGTTGAATATAGGATGCAAATATCAGAGGTAGAAACAACAATTTCTGTACAAAATTAATTAGTTTTTCTCGGACATGTTTGCGTGCCGTGTGAGAATTTCTGATATTTAAATGGGGCGAGTGAAAATTCGTAAAACCGACGCGCGAGCGACGGACTGGGAACATAGAATGAGAAATTCTTAAGAATTGTCTGTTTTGAGGACAAAAGCGACGTGCCGGCTATTCGCTATATATACCGGTGGTAATATGAATTTCGGTCTCTTAGACTTTTGACTATTCGATGCGTTAAAAGCTCTTACATCCGCGACTTGATTCAAGATGTTAAACAGTGCATTTTAGTTTGATAAAATAATTTAAAATTTTGCTCGTATATTTTAGTGATTCAAAATAGTTTGTTATTTACGTGCTAACATGAATGTACTTCAGTGCACTTAGATACAAGGTAATAAAATTTAGTATCACTGTACCAATTAGCAAAATTTACAACGACAAATGTATACACAAAGGTAGGCAGTTTTGGCGTATATTGGTGAAAGAAGTATGAATTTCTTTGTTATTTTTCGGGGGTGTTAATAATTAAATGGTTCAAATACGTGTCTGGATCCACAAAACCAGGGTCAGATATACACAGATGAGTTCCGGAAAAGCCCAGAAACAACTTTAAATAAATGGTGATGGAGAAAATTTTAAAAGCGTTGAGAATTAGAAGCCGTAAATATAATCCTGTTGGAATGGTGTGATTAACTAAAGGGACGATGTACATTGAAGCTACGAAGACAGTAACCTTCAGGTAAATTATACTATTTTGTTTGACATTTTTGTGTGTGTTGAATAACTTTATAATTGATTCACTTTAAATGGACATTAGTGAAATTGTACTAACCATAAAATTTTAATTTTAAGATGAAATTTGCTTGTTTAAGTAGAAAGGGGTATTTAGTATTGATGTTCTGAATTATGAAGAAACTTTGGGTATGTCTTTGAGCTCAATTAGACGAACCTGGTTAATTAACGTAAAGGGGTGGTAGATGCTCCCTTTATACTCAGACTCCGGTCTGCTTATATTGTTATATTAATTAGTAGGCATCCAACAAGGACTTTAATTCTGGATGCACGTTAAAGTGATAATAAAATTAATCTTGAAATTCTTTTTAAAACTGAATTTTATGCTGAAATTTAATTTGAAAATTTAATGTATTCTGAATATTGATGTAAATAGAGTTAACGTTGATGTTTGTGGTAGGAATGTGTTGTTTAATTTTATGAATGAGGAGGTTTATAAAATTAGGTGAGCAGCTGAAGCGAAACCAGGATCACAGCAGTTTATGACGCCCAATCGGTGGGACTAGAATTGTTTTGTTGAAAGGACCCAGTTCCCGCATTCAAAGGAGTATATCACAGCAATATATATATTAACATACAATTAAATATATACTAGATAATCAGGAGTAATTTTTATAATTTTGCTGCTAATAGAGAATAAAAATTACGTCAGTACTAAAAGTTGGGTTAAGTGTCGCTTTAAGCCGTCGATTTTCTTCGCTTAAATTTGAGGGATACTTAAGGATTTAAGCCTGTCTTAAAATGTGTGAGCAATACACCAACCGTTACTTAGCTACTTTAAGTGTCACTTAAATTTTAAGGGTAAAGTGTGCAAGTGGCAGTTAATGTCTTAGCAATGATGTCAGTCAACAAAAACTTAATACATAACATCAACAATTTTAACGAAAAAGTTATAGACCATTTTATTGCTCAGAAAGACAGAAGGCTTGATTTCGTTTACAAGCAGTAAAATTATTATTACGTGACAATTAGAGTACAGTGTGTGACTTTTAGTACATAAATCTATAAACAAGTATTCAAAAATGAATGGGTCTGTGTGAGTGACTAGGCTGAATACACCAAACTACTGAAGATGAGTGTTGCTTATGTTATCTTGTATTATATTCATGCCATAAGCAGTTAGAGCCCCGCAAATAAAATCACCACGAGCTGCCACTGAAGCTGTTTTAAAATTTCCGTTCTGTTGTGGCGCCAACGTTGTAAGTTAACTTTTGCGTGTTTTTTTGTTACGTCACTACCTTATAGCAGACAATGTATAATACCGAATAAGGCACAACTGATAAAACGGGTTTCGAATTCGATTTTTATCACCAGAAAAAGATATTCTTAAAACGACAAAGTCATAGATGTTGCTGAACGTTGGTTTGCTGACAATGTACAAATATTTTACTGAATGCTAAAGCTGTCGAAACGAATAATATGCTGAAAAATAAAGCAAAACGTTTCCGCTCTTTTATTTCAAGTAGGTCACAGGTAGAACAAATAAACCCGTTTTATTGAATTCGATTTTGCAATCTACCGCCCCTTTAAACTTCTCTATATCCGCAAATAAATTTTAAACGCGACCTTATTCAGCATGAATAAAGTGGTATTTTGTCAACTTGTTCTGCAACCAACAACACCTTAGTAAGAATTTTAATTCTTGCACGCAATTTCCAGCTATGAAAACCATAGCGAGTTAAGACTTGCAAATCGATAACTCAACGAGTATGCCTTGTTATATTCTTACTTGCGCTAAACTGCTGATTCTACAGAAAGTCGTAAATAGCAGGACACCAAGAGGATCACCCAAGAGTATTGTCAGATTGAGATTTGGTTTAGTCGCTTGACTGACTTCGTGATTGGAATACAGATGGATTATTCCCATGGGGAAATTTAAATATTATTGATTTTGTTAAAATGAGTGCAAATATTTGCTATTCGTCACAAAAATGGATTGACAAAGTTTGTCATATTTTATAAAATAATCCCCAAGCAAATTGGTTCAGCTTAAAATGCTAAGCCTAACATGCTTTAAAGCGATGGCGTTTCACTAACGTGAATTTACGAGTTTCAAATATATTTCATTCCGGTTTATATCCTTTACCAACTTTGTAGAAGAAAGCACAAAGCAGAGTGTATCACACACTGCTATTTGGTAAACCCACTTAAAACTTTATAGCCCTTCTAATACAAACGGACCATTGCAAAGCATCCGACCAATACTAACTTTCTGAGAGATAACAATTCCTACATGCAAAACAACTATTACGACTGGATTTAAATTAAAAAGAGTTGGAGATCCACAAATAAAAAAAAATTAAGACGTTAATTTCGGACAGCGATACCGTACGCTCCTAACCGGTGGAAATGATTAAAAAACAAATAAAAAACAAAAAATACACAAAAAAATATAAAAAATTGTAAACATTTGTTAACCCTTTGGAAAATAGTCTATAGGAACACTGGCACGATCTGAATAAAAATGAATAAAAACCCTCAAAAAATATTTAAAATACTAGATACGTATTTCGACTACTGTAGCGGCTATCTTGAAATTTTTAAAGATCCAAATTTCTTTCCTATTAGGCACCCAAATTAAAAATAGTTTTAATAAAAGTTACTTATTAAATAATTGTCTTTGTGGGAAAGTCATTTAGGTTTTTTAACTGAAAAAAAATTTTTTTTTTGCTGATAATTGAGCGGTTTAAACAAAACCAATAACTTTTCCAAATGTGTGAATAATTTTTATGAATTTTTATCAAAATTGCACACTACAATTCACTTTATTTATCGAATAAATCAAATATTAGCATTTTTTAGAAAAATGTACCTGCAATGTGCTGCCGTGGAAAAATTCAAAACTTCCATGCCACACACCATTGTAAAACAGAAATGGTTTGAATACATGCTATATAAAACAAAACACAACAATTATACAGGAAACGCTATACTATTTAGATCAAACTATTATTATGAGAGTTTTTGACTATAGTCGTTTGCTCGCAAATCTATTTATAACTTTTATTATCAATATTATTTAGGCCTCAGCATTTATTGAAATAAATTGTTCTTCATAACCTTGGATTTGTATAAATTTTTGTTGGGCCTCCTACTTAGTAAGTAACTGGTATTCACCTAGTTTTGAGGTAAATAATAATTAAAGACTGCATTGTTATAGTGTTCTACATTTTTTAAAAAAATTTTGAAATAATATACTACATAGTTGATGAAAAACTGGCGTGTAATATGGTGAAAGAATGGGTGTAGTGTAATGTAAAAAAGAATAAACACAGAATTGTTTAATTTTTATGTCGAAGTTCATTATGGTACAAATTCACCATTCACAAACTCCCATACGCAATTGTGATGGAACAAAATATGACAAGCTGCTTGCAAAATGTAAATAAATAAAAGCAAAACAAACTTTGGACTATTTTTCTTAATATTCTTTGGGAATTAAACCACTCATAGTTTTTAAAATTATCTTTATTTACATTTCTATCTATGACCTCGGATCGTTTTCAAAATAACAAACATACAGGGAGTATTTAAAACTTTGGACTACTTAAAATGCAAGACATGCATTTCTATTCTACTAGAGGAATGTTCACTATGTCCGACTCAGTATACTTTGTTTATTATTTCGTCGTTAGAAAATGATAAAGGAAACGAAGGTGTGATGAGAAAAGAAATGAACATTTGTAGCTTTTCACTAACTGTAATAAAACCCATATGACACAAAACCTAATCAACTTTTATTAGAAATACGTTTAAACCAATATTCTGTTAATTTTCATTTATTGGCCAATTAATTAGTATAACAGCTTTGTCAATACGATAGTGAAACTAGCAGCCAAAAGTAGCGGTCGATTCTAAAAGCAGTGATTGAAAACCAGCCACACTCTATAGTATAGTATAACTTTTAACTACGATAGCAATTGAGGGGCGCCTAATTATTATAGTTATAGTGAAATTCTGCCAACGCAACATGATGTCGCTAAAGACACGCTAAATGATGATTCGTAAGGACACTCATAAATTGCTACTCGAGAATGTAGCTTGCATTGTGCGCATTTCAACCAAGCAAAATAATGCTCCAAATGGTTCACAGTATCCATAAATAATAGAGCAGCAAAATGCTGAAGCGTAGGAATACCGAAAAATATTTCGAGAACGTAGCTTGCGTTGTGCGAATTTCAACCAAGTAATGTTCTACATGGTACACAGTACCAATAAATAATACACCGGCCAAACGCTGAGGCATAGAGATGCCGAAAATTGATCTGAGGATGTAGCTTGCATTGTGCGAGTTTTTACCGAGTAAAATAATGTTCCAAATGGTTCACAGTATTCATAAATAATACACCAGCCAAATGCTGAGGTGTAGGGATACCGACCCGAGGATGCAGCTTGCATTGTGCGAATTTCAATCAAGTAAAATAATGTATCAAATGGTTTACAGTATCCATAAATAATAGACCAACCAAATGCTGAGGCGTAGGGATACCGAAAAATGGCCCGAGGATGCAGCTTGCATTGTGCGAATTTATACCAAGCAAAGTAATGTCCTAAATGGTTCACAGTATCCATAAGTAGTAGATCAGCCAAATGCTGAAGCTTAGGGATACCGTAAAATATCCCGAAGGTGTAACTTGCGTTGTGCGAATTTCAACCAAGTAAAATAATTTTCCGAATGGTTCACAGTATTCATAAATAATAGAGCTGCCAAATGCTGTGGCGAAGAGATACCGCAAAATATCCCGAGGATGTAGCTTGCATTATGCAAATTTTAACCAAGTAAAATAATGTTCCAAATGGTACACAGTATCCATAAATAATAGACCGGCCAAATGCTGAGGCGTAAGAATATCGAAAATTGACCCGAGCATGTAGCTTGCATTGAGCGAATTTGTACCAAGTAAAATAATTTTCCAAATGGTTAACAGTATCCATAAATAAAAGAACAACCAAATACTGAGGCGTAGGGATGCCGAAAAATATCCCGAGGACGTAGCTTGCGTTGTGCGAATTTCAATCAAGTAAAATAATGTTATAAATGGTACACAGTATCCATAATAATAGACCGGCCAAATGCTGAGGCGTAAGAATATCAAAAATTGACCCGAGTATGTAGCTTGCATTGAGCGAATTTGTACCAAGTAAAATAATTTTCCGAATGGTTCACAGTATTCATAAATAACAGAGCAGTCAAATGCTGAGGCGTAGAGATACCAAAAAATATCCCGAAGATGTAGCTTGCGTTGTGCGAAATTCAACCAAGTAAAATAATGTTCCAAATGATACACAATATCCATAAATAATAGACCAGCCAAATGCTAAGGCTTAGGGATACTGAAAATTTGGCCGAAGATATAGCTTGCATTTTGCGAATTTTAACCAATTAAAATAAAGTTCCAAATGGTTCACAGTATTCATAAATAATAGAGCAGCCAAATGCTCAGACGTAGGGATAGCGAAAACTGGCCTGAGAATGTAGCTTGCATTGTGTGAATTTCAACCAAGTAAAATAAAGTTTCAAATGGTTCACAGTATTCATAAATAATAGAGCAGCCAAATGCTGAGGCGTAGAAATATCGAAAAATATCCCGAGGATGTAGGTTGCGTTGTGCGAATTTCAACCAAGTAAAATAATGTTCCAAATGGTTCACAGTTTTTCTAAATAATGGAGTAGCCAAATTCTGAAGCGTAAGGATACCGAAAAATAGCTGGTCTATTATTTATGGATACTGTGTACTATTTTGACATTATTTTACTTGGTTGAAATTCGCACAATGCAAGCTGCATCCTCGGGCCATTTTTCGCTACCCCTACGCCTCAGCATTTAGCTGGTCTATTATTTATGGATACTGTGTACCATTTGGAACATTATTATACTTGGTTAAAATTCGCACAATGTAAGCTACTTCCACGGGCCGGTTTTCGGTATCCCTACGGCTCAGCATTTGGCTGGTCTATTATTTATACATACTGTGAACCATTTGGAACTGTATTTTACTTGGTTGAAATCCGCACAATAAAGTCTACATCCTCGGGCAATTTTTCGGCATCCATACGCCTCAGCATTTGGCTGGTCTATTATTTATAGATACTGTGTACCATTTGGAACATTATTTTACTTGGTTGAAATTCGCACAATGCAAGCTACATCCTCGGGATATTTTTCGGTATCCCTACGCCTCAGCATTTAGCTGCTCTATTATTTATGGATACTGTGAACCATTTGGAGCATTATTTTACTTGGTTAAAATTTGCACAATCCAAGCTACATCTTCGGGATATTTTTCGACATCCCTACTCCTCAGCATTTGGCTGCTCTATTATTTATGGATACTGTGCACCGTTTGGAGCATTATTTTACTTGGTTGAAATTCGCTACATCCTCGGGCCATGTTTGGGTATCTCTACGCCTCAGCATTTGGCTACTCTATTATTTATGGATACTGTGGACCATTTGAAATATTATTTTACTTGGTTGAAATTCGCACAACGCAAGCTACATCCTCGAGATATTTTTTGGTATCCCTACGCCTCAGCATTTGGCTGCTCTATTAGTTATGGTTACTGAGTACCATTTGGAACATTATTTTACTTGGTTGAAATTCGCACAACGCAAGCTACGTCCTCGGGATATTTTTCGGTATCCCTACGCCTCAGTATTTGGTTGTTCTTTTATTTATAGATACTGTGAACCATTTGGAACATTATTTTGCTTGGTTGAAATGCACACAATGCAAACTACATTCTCGAGTAGCAATTTATGAGTGCACCTACGAATCATCATTTAGCGTGTCTTTAGCCAGATCATGTTGTATTGGCAGAATTTCACTATAACTACATTAATTATGCGCTCCTCACTAGCTATCGTAGTTAAAAGTTATGTTTTTATACATTAGAGTATACTATACTATAGAGTGTGCTGGTTCACAATCACTGCTTTTAAAATCGGCCGTTACTTTTGGCTGCTAGTTTGACTATTGTTCTGTCAATTGCATATTCGAAATTGTAAAATAATTGTGCAATGCAAATATAGGAATGTTAAATCTTGTATTTCTTGTTCCCTAATAATTTTTTTTTACAATAAATATCGGAATTTCAAAGGTTTTCACAGGTTATAAATGTTAGAGAATATGTATAATTAAAATATCTGCGAGGTTTATAACTGGACTAATAAGTTACACAACACTGCCATCTATATGTGCTCCCTGGCACTTCATAAACCAAGTAGGCGAAGTATTAAACTTCAAATCCTTTTCTATTGAATATCTTCATCTGGACATTTCGTCCCGCTTTATGTTACCTCACCCCAACCCGCGCTTTTACAGCAGATGGTAGGTAACCTGCTGTGATGAGGTCTTAAATAATAATTAGCTGTTGTTCCGGAACACTTCAGAGGATATTCTCCTCACCACTAAGGCTGAAGTGGACCTTCCCAACATACAATTTACTATAATGTTGCTTTAAACACTATCGAGGATATTCTTCTCACCCATAGGTTGTTGTTCTCCACAACAAACAAGTAAATTGTGGAGTGAGTTGTGGAGAACACCAGCCTACGGGTCAGGAGAATATTCTCGATTGTGTTTAAAGCAACATTATAGTAAACTGTATGTTGGGAAGGTTCACTTCAGCCTAAGTGTTGAGAAGAATATTCTCTGAAGTGTTCCGAAACAACAGCTAATTATTATTTAATTGCAAATTCCTACTGATGATCACCACATAGTGGTCGAAATACGTATCTAGTATTTTAAATATTTTTTGTGGTTAAGGCTTTTTATTCATTTTTATTTAAACCTTTGGAAGTTATCATACTGCTCTGCTCTATGTCAAAATAAGGAGTGCACACTCTCTAGTCTCTTTTGTCTTCACTTTATGAGACGGTTATTCGAAAGCGAACGAGGTAATTTAACAGTGATTCAAATTATTATAATATGTATTTTGTTGGATATCACTTTTCATGGCAAATTTCCTTGCCCATAGATTATTCAAAATTCAGCTTTGTTAACTGTTTGAGAAATGTTTATTAATGATTGACTGAAAAGCAAACAAAACAGAAAAATTAGTTGAAAGTAACAAGAAAAACTATTGCGTTCCTGTCAAATAGCTACTGAAAACTATAAGGTTTTGATCTTTACACGCTTTCTTCTAAAGTATCAGATACACATTTCCTTTATCAAATAAACGCATCATTTCTGTTTTGTCAATGAATAATTTTAAAATCATATTGTTACAATTTGACGGTTTGTAATGATCAATCAAATGATAAGAAATACGATTTTTCCGTTCATCGTAATAAGTTAGTTAAAAACAAATATGTCAATGAAATGGATACCGTTTTTGTAATATTATTCAAGTAATATAATTATTGCATCTCTCATTTTTTTCATCCACCATCTCGGATTTAATTTTGACTCATCCTGTATATATACATCCATAAACTTCCACTTTTCATTCACTCTGTATATATTATACGTCACACATGCTAATAGAAAAGAAGTTAATCGCAGCAGGATTGAAACTTGAGCCGCCTTGGTGAAAGCCGAATCTCTAGCCGCTCGACCACTAGTCAGTTAACTACAACAGTGCATATATGCTATATTATCCATGCATGAGATAAGATATTATATGATGATGATGATAAGATGATGATGATGACGAGAATTACTTATCTTAAAATGATACTAGTTTTACTAAGAAATACAAGGAAATATAAATCGCAGTTTCTTTCTTAAACTTTGCAAATGCAATAAGGTTGATATGGTTTTTACGCGGATGTATTAAATGGCTTTGTATTTAGAATGAAAACTCGTTTTTATTAGGTATAGAAGGCTTTATTTATATAAGGCCTTAAAGTTTTTGTATAATTAAACAAGGGGATCCTTTTATGTTTCGTAATAACGCGAGTGCAATGAAATATGCTTTTTACAGTATTTTCAACGATTATATATTTGAAAATTACATTTTTTTTTCGGTTTTCTTCTCTTTGGGTGGGTTCTAATTATGTCATTTGGATTTCAATGACCCCTTGTGACCTCTTTATCACATCATCATTAAGTCTTCAGTCCTGGAACTGGTTAGACGCGTATCTCCATTGTTTCCTAAACTGAACTAACCTACTCATTTTCCTGAAATTCCCACAGTTTGCATCTTTCACTATCTGCGTATAATAGTCTGATCTAGGTCTACATATGCTTCTCTTTTTCCTATATCTGCTTGTAATATAGTCCGCACTATTCCCAAAAATGCATTAGAATGTGTCCTGCCCTTCTATTCCTCCTATGTTGTTGTTTTTCACAGATATCTTTGTTCCCCTACTACTTCTATAACCTCTTTGTTATTAACTTTGTCTACCCATGCTATCATCATCATACACTGAAGCACAACATTTCAAAAGGCTTTTTCCTTTTCCTGTCTGTTTCTCCTACTGTTCTTATCTCATAGACGTACAGTGGTGTGCTTCACACATATGCTTTCAACAATTTTTCATTGTTTTTATGGTTGTCTTCGAATATAGCCGCTGCTCATTTTTGTTAGATACAGCTCCTTTTCTATTGTTTTGTAAATATATACTTTATATTCAGTGGTACGTGAAGAGGATTAAGCAGCCTGTGGCTACCAGGATTCCCCAACACAGACATTTACCGACTTAATAGTTTTTCAATAAATCCTTTCGCACAATCAATATTAGTTAAAAGTATTGCAAAACCAACTCCCGAGAAGTTTATAATAATCATCAGGTTCCAGTGCAATTATTTTTTCATTATTAAGTTTCCGTCTTGGAATTGGTTGAACGGGTACCTCCACTGAGCTAGCCTATAGTTCCCTGAAATTCCTACAGCCTAGATACAGCTTAGTTCCCCTTTTTTTGTTTTCAAAATATATGCCCTATTTTTCCGATATTCAGTGGTATGTGAACGGGGCGGTATGTGTGTGACTACTATGCCCAAGATTCCAGGTTCAAATCCCGACACGGTCTGCTTGAAAAATGTTAGGCGAGCAATTTTCATAAAAATACGCTTTCGTTTGGATGACAGGTAAAATGGAGGTCCTGTGTGTGAGTGTTGTCACGCACGTTAAAGATTCCTACCTTGCTTGCAACAGCAAGGGTTATTTGGGTTCCTAGGTAGAAGAAATCATTATCTATTTGTATTCTAGTTTTTAATTTATTTTCCCCTCCTTTGCACACTAGTACTTTAGTTGTTTTTTTTTGATTTTCATACCGCATCTCTCTGTTAGAACTGTTTCCATTTCATTAAGAGCAGCTTCTAACTCTTCGTTGCTAGATGCTAATATCGCTATATAATCTGAAAATCTAAGCATAACAATCTTTTGTCCTCGCACAATAATTCCAAAAGTCTTCCTGTATTTGACAGTATTTATTGCCTCTTCGATGTACAAGTTAAAAATTAATGGCGATAGGGTCCTTCCATGTCTCATTCCTTTCTTAATATCTCCTTTTTTACGTTCCTGCTCTAATCCTATTACCGCTGTTTGCTTTTTGTATAAGCTATGTACTATCCGTCTATCCCTAAAAGTCGTTTCAATCTTTTTGAGTATTTTGAACATTTGTTTTCCATTTTACATTGTCGAATGCTTTTTCCAGATTTACAAACCCTGTATACCCGCTTTCTCCTTTTTCTATTGTCTTCTCAATTATCACCCTCAGCGCTAAAATAGCCAACCGTGTTCTCCTGTTTCGTCTAAACCCAAATTGATCCTTTTCTAGTACTTCTTCAGCCCGTTTTTCTATCCGTCTTAGTACAGTTCTAGTTAATATTTTTGACGCGTGTGCTGTCAAACTTATTGTTTGAAAATTTTTACATCTATCCGCACCTCTCTTTTTTGGTATAGTGACTACAACGTTATGTTTGAAATCTTTGGGTATCGCGCCTGTCTCATACATATAGATTTTAACTTACATGTTGGGAGAGACGTTCTGTTACTACTTGTCCAGCAACTTTTATAATTCTTGCTTGCACCTTATCTATACCCGGTGCCTTACTATTTTCAGGACTTTTAATGTTAATTCAAACTCATCTGTAATTATTGGATATCCGGTCATCGTTTTCAATGTTCGATTCCTGTTCTAGTGCTGTTAGTTCTTGTCCTGCATATAAATTCTTTATATATTCTTGTCGTCTATCTACTTTTTCTATCAATATTTTCTATAATGAAGTCTCCCTTATATTTTTGCTGTACGGTTTTATATGCCTAAAATTCATTCTAATTACTTTGTGTGCTTCGTCCGTCTTTCCTATTTTTATCTTAGTTTGTACCTCTTTGCACTTTTCATCAATCCATTGTTCTTTAGCTTTCCTGCATTTGCAAATAATTTCCCATTTTATAGTTTTGTATCTCTGTTATCCAGTCTTGTCCGGTCTGTTTTTGTATGTTTGTCTTTCTTCTATTAAATTCAGGATATCTTTTGGTAACCATGGATTTTTATTTTTTTTTGTGTATATCCCAGAATATCTCTGGCCGACAAGTCCAAGTTGGATTGAATGTTATTCCATTCTGTTTCTACTTCCTTAGTATCAGAAATTTTCTCGATATCTCTTAGCAATTCGTTTGACTTTTTTTCAAATCTTTCGTGGATACCTTTATCTTTTAGTTTCTTAAAGTCAAAGTGCTTTTTCCTGTTTTATTTTCTCAAATTATTAAATTTAAGAGCCAACTACATAATTACGATGTTGTGGTCAGTGTCTACATCTGCTTGTGGGTTGTTTCTACAGTCTTTTAGTTGATTTCTAAACCGTTGTCTAACAAGAAAGTAATTTATTTGTTATTTTTTTTATATCTCCAGGCATCTTCCTCGTGAATCGTCTTCTAGCATGATGTTGAAATAAGGTGTGTGTGTTAGTTAAATCGTTTTTGTCGCAAAATCCTACCAGCTCATTTTCCCTGTCGTTTCTCGTGCCTAAACCAAATAAACCTACTACCGCTCCTTCTCTACCCTCACCTACCACTTTAATAGTTACGGGAGATTTTAAATCTCCCGTAACTATTAAATTTTCATCTCCTTTAACGTATCTTAGTATGTGTTCGATATCTTTGTAGATCACTCACTCCCTCCTCTTCCTTACTGCAGCTAGAGGTGGGCTAGTGGTGTGTATACTTGTATTGTTACTGTGTTTACCGGTTTAAATTCTAATGTAACCATGAGTACTCTTTCGTTCTGTTGTAGGTAGTTTTCTACACAGTGTTCTTTTTTTTTTGCATATCCACACCCAAATTTCATTCTTCTGATCCTATATGAATTACCCTAAGGTCGCCATTTTAAAAATCCCCCGCCTCTAGCCACTGAACGTCGCTGATCCCTACTATGTCTAATGCTAAGCTATCCATTTCAATTTTCAAGTTCTTTAGCTTACCTATTTGCTTCATACTTCTGACATTCCACCGACTCGCAGAATGTTCCCAACTCTTTTTAACCTTTCCGATTACATCCTCCGAAGTAGTTTCCTTTCGGAGATCCGAATGAGAGACTATTTTAACTCCGGAATTTTTTACTCCAGAGGATGCTGTCATCTTACATAACAATTTAAGTACGCTGTGTGTTTGGGAGGTAAGGTGGTGGTTTTCCGTTGCCTTTCACATTGCAGTAGTGTCTCTTAGAATGCAATACCGACCTCTATGGTCTCTGTCACTCTAAGTACTGTAAGAGCTGCTGCCTTCTTTCGGAGGCCTGTTGTAGCCTGGTTCCTTACTAAAGACCCCACTCATTTGACTAGAGCGGCAGTTCGGCTTTTTAGGTCACTGGAACTCTCAAGCCGTTTCACTAGAAATCAAAAACTTTTTCAAGGTGGAGGTCTATTCAGAAGCAATTGAGAATAAATGATAATATGTTAGTAAATCCTACCTTGCAAAATAAATTATTTTTAATTTTGATATACTTCTTAACTTATCAATAAGTTTTTAAGGTAGATATCGGCATGATGTATAGACAAATGAAGATCGATCAGAAAGATGCTTCAAAGAAAATATTCCAGCAAAATTGATCTAAATAGAAAGCGCTTCTTTCCTCGAAGCGCGACAAGCAACTTGCACACACGGGAACCCATCGATTCTAGCAAGGAAGCAAACAAAACGAAAAGTAAGGGAATCTTTCTACATTTCAAAAAGATGGCGGGAAACCCACAATTGACTAAATTATTTGTCACATTAGTTTTAAAAGGAACAGTGCACAAGTCACACTTACCGAAGTACAAATAAAAATGTTATTCATTGGTTCACTACACAGATGATTCAAATGAATACAGAAAAGCAGTCTTTTCAACAAAACGACAAACATCCATGTCCATAAGGTTCGACCACTTAAAATACTTGCAGCAGGCCCATGACTATGACACCATCAGCAAACTTTACAGAAAAAACAAAACTTGTACAGGCAGATAATACCATTTGTTCAATAATTTCAGTACTCCACATTGCTCACTTGGCCACGAAAATGCACATGTGCAAAAAACACAACGGCAATGAATATCTTTGCACACTCAGCTCGTACAACCGATTTCAAATTCGCTCTTTTTACATATAGCGGTTCCATCTATACAAATTCACAATGCAAAACATATGGAGTTGCAGAATTACAAAGTTTGACCCACACAAAGACCTTGAAACCGATAACAGAGCCCTCAACACAGCTGTTAGGTAGTACTTTTTATAGAAATGGGCAATGTGATGTTGCGAGTGGTAGTTGATATATCTTTCCGACCACGTTTTCTTATTATAGCGCTCAGTTTTTAGCACGTTTCTTTTTGGTGTGTATATTTATATCTAGAAAATTAAGTTTGTTGTTCTTTTCAATTTCTATGGTTAAGAGTAAATTCTATTTTATCCATTGGAACAGCACAAATACAATCATTAACATATCTATAGAAATTCAATCTTTCTTAAAATGGTTGTCTCAAGTTCTTCTAGTACTAATTGGACAATCACGCTAGACAAAGCCATACTCATGGCACAACCATTTATTTGTTTAAACATCTTGTTTCTATAAGTAAAATATGTTGATTCTAAAATTAGTTGAGTGGCTTTTATTATTTCTTGTAATCGTAGGTCGGTAAATTCTTTAATCTCTTTAATCTCTTGCCATTTATTTTCAATTATATTTAATGCCAAATCGATAGGAATGTTGGTATATAGTGATATTACATCTAAAGAAATTAATAAATAATTTTCAGGAACCTTAATATTACTGATATTATTTTTGAAATGCCAAGAATCTTTTATATAGTGTGCATTTTTTTACAGACTATTGTTATGATATTTTTTAAAAACACTGCCAATTTATTAAATGGCAATTGAATGGACGAAATAATAGACTTCTGGAATGAACGTAAAACTTGATAACATAAATAGAAAGAGGCAACTGTTGTCAGCTAACCAACCCCCATTGAAATCAAGGTGACAGAGGAAGTTGATTCGAGCGCATATGTATGAATGAGATGGAGACCACACGTGTTGGATAGAGCCGAAACGTTGGTTTTGGGTCGACTTGGAATTTATACCAAGGTTATTGGAGTATTGATTTTTAAATACTACAAAACATTAGTGCAGGTGTTTATGTTGTTTGCTTCGAAGTGGTTTTACGGAGAAGTGATTTTAAAAATATATAACGATTCGAGTGATGATTTTCGGTTAAAGATAAATACGGAAAATTTGTGGAGTGTGTTTGTGAGGTGTTTTTGGAAACGGAAGAGCTTGGTCTTGTTGATGTCGGAATTTTAGGAATTGAAATAATATTGTAAGACGGTCTTCAGAAAATTCTAAGAGATTTTAGCGGTGAAGAACATGTACAAAATCAGTGAGAGATTGATTTTAAACTCTCTTATCTTACGATTACCTTACAATGCTCTTACGACCCTTACGAAGCTTACGAATCTCTTAGATTCTCTTCGATACTCAGATGATTTCATAATCTTTTGAATGTTAGAATTTTGAACAATAAATGTTTTAAGTAAAAACAGTTTGATTTTATTTACACATACTGTGTAAATTATGTAATTAGTTTTGAAACGATTAAATGTCGGCGTTTAACCAGTTTTGGTTTCCTACTACAAATTACCGTCCTCGTTGAAGAAATTTGATGCACAGTAGAAGTTTGGGTGTACTGTCGAATTGTAGAAGAACTCCTTGGTAATTTTTGGTTACAGCTTGCAATTTGGAGAAAGCAATCCAGATTTGGGGTTGTTCTTGCATGCAGCAGTTCCAAAAAGAATGGTAGCAGGTTGCGCGTGTATATATGATTCTCGAGTAACTGTACCTTATCGTTGTACGATGTAAATATGTAATCGATAACTTTGTGGGGGAGTATGATTTTGTGTTAACTAGAAGGACAAAAAGGGGGAGAGTTTCTTTATTGAATATTTTAATTTGGGTTATTTAATGTATAAATTTAAGAATAATTTATGGTATATGAAGTATTTGATATTACGTACGAGGTAAAAGGGTCTGTTTAAAATATGTGTGTGCAGAAATTTGCACTAAAGATCTAAGTTTTACTATGAGCTCGTATTGAAACAGAAATATAGTAAGAAATATGTGTTAAAGCCCTATTACTTTCTGTCATTTAATACAATATATCATCATGTGTAAATATTGATCTTGGAGTGTTACTGTTAAGGGAGTATTTAAAAAGGGGAATGTATATAACTTGTAAATGAGATGTGAAAGAGAAGACTAATTTGATTTTGGCTTGTAAATAAATGTTGTCTATTTATCGTAGCAGGATTTTTCGTGTTGATAGTTTATTTTCAGGAAAGTGAGCAGAGCAGCCGTGGCAAATCTTTACGCATTAGTGATATTATAGAAAGAGGTCGTAGCATTCAAATAGGCACCACACCGAAAGAGTGATGTAGCAATTAAATGATGCCCAGAACGTAGAAAAAGAGAGGTCGTAGCAATTTATATATAAGATTGGGGAAAAAGAAATCCATTATTTTTTTGGTAGATGGCTGTAGTGATCGACATCTCGTAAAGTATCGATCAAACAATTTCAAATTTATGCTCGTTGTCAAGGTGACATTTCAGACTAAAAAAATCATGTTGCTGTTTTTTTTTTGTTTAGCCAGTTGTGAGTTACAGGGTGTTAAAAATGGAAGTCAATAAAGAGAAAATTCAGTACATCTTACAGTTTTTTTTTATAAAGGCGAAAATGTAAGCCAGGCGGCTGAAATTGTGATCGGTGTTTATGGTCCCGATACTGTAGTAGCTAATTACGTGCAATTTTGGTTTTGTTCATACCGTTCAGGTATTTTTGATGTTAAAGATACACCTCGCACAAGCAGGCCCGCCGTAACAAATGTCGATAAAATCACAGAAATAATCGAAGTTGACCGGCATGTTAGTAGTCGTAGCATCGCCCAGGAGCTAAGGATTGACCATAAAACGGTTTTAAACCATTTGCACAAAGCTGGATTCAAAAAGAAACTCGATGTTTGGGTGCCACACCAATTAACACAATAAACGTGATGGATCGAATTTCCATCTGCGAAGCCTTGGCCAAACGGAATGAAATCGACCCATTTCTTAAACGGATGCTGACTGGGGATGAGAAATGGTTAACATATGACAATACTGTACAAAAACGACCGTGGTCAAGGCACGGTGAAGCTCAAACGGTGGCCAAACCAGGACTAACGGCCAGAAGGGTTCTGCTGTGCATGTGGTGGGACGGGAAAGGAATAATTTATTATGAGTTGCTTTCATATGGCCAAACACTAAATTCGGATCTGTACTGTCAACAACTAGACCGTTTGAAGCTAGCGATTGACCAGAAACGGCCGGAATTGGCCAACAGAAGACGTGTTGTGTTCAATCAGAACAACGCCAGGCCACGCGCGTTTGTAGTGACTCGCCAGAAATTCCGAGGGCTTAGTTGGGAAGTTTTAATGCATCCACCATATAGTTCGGACCTGGCACCAAACGATTGCCAACTTTTTCTCGCATTGCAAAACTTCCCGAGTGGTAAAAAATTGGCATCAAGAGAAAAATGTGAAAATCAATTGTTAGAGTTTTTTACCAATAAGACCAAGACTTCTATGAGAGAGGCGTTATAAAGCTATCTTTAAAATTGTAACAAATTATAGAACAAAACGGTGCATATTTGATCCAATTCGGACAATCCGAAACATTTTAAATAAAGTCTTGAAGTTCACGTAAAAATAATGGATTTCTTTTTCCCCAACCTTTTATATACATTTTATTTATTAAACATAACCGCCGCTGCAGGCTAACTACCTCTTCAGCATGCTGGACTTGCTTTTAACAAAATCTCTCATCTCCAAAGAAACAAAGAACACAAAACTCAACATTATTTACAAAGTAGGCGTATCCTACTGCAATGTTGATTTACCACTTTATACACATAATATTTTCATCTTGAAATAAAAAATTCACAAAAACATTTCCCAGATCTTAAGTGCTATTTACTAACTCCAAATATGTTATTTATCAAACAACTCAAAACCTTCATTTTTATTTGAATTAGAAATATCTTAAGCGCATGTGGTTATTTATTTTATTAAATCGTAATTCCTTCTGGGACATCTTTTATACAAACATAAAACGTAATTTTTGATAGGATTTAGGAATATAAATATATGAAGTGAATAAAAGATTTATAAAAGATCTTACGTTAGAAATATCAGTTGAAGCAGTCTTTCATAATTTTTCTCTAAACCTTGTAACTAAAATAAATGTGCAATTTTCAGAGTTTGTCGATTTTATTGCGCACAATATTGTGAATCAACACTTGAGGTCTAAGAAAACCTAAAATAAGATTAATAAAGAGTGGATCGGTTGATCTTAAAAATTACCCGCTTTGCAGAAGTTTTCTTAAAATTAGTCGTAGAACGAGACACTTTAATTACAGGATTCTATTTTTACATCACTTTGAATATACGAGTTAAGCTTCTTCCGCATTACTAATAAAACTTTTCTATTAGAAAAGGGAATGCAAAATCAATTCTGACAGCATCGACGATATTATTTCACGTATAAACTCAGACTGTCAAGATAATGTTTTTCAGTTTGGTATAGCAACTCCAACAAAATTGAAATTGACATGTAAATGTAATCGAGTCAATTGAAATGTCCAAATCGATATCATTTGCATAGGAAATGGTACACTCTTCAATAGAATGTAATTCGTTGTCACGAATTTTTTATTACAGCATTTTTTTACGTCAAATAAAATCGGTGCAAAAATAAAAGAGCTTATCTGATCGGAATTGTGAGGTATTATATAGAGGGTGTTTTTAAAGCTACACGTCGTCTTTATATGGATTTTAAAACTTCCGTATGTATCAAAAGTTATTTTAAATGCAACATTCTGTGCATTTATGCATTTTTCAAATAACCAGTACATTTGACGTATACCTCTGATCTCCGCATTTGCTATATAGCTTGTTTGAAAAAGAACTTCCTAGTTTTATGTGTCATAGAAAATATTCAAAAAATACACAGTATTCTAGTTTGTGGTGTTTGATTCATCAACTGCCCAAGTTTTGCTCCCCTGCTGCTGGCACGTCTGCTTGACCTAGAGACGGCGCCAGAGCTAAGTTCGCTTAATTCAGTTCAGGCGTGCTGTGCAGTGCTATGTCTACTTCGCAACAAAGAGCTCAGTGTGTTATTTGGCTTGTGCAAGCTGAATCTGTTATAACAGTGCAATTTAAATTTAGAAGTTAGTATGTTGTTCAACCTCCTACAGCAAAAACTATCCGTCATTGGCTACATTCTTTCAAGGAAAAGAGAAATCGCCAGGTAAACCGAGAACCTCTGCAGATGTTGAACAGATCCGTGTTTTGTGTGTTCGGAGCCCAAAGAAGTCATTGGCCAGACGTAGTCTCCAATTTGGATTGTCTAAAGATATGGTGTATGATGTTATGCGTCAAAGACTTCATTTGTGTGCCTACAAATTGTAACTGTTGCATGAAATAAAACCTGATAAAATCAAATCTGATGAGGCACAGCGTACTTAAATTGTAATAAACATGATAGCATTCTCTGGGGTAAAAGATTCCGGAGTTAAAATAGTTCCCCATTCGGATCTCCGGGAGGGATGCAAATTAGTTGAGGATAAGGAGCTCTTGAATAAAGGGAGGGGGTCATTTGAAGAACAATCTGACAACAAAAATAAAGTAGTTATAGAGAAATTTGCAGACAGGAAATGTGTTGCCATCACTAGTTCATATATTGATGCAGAACCTGTAAGTACAGTAAAACCATATTCCAATGAGGTCAAGCAGAAAATCGAGTTTTGGTGCCCACAAATTATAAAAGAGTATAATCAGGATATGGGTGGAGTTGACCTCGCGGACATGCTTGTGGCAATTTATTGCACAGAATACAAAACAAAAATATTATATGTGTGTTCTGCCAATTACTTGACATTTGTGTAAACAAGAGCTGGTTACTTTATCGTCAAGATCTAGAATCGACCAGCCCTAATACAAAACATTTGGCCCTAAAAGAATTTAGGTTGAGAATTGCAAATTCTAATAGTCACATTGGGATGTTATGCTGTTACTAGGTTATTGTATATATTTTTAATTGCATGTATGATAGTTGGGTGATCTATATTTTCAGGGGTAGATTATAACATCTAATAGGAATCAATTATTTGAGTAACGAACGTATTCGTATAAAGTTTATCCTAATTAGTAACGCTATTAATTATCAAGGATGGTTTTATATATAGTCCTAAAACTTTGGGGAATATTTACATTTCATTATTCTTTAAGCAAGGAATATTAATGTCAACATTGGTTATAGAATTATCTCTCTATAAATTAACATTCATTCTAGTCATTCAGTTTAAGTGTTGTGATTTATTCTTAACAAGCTTCATGTTATCGCTCAAATACACTTCGTGTTTAAATATATTTTGTGAAAAGCTTATGCAATCATTCTTATTATTTTCAATTATCTTGTAAAATCTATATGAGTAATTAGGCTAGGGTATGTTTATGCTTCATTAAACGTTTTTGTCAAAATTCCACAGGTGACTGGACTTGCGCGTTTGTGCCGTGTCTGATCATCTGAGGTTTCTCAACAAAAACGTACTGTTTTAGAAGGTCATGTTTATATTCATACAGTTAACGACATTTATTTAGTCTCTCAAAATTTATTGCATCACTTTTCGTAGCATAGAATTACTACTCATCAAGGGTATATTGCTTGCATAATTTTATGAGTTCATTCAAAGGACTAATAATTCCCACTCTAGTTTCAAATACTATTTTAAAGAGATCCGCCTATGGATTAGTTATTTATCAGGTGATAAAAAGGCTTTCGTTTAAAATGGAGAAACAGCGTTTGCTCTCTTTTACAAAATTCTTTGAACAGTTTAGACGTTTATTAATAATAGGGAAATTGCCAGAAGTGTTTAAGTGTCTTCAACTAATTGTGTTGAACTTAACCAACAATTATTTAAACGTTGGGATAGTGTTTTGGCAAAGCCCTAAGTGCCGATTTAAGTTTTCGGATAATCAGTATGTGCTGGAAGTAATTATTAATCGCGTCTATTTTACAGATATGTAAGTATATCACGTTTCTGTAATCTGCAAAATTAATTACCTTTTTGTAAGTATCCTTTTTAGTTTACGTTTATTTAGTTGGGTTGATTTTTGCTCATTTTGTCTTTTACATTAAAAAGTTTTGTTTACTGTTTGGTTCAAACGATAGGATTTTTGTTAGAAGCTTTATAGGAGCGTTGGAAATTATTTTGATCATTTCATTTGGGGACTCATCTAAATCATCACAAGGTGCTACAAATTCACAGTTCTTTGTTCATGTCGTTTTATGGATTAGTTTTGGAGAGTACAGAGAATACCATTTCCTGTTTGTCCACCTATCCTAACACCCAAAGAAGACTCAGGTGCTGCTTGTCGACCAGGCTACATCTGTAAATATATGTAAAAGAAAATTCAACAAATACGGTGATAATAACTTTTTATGGTTCAGTATAAGTGTATATTTAGAAAAACTTATTTGTGTTCTAATCTGTTGTATATAATCTGTTGTTCTATACTTATTTGTGCAATTTTAGCCATACATGTTAAACCACATGCATGCATTTAGCACCCATTTTGTTATGAGTCAGATAATTTAAGAATATTATACCAATGGAGTAATACTGGAAAATTAACCTTGATAATACACAACACGAATCACTTCAAATTGTGTCTTATTTCTCAAGTTATAAATTCAAGCCAAGGAACCCTTTTCTGAATCAAGACGTCTCACTTGCTCTCACCTTTGGACAAGGGATCATTGCCGTTTGTACTGCTGAACCTGGCCGAGGGGTAAGTATACTGAGTTATTCTTGAAACTTGAAATTTGAAGTGATACCTAGAAGTAGTATTGGATGTTTAAATTTTGAACATGTTGATACTTATTTTTTAAATGAAATAATTATGTCAAAATATTAACATAACGTAATAGACTGCCTAAACTAATAGGTTGCAAACTCACTTTATAAAATGTTGTTTATAACATAAATCGAAGAGGTAGACCATCAACAACCCTTCTATAATCAATAAAATAAACACTCCAGTCAGACCAAGACCACCAGATGAGGCGAGACTCGATCAGTTCGGTCGTTTTCCAGTTTTTGGTGAAAAAAGTAAGTGTAGAAATTGTCAAACAGGTGTAACTACAGTTATATGTAGTAAATGCAAATTAAACTTGTGTTTTACCACCAAGAAAAATTGTTTTCATGACTTCCATGTTTCAAAAATTAGCTTATTTATAAAGACTACTTGTTTTCTGCACTGACTGCATATATGTTTTTGATGTATTTTATGTTTTACTTGCCGTTAGAAATTTATTTTTAATTTATTTAGACCATTTCCATTTTATTTTTCATTGATAATTTGTCTCTTATTGACAATATGAACTGTAATTCACGCCTGCAAAACAATGTGAAATGCTGCTGAACCTGGTGATGTAAACTGTAATTAATATTATCAAAAAACAATTCTCTAATGCTTTTATGAAACTATTAAGTGAAATATAACCTAAACTAGACCTATTTTACCAGTAAAACACATTAAAACAATTTTCACATTTTTTTATCACACTTTGTCAAATAAAGGGTTAACTACCCATACCTTTGGCTTGAACTGCAGCCCATATCTAGCTTATTCTGATTTCATAAAAAACTATTTGGAAAACGATCACATGTCACTTGCCTGACCGTACACAAATTTTTTGTTTTCTTATTATTTACCGCATCACTGTGTAATTAAACAGGAAAATGCTACTACAGAGTTCAGCTTCGTGTAGTGTGGGACGGTTCCGCAAATGGGCCTAATGGCTTAAGTTTAAATAACACTTTACTCCCATGGCCTAAATTACAAAAGGACATATTTTCGCTCCTACTTATTTTTCGAGTAGACCCTGTGGTATTTATTGCAAATATTAACAAATTTTTCGTCAGATTCTTGTTTTCCGCACAGAAATTATCAAAAAATTTTGTGCAGATATTCACCTGATGATACTTTATCCTAATGTATGTTAAATACCGTTACCTTTGGCTTGAACTGCAGTCCATATTTGGCTATGCGTACCTGAAACGAGCTAGCTGATTTAGTAGAAACTCGTTTTCCCCAAGCTAGTAAGCTAATTAAAACACAAACCTACGTTGATGATATGATTGGAAATATTTTTTCAGTAGCAGCTCCTCTTTCGTTGCTACAAGAGTTGATCGATCTTCTAAAACTAGGAGCATTTGAACTTCAAAAGTGGGCTAGTAATTCACCCGAACTACTAGCTATCGCCCCGAATTCGAATCGACAAGTGCCTTTAACCTTTGACAAAGAAGAAACACTACTTAAAAGTTCTACGTCTTCAATGGCAACCAAATTCGGATTCATTTTCTTAGGAATACCAAATTAGTGATAGACCTTTTACCAAACCTTTTATTCTTTCAGACATAAGGAGAATTTTTGATCCACTAGGGATTTTGGCCCAATCCTTCCTTCTGCAAAGTTGTTACGTTCATTTCCGGCGGTAAAACCGTATCCGTTATTTGGTTTTTTATTTACATCGATTCCGTTTCTACCCGCAAATCCTTCAGCAACACCCGGTATATTAGACCTTCCTATAATAAGCAAGCTTTCTAATAATTTTCAATTGAAATCTAGTTGCTTTGAAACAAAACGTTTAACTCGTTATACATTGTGATAGCGTGTAATTACTTTCTCTATCGTTTCAATCTAAAACTTTTGGAAACAACGTACTGAACTATCCAATAAAACCGTGTTTTCAAGTTTGCCAATCACCTTTGATAACACCAATATTACTTGGAGCTCTGGTTATTTAGTTAAACAAATTAATATTAACTTTTTTTCCATATACACGACGAAAACATTCGTTATATTTTTGTTGTTTCCATTTTCTTCGTGGGAATTTTGCGTACGCAATACAGCGTGGTAAGTAATGATGGTTTTACAAACCTAATTTTCGGCGACAATAAATTAATTTACCTATAACCATTCTAGCTTTTTCCGGTGGCTCCAAAGCGACGATGGATTGCCGCCTTTTGTTGTGATGGGAGGACTCACGCATGGCGTGATCCCGAGAACATCTGTTTCGCGCTGTCCTTGAAGACGGTGTGTCTAGAATACACCTTGGACATGCTGGTAAGTGTTTTTTCCTTGTTCACGTTGAAACCATATCTATTTGGACTTCACATTTTAAGCTCAAGCATTCACAAAATTAATCCGCATTTCCGAAAATTAAGGAACTATTTTGCTATTTATTGCCTTACTATGAATGCTGTACTATTTGTTTTAAATAACTAAAAAAAATATTTTGCTACTTATTAATGTGTAAATGGTTTAAAATGATTACCTTTAGGGGAGATGATGTTTGTCAATAATATTGTATTTATTTTGACAATATTATGTACTGAATTTAGTATTTACACTGATACTGTACGGCTTTGGTTTCTAGAACTGTAATTGGGTAATTTTTCTTTGTGTAATTCATATGGGGAGTGATCTAAAAACTGCAGCTCGCCATTTTAAGAAGTAATTTCTTTTGTTCCTGTTGATATATGTGTGTTGTGGTTATTGATTTTGTTTCTTGATTTTTTGTTATACTACGCTGGTATGTCTAACCAGAATGTTATTTAGAATAATTATAGTTAATACTAAATCGTGTTAATTTCTTTTCTTTATTTCAGGCTTTCCATTTAGATAATTTTTTTGTATGTGTAATACCCCGCTCACTAACCCATTGAGCCCAGTCGTACTTACTTTTCTTTCTTTGGTTTTTTTATGTTAGACTACGTCGATGTACGTAGCATAAATTTTGACGACCTGGCGTGGGGCTCCGAGTTTGTTTAGTTAATTTTTGGCTCCGATTTTGGCTGATTAACTTTGTCTCCAATTTGGTTTCGCTTAGTTTCTGGCTCAATTCTTGGTTGACATTATCCACCTTTCTCGGCCTGAGGCTACTTTTTTTTCTTCCTTTACGTTCGGAGTGTTATTTATTTCTTCTTTTGGCTCTTTGCTGTCCCTCACATGCGGTTCGATCTTCTTTATTTCTTGTGTGGGTTCGGTCTTCTTAAATTTTTATTTTGTTTAACTTCTTGATCGCTAAGTAACATTGAGTGGCTCATTTTAGATTATCGAAATTGCGTTTTCACCGATAATTATAGTCCGTTGAAAACGTTGGCGCCCTATTCCTATTCTAGGTTCCTATTTTGTTGCTCCACTACTTTGGTGTTCCCGAAATTTATCCGTCGGATATGTTTTAAATTGTCATGTATTCGCAATAATTTGTTTTTTGGATCTTTTATCGCGTTACGGTTATTCTTTATTTAGTTACTTTCCTCCAATTTCTTTTCTTTATTCTAATTCAAAATGACTGATCATAGATTGGTGGTGTTTAATATGATCTGTAAGAGACGGCAGAAGTCATCCAAAAGTATTATTACCTATTTCGCGTGTATGACGGGCCTGTTTGAGTGGAATGGTTCTTTTAATCAGAATGATCAATTATCCACTTAACTTCGTAACCTTGATCCATTTTATAGAACCCATTTGCCGACCGTTCACTTCTTGCAAGATTTACAGAACGAATGTCTGAAGTTAGAACTGGCAAAGATTCTGGCCTATAATTCCGTATCGCTTAGTCACGACCAACATACTGTTACTGCTGAACCGGAATTAGCCCATACTACAGTGCCTAAGTCAGTCGCTACTCCTTTTTAGGCTTCCCACCAAGGCCTCCATGTGTTGGAATAGAACTTAAAATTTTCTGGGACGGGTCGAAGAACACCGACGAACTCAACATGTGTCAGAATTGCAATTATCTGAGTCTGCAGTGGACTTGCTAAAGCGTTACTTTGGAATCGTGGTAATCGGCATAGGTTATCTGACTGGAAATCGTTGTCTAATTTACTGATTCAACATTTTAAACCCCCGGATTTTGCTTATAAGTGTGCTACTATAGAGGAAAATATTTTACTCCACATGACCTAATTGTTAAGGTTTCTCCTACGCCTATGGGTAGATCCGATATTTCTTCCGTACGTTCTCCTGTTTTCGTACTAGTTCTACTTCTACTCGTCAGATCGTATGCTTTAATTGCGACAAACCTGGTCATGTTTCAACACGCTGTACTCGTCTCCAAGTACTTTATTGCCATGGTTGCGGATATAAGGGAATTTCTCTCCGCAACTGTCCAAACTGTCATCCTACTACTAATTGGTCTTCGAATCATACTTCAAATACTGTCCTCACCTCTACGTGCCTAATTTCTTCTGCTTCTCACTCTACGTACTCTTCTGTACTTATCCAGGTTATCCTGCTACTACTATCAAAATATGCCCTTCGTCGGCGAATAAAGCTTCGAACAAAATTTCTTCCGTCTCTAGTTCTACATTCTTTTCTACACCTCCTTCTGCCTGCCCTACTACCATTACCTCCTACCCTTTTCAGCCATATCAGCCCGTGAACTGTAATATTGATTTTTACGGCTATCACGGCCCTACTTACTGAACCTCTACTAACAAGAACCAAGTTCCTTCTGTCCTTCGCGATTCAAGATATGACCAACTAGATTCGACGTTTTCACTTCACCCCAAACTGTGTTTCCAACACTAGTGCAACCCATACTTCGAATTAGTGACATGCAGCTAGCTTTTCAAAGTTTGTTCCCGATTTCTTAAATGATTCTACCCAAGAATGTCGTGTCTGCAAGCACAAACGTCACTGAAGTGACGATAATTTCTAATTCAGTTAGAGAGGGTCCTGTTGCAGTTCAGGAACGTGTATCTTTAATGGCTGTTGCCGTTGCTGCCAAAATTTTAAATGTTCCCACTTTCTTAAATAGTTCTACTCAAGAAATTTCTGTCGTACCTACAATAACAGGTGTAGCTGAGGTGACGATAACTTCTAATTTAGTCAGCGAAGATCCTGTTGAAGTTAGGGAACCCGTAGCTATAATGCCTGTTACTGCTGTCGTCAAAGTTTTATCTGACCTTGTTTCTTTATCTACTATGGTCAACGAATCCGTTCTCATTGTGGTTGAAGTTTTGTCTGTTTCTTAGTCCGTGGTCTAACATTGATGAAATCTTACTTCATTTTACTACTTTATCGGACGTTGATGAAACACTACCTGCTCTTACTCATTTTTCTGATGTTGACAAAATAACTCTTTTTAATTGTGTTTCTTTATATAATGCTCACAAACTTCTACTTTCTTTTGTTCTTTTAACTAAGGTTGGTCAAATCCTAGCTGATGTCCTATTATCTAATGCTGACGAAGGTCAACCTGATGCTGCTTTTTTATCTTTTGTGGATGAAATTCTTCCTGATGCTGTTTGTTCTTGTTACGTTGATGAACTTCTACCCGATCCTGTTCCTTTATGTAACATGGTTGAAATGTTATCGGATTCTGCTCCTTTTCCTAGTGTTGATACTGCTACAGCCAATGCTGTTCTCTTTCCTAACTGTGATACTGATAGTCATGTACCTAGTATCGATAAAATTTTATCTGTTTCTGTCCCTTTATCTAACGTAACTGAAGTGTGCTCTGCTGGTGTTTCTTTTCGTAAGGTTGATTGTCTTACAGTCCATACCTTTTCTTTTTCTACCGTTGATATTCTGACAACCCATGATGTTTCCTTTCTGCCGTTGACTTCCTTACCACTAATCCTAACAATAAACAATGTGCTTTTATGACGTGTTTTGAGTTTTCTAAACTACCCTTGCCACCTCTTAAACCTCGTGCTACAACTACTACACCCCTGCTGTTCCTGTTTGGCAGAAAACTGCACAAAAAAGAGGCATGCATTAGTCTATTCTCCTTCCGAACCGGAAAACGTATGTCGGTGAAGTCCTAATGTCTTTGATCTTGTTTAATTTTATTTCTGGCGGCGCAAACGTCTTAAGTCCAATATCTAGTACTCGCGCCCGAATCTTATGCCGACTTTGCTTTCCTTAGAACTTGATTTTTGGACTATACGATCCCTTTATTTACTTCCCTGTTTTGCTGGGTTTCTTTTCTTTTTCTTTCACCTCTGTGGGTCCGGGAATAGAATAGTCCCACGGTACGACCTGCCTGTCGCAGGAGGTGACTAAAGCTATCTCTTTTTCTTTCACCTCTGTGGGTCCGGGAATAGAATAGTCCCACGGTACGACCTGCCTGTCGCAGGAGGTGACTAAAGCGGTCTAACACACACACACACACACACGTACGCACATACGTCCAACGCATACACACACACTTCATACACACACACTTCTTACACACACACTTCTTATACATCCACACACACACCCGCACGCACACGCGCACACACACACACATACTTATACATAACTACACTGGGATTCTGTTTTATTTTCTTTGGTGCGATTCTTAAGTTTTTTTGTGATGCGTGTACTTGTACTTCTTGGTGTTACTCTTTTTGGTTTTTTCTTTTTTCCTCGTTCTTGTCGTTCCACATTCCTTGCCTTTTTCCTGTGGCTGGTGTTACTTTCTGTCGGTCTTCGGGCCGACTTGATATATTTTTTGATCCACTTCCTGTGGCAGGTGCTTTCTAGTCCGTTTTTCCCTTCTTCGGAAACCACGACTTAATCGACTAATTAATGTGTAAATGGTTTAAAATGATTACTTTAGGGGAGATGATGTATGTCAATAATATTGTATATACTACGACAACGTTATGTACTGAATTTGGCATTTACACTGATACTGTAGGGCTGTGGTTTATAGAGCTGTAACTGGGTAATTTTTCTTTGTGTAATTCATATTGGGAGGGACCTAAAAACTGCAGCTCGCCATTTGAAGATGTAATTTTTTTGTTCATCTTGACATATGTGTATTGTGGTTATTGATTTTGTGTCTTGTTTTTTTGGTATACTATGCTGGTATGTCTAACTAGAATGTTATTTAGAATAATTATAATTAGTACTAAATCGTGTTAATTTCTTTTCTTTATTTCAGGCTTTCCATTTAGGTAATTCTATTTTGTATGTATGATACCCCGTCCACTCACCGATTGAGCCCGGTCATACTTACTTTTCTTTCTTTGGCTTTTTTATGTTAGACTAGGTCGATGTACGTAGCAAAATATATTACGCACCTTCTAAGGGCTTCAAAAATAGGTTGGGATGTTACTCCTGAATCGAAGATCATAGATTTGTGGGGTCAACTCAAAGCTGAGCTTTCAGAACTTTCTAGCGTCAACCTTCTTCGTCGTGTTTTATTATATAATTTTCAAAGATGCGAACTAAATGGTTTCTGCGACTCCTCAACAATCGGCTACGGCGCAGTGGTTTATTTTCGAGTTGAGACTATCAACAATATTTCTATTTTTCTGGTATTTGCCAAAGGGAAAGTGGCACCACTAAAATCTTTGTCTATTTCCAAACTTTAGCTTACTGCTGTCAAACTTCTGGCAGATCGTATTTCTTTCGTACAAGATACTTATTCATAACGAATTATTTTCGATAAAGTTACTGCGTGGTCTGAGTCCCAAGTCGTCTTTAATGGTTGAAGTCGTCCCCTAGCCGGTGGAAAACCTTTGTGGCCAACAGAGTGAGTCATATTTAGGAAATAGTCTCCACTGCTACTTGGCGATATATTCCTTCAGTTTTACATTCAGCAAACTGTGCTTCTAGAGGGATACTTCTCCTGGAATTATTACGCAACGAAATGTGGTGGAATGGCGCATCATTTCTTTCTCTGCTTCTTAGTGAATGGTGGCACATTTATTCTTTTACAATGCCGCCGGCTAACGTAGAAGAATTGGCTATAGAAGAGAAGTGATCCGTATTTAATTTACTTATAGAAAACAATATTTTCGACCTACTTCTTGATGGACATTCGTCACTTCAAAAAATTCAAAGAATTTTGTCCTATTGTTTTCGCGTTTCGATTAATATTAAACATGGTCCTAGCAAACAATTTGAAACTGCTAGTCCTGAAGAACTACATAAATGTTTAATGTGCCTGATAAAGTAGGTGCACGTTATTCTGAAGATCATTCACTATCAATTGCTACCTAAACCATTTCGAATACTTGCATCCTTTTTGGATTCGGATGGGTGGCTCAGGGTGGGTGGTCGTATAAGAAATTCAGAAATACATTTTTCTGCAAAAATCCCTTACCGTTACCGAGTTCGCATCGGTTAACTACTCTTCTTATAGAACATATTCATAACCAATACTTGCATCCGGGGTTGAAAACAATAAATAATTTACTATTACAACAGTTCTGGAGTCATTCAGTTCACAGCGCCATTCAAACCCGCTATCTCGCTCCGTGCGTTGTTTCAGGGTACGCACTAAATTCTATGCACCTCCCACAATAGGAGATCTACCGACGTCCAGAATTTCTCAACTAAAACCCTTTTCCCATGTCACCATCAATTTTTGTGGTCCATTTTTCGTTACAATATACAGATCTCGGGGCGCAAAGGTTTTTAAATCCTACGTGTGTTTTCGTGCATGGCTACAAAGCCATACATTTAGAGCTTACGCAAGAACTTTCATAGGATAGTTTTATCGCTGCTTTTCGCCGATTTCTAGCTGAAAGAGGAGCTGTAACTGCGTGCTATAGTGATAACGGCACCAACCTAGTTGGAGCAAATAATCGAATCATTGGCTAAACAAGCTTCAGAAGCGTTGTCATTTCGTTGGCATTTTAACTCCCATTCTGGTCCACATTTCAACGGGTTAGCTGAAACGGGTGTTAAAATGGTACAGTCGCATCTTTCTCGTGTAGTAGGTAACCAACGATTAACCTTCGAAGAACTTTCTACTCTAATTTGTCAGATAGATCGCGCCCCTTGTCCATTCAAAGTTCAGATCCTAATGATCTTAAACCGCTAACGCCGGGACATTTTTAACTCTAGCACCTATAAATTCCGTAATTCCAGAAGTACACTTATCTAGCCTAAACATAAATTGCCTTTCGCGCTGGCAATTTATAAAGCGACTTCACGCTGATTTCTGGAAACTTTAATTACTAGTCATAGAGTAAACATGTGCCATTCTGTTATTTAATAACACTTTTACATTTTCCGGGAACGTGTTTGTTTCAGATTGCAAGTGCTATACGTTTACTGATTCACCAGACCACTGACCAGTGACAGTCAACTCCAAAAGAAGTATCCTTTGAGGTGATGTTTCTTGAATTTTCAACGTGCATATTGATTAGGATTATAAATGAAAATCTATGGATTACTTTGCTTTACTTTCTTAAAATATTGTTAGCGAGATAAACAGATATCACCCACAGCTCACTAATAACGCAACGTTTAATCTTGCGGCAACACAAATAGTAAAATATTTATATAATGACGATACTGACGCAAAGAAAATGTACAAGTTCCATAAAGGTACAGTATTTCGAATTATCCCACAAAAGAATGGTAATGATATTCAGCTTCTTTTTGCACCTTTGAATCTTTCATGACGACTAGTGATGGATTCGAACCGAACCGAGCCGAACCTTGACCTAGGTTTGGTTCGGTTCGAAAACTTTTTAGTCCGGTTCGGTTCGAGGTTCGGTTCGAAAAAATATATTCCGGTTCGGTTCGGTTCGGTTCAAAAAAACGAACCGAACCTCGAACCGGTTCGACATTTTGATATTTTAAACTAGTACGTTCAACTACAACAATTTAAACGTTTAATGTAGTTTTTATATTTAGCAGCTGCTATTTTCAAATAAACCCAACATTAATATGTTTTAGATTTTAGTAGCATAAATCATGTTAATACTATTTGTCCAGGTTTGATTTTTCAATACGTACTCTCTTTAACAAAGCGTAATTACAATTAGGTTAATAGTGAAAACCACCTCTAAAATTTAGCATGTGTTAATAATTGATGAATTTTACTAATGTTATTTTACCATGAAAGAACGATATCACGATCTTTGCGATTACTTCTATTTTAGTTTTAGGTAGTATAAAAAAAGTATCAAGACAATAAGTAAGATGTTGCTGATTTCTTATACAGTACAAACAAAAAGCTGGTTGTCAGTTTATCTTTATTATTATTTCTTTTAAAAGACAATATCAGATGGTTCTCGGAAAGAATCGTAAATCTACCTCAAACAGTGTTTAAGTTTTTCATAATAAAATATAACAGTATTTATGGCACGGGCATTATGTTTGCTTATTATTTGCATTATACTGTGTTATTTTATGTCGGCATTGATTGAAAAGTTTATGCCCCTATGAGTCATAAACTTCAACCCTTGGTCGTGACAGAAAGTTTGGGGTCATTCTTTTGGAGTATCGGCTACTTCTAAGGACGTTGGTAATGGCCACAATAAATAAACCGTAAATATCATCGTACCATGTGTTTTGTAACACCATTTGTTGAGCGGTTATGTACAAAAAAAAGGAGATTAGTTTTTGCTACAAGGTCACATTGTTTAATATTAATAAAGAGCTGGTTTTCATAAAAAAGTAAAAAATTCAAAATGATGGATTAGTAATACATACTTAATTAAAAAATAAATTGTTTCGTTTATTCTGAAAACTTCTGTAGTCTCTAGACCGTGACCTCGGCTGGTATATGTTCAAGATGGTTTTCAACACGACTTCTGTTCATTAAATAAAATAAACTTGTTTTTAAAACCAAATTTTCAAAATCATTTCGAGTTTCTCCGATATCTAATACTAGTTATAAACAAACAACAATTTGAAATAAGGAGCATTAAACAAATCGAACTAATCTAGAATTTTTTGATCTACAACCGTGGCTCGATGACAAAATTTATTAGATATGTATCACTAATACCTATTAGATTATTTACCTATTGCCTTAAAACTCGATGACCATGTACATTAGAAAATCGTTCTAATTCTTATATGCTTGCTACTAGAGATTTTTAAAATGTGAGTTTGGGAGAAATTAAGATTGACATGTTTTTAGTGTAAATTAAATTTTTAAACTAAATTTTTATTTAAAAAATCGAACCTTTCGAACAGAACCGGACCGAACCTTGAGCTAGGTTCGGTTCGGTTCGAAAAATTTACCGGTTCGGTTCGTGTCCATCCCTAATGACGACCAAAGTCACCTGAGTTGAAAGAAACACTTGCCTCTGTTAAGCTGTGCTTTTGGTTGCCAAATATGACTCGTTACGTAGAAAAGTATGTTGAGCATTGCTTGATATGTGCTGTGCGTAAAAATAGTTCTGGCCCTAAGCAAGGTTTCCTTACATCTATTAAAAACCCAACGAGCCTTTTTATACCATACACGTGGATTGTTCGGGACCTTTACCTGACAATCCGGATAACTACAAATACATTCTTGTCCTAGTTGATGCTTCTTTTAAGTTTGACCTTCTTTAACCGCAATCCTCTTCACTGCAGAAGAGACTAAAGCCAACTTTACAACATTTATTAGCATTTTTGCAACACCGATAAAATAATTTAGTTTAGTTTAATTTATACAAGTTTGTCAAAATTCCACATTAATATTTGTTTAATAAATAAATTTTGTTGCGAAGTTTTGGAAGCAGTTTTTAAAAAGACCTCTCCCAAGGCCCGAAACGTAACTCGCGTGCAAAATTCTTTGAATTTATTCCATTGCGTCTCTTCTAATAGTATTTTATATTCGCGACTGCTTCGGGTATACTGAATTTTTCTTTGCTCTTGCATTTTACCCGAGGCGTGTTGGTAGCGACGGTTTAGATTTTGGGTTTCTGATCTTTTGGTGGTTAGTTCGCGTGTCCATCAGGGTACGCTGTCTTTAAATGTTTTCTCACGCGGCATGGAATGCGCCGACGCTTCTACCACAACATCGTTTAGTTTTTTCGCGAGTGCTTCAATTTGTGGCGCCTCTCTTCAATTTACTAATTCGTTTTCAAGCGCTGGGATGCTTTCGCTAAACTTTTGCTTGAATTATTCCCAATTCGCTTTTTATTACAGAACCGCGTAAAGATTGATGATTGCCGCAAGTATAGCGGCCCTTATTCGAATTATAACATACCGTTATTTATTATTATATCACTACGCGATCGTTCGCTGTTTGAGTTTAATACGGTGACCCACCTGCCGAATCCCACTATTTTGTGTTCATACAGGTGCGGTTCCTGTATAAACCCGATATCGATATTATTTTCGTTATGTAATTTAACGAAGTTATTCGTGGCTCCTTTGCCCTTGCCTAAATTAATTTGGGCACATTTGATTTTCAAGCTTCTCGGAACATCGTTTAATGGCCTAAGATCTATAGTCAATATTCATGGTGATGACTGCCTTCAAACGCTGCATCGTGGGACACTGGCTGAACTTGGCGTCGTGACGCGTATCGACCCTGAAACTACTAACCCTATCGTTCGACCTTGCACAGACTACACAACAAGGAACTGCCCATCTATAGTTCTTGAACTCATGTCCCACTTCGGCACAGTTACCGCAAAACTGCACCCGCTCCTTACACTCCGATGACCTGTGACCGAACTTGTAACAGCGATAACACTGGATCATTGAAAAATGATCTCGAACCCATACTCTACGCCACCCAAGGTTTACTGCATCCGACAAGAAACACCTTCTAGCCTCCGGCGAGACCTCACACACAACGCTGGCTAACGGATCCCTGGGTCCTCTGCCGCCGAACCTAAACTTTTCCCTAAGCTCGTCTTCGAACTTAAACCCCCTGACGCGGGGGTTCTGAGCAACCAACCTCTGCAGGAGCTCTTCTTTCTTCGTCTCTTTCTCTACCACAGGGTGCACAATGCGTGGCTTCTTCTTCTCGATCGTTCTCACCGTGAGACCCTGACAAGCCCCGCTTAACGTCGTCTGCAACCTTCGAGCGTCCTCCTGACTAGCATACTCGACTACAACGTCACCCCTACGCATCCGCCGTGCTCCGACTACAACAAACCCATTCTTGGCCGGATCAACCCTCTTCTTCAACGTCGCCATGACGTCCTCCTTGACCCCTGGGTTGGCGCCGACTCCAACGCAAACGTCGACGCTGTACTTGTCCTTGCTGCCTTCGCCCCCAATGCACCGGCGTACGACACCTGCCCTAGCATCAAGTGACCTCTTGATCCTCTCTGCCCTACTACGACCTGTTTCGTGCACGTCGCTGCACTGGTTACCTTCGCCACTACCTCCTTCACCTCGCACCGCTCCAACCTAAGACCCCTAACCATTCCTAAAAGCTGATTTGATACGTCTCGGAACTCGTTCGCGGCGTTGAGAATCACCTTCCTATCATCCATGGTGATAGTCGCCGCAGTTGCAGGGACCTGCTTGTGTATAAAGCCGTGTGCCCGCCTCGCCCTGAACGTCAGGAGGTCCAGCTCGTCTAGATCGCTAGCCGCAACGCTTCCGTTGCTGCCAGTCGAAACACAACGCTGGCCTCCTGACGTTGAGGGCGACTCAGACCCGGCTCCACACATAAGGAGCGCCGGCCCCTTCGAATCCACCCTCGCTGACTTAGGCTTCTTCTGCGACGCGACTATACCTCTCCGTCGGGCTGTGACATCGACTTTTTCAGCCTAATCACGAGCTTATTCTCTCCGACCCTCGAAACCGAACCAGCCTCCGACTGCTCGCTCCTGACAAACTCCGACCGATCACTTCTCTCCTTCTTCGGTAACGGCTCATCTCGGTGGACAACCATACTTGAAAAATCAAAACGACAAAATAATAAGAATAAACAAAAACCCAAATCAAAATGTGTCCCGACCGTTTCGACGCAAAATAAACTCAAAGCTAAGGTGAACCGCTAAACGGCGCAAACAACAGCTAGTACAAAACAAAACGCTTCTTCAATAAAATACCTACATTTAAAACGAACCGTAAACTTTGCGGTATTTATTTCTTTAAGTTTATTTATTTATTCGAACTTCAAACCGCCAAATGAAATTTCAAATTTATAAAAGATAAAATAAAAACTAACATCAAAATAACGAGGACAAAACAAAAACCAAAATCTTAACCTAATAAAAATATACTGTAAACAACACTATTTATTTAAATTTTTTAGGCCGCCAAATCAAATTTTTAATTTAAAAAGCTAATTAACTCTAAAGAATCAAATTTATAAAATACACCTGCAATTAGAGCCTGGTACCGGTAGGCATATATTGCTTATTTACTCGGTGCCTGGTACGATTTTCAAGTGTTACACCACTAATTAAACTGAAAGATCGACTTTAAGAAGTCTTTACGTACGCGTTTTTAAAATGTGAAATATTTATATTTAAATTATTAAAAAATTTAAGGTTTTTGAGTTATTTATTTAATTTAAAAGGGAATAGATTTTGGTTTTTAATTTGTTATTTTGTTACACGTACACTACAAAATTTTCTCGAATTTATTTGATGATTTTACGCGGCTTTTCACGATTTACGCGGTTTTTGTTTTAAATTTATTAAAAACGCCTTTTACATTATTTTGAAATTATTTTGAGGCGTTAGTCTATTAACTTTTTGGTTTACTAACCCAAAATTTAAGTTAGTTTATTTTTAAACGCGGATTTTAGTTTAAAATTCAGAGAAAACGCGATTTATTTATTATTTTTCGATTTTAATTTTGTTTTTAGTTTTATTTACCTTCTAGATGTTAGTTTGCATAATTCTAGTATGTTGTTAGAATAGTCCAGAAATATAGATTATGTATATAAATTTCTATTTAAGTGTTAGAGTTAGTTTCAGTTTGTTTTGATTATAATACTAGTTTTTATTCGAGTTTTGACCTATATATTTGTTATTAGTGTTAGCAGCGTTACAATAAATAGTTCTATATGATATAGATTGTAGTGGTTCATATAAATTATCACTTAGTGGTCAGATGTTAATTATAGTAATACAGTAATTAAGAAGGCAGTATTGTATCTTTAAGACATTATTATTTGTACTGTTAACGATTAACTGCAAGGAAATCGTCCTGAGTACTTTAGAATTTCACTGACCTACGAGTCGAAAAAGCTTTTAGAAATCAATGCATAATAAATAACTCTTGTTATTATAAAAGAGTTCACGTTATAATAGAAACCTCGTATATGAAGAATAAATGATACGGCATCTCATAATTCTTTCCTGACGTTGAACATAGTTCTAAGTATTACAAAACGGATGAAATGGAGAAATTATTATAATCGGATTGAGAACTGTTTTACATGAAAATAATGTTGGAAGGTTATTTCTGACTTATTGACTTACTATTGACTTTTGAGTAACCGCAAGATGTATTACGTTATTATAAGAATAGTCAATTAAGTGCCTCCTTTGCGCAAAGCAGTAGCAGTATTACAAACAAAGGAGTCGTTAATAATCATTAATAACAGATATCTAAGGACAGCTATCACAAAATATCCACTTTTCAGAAGTTTAATTAATGTTTGTGAAAATACGAGATGCTCAACGTTAAAGAGATCCCTCGTAGCATCTCGAGCAAACTAACTCCGTTTCATCATTAAATCTTTTTATTATTAGAAGAGTGCTCGTAAAAAGCATCTTATCACTACCGCCATTATTTTACGTATAAACTGAAACTGTCGAGATAATGTCCTTTCCATCTTGATATAGCAATTTCCACAAAATTGAAATGGACACGTAAATAGAATTTCAGTCGATCAAATTGTGGGAAACAATAACCATTTAAGTAAAAAATTCAATTCTCCCCACAACAATGTAATATTCCTAGTCAGCAATGGTTTACCGTACCCGTTTTTATACGAAATGAAATCTGTGTGAAAATACATAAATTCATTCGATGGGTGTTATAGAATGATAAATACGTTTTAACATCCCTCGAGGCCAATAAATTTATGGCATCGAGCAACGCGTTCCATACGAATTATTACATGGACTTGTGAGTTTCACGTTCTAGCAAGGTACTAGTACCGAATTAGCAGCGATTTACTTTAGACAGAAGGTAATTGAATTTGTTGGAAGAGAATAATACCGCTCATTAATAAAATCAAAATCCCGGATAACGTGAATAGGCCTTTCAAATGAATTTGACTAGCGTTTCACAAAAAACTTGTTCATCGTTAGTAGAACATGCAGGGAGTCGAGGACGCTTGTTTTTATCTCACGCCCAAGGGCTTGATATCGGCAAAATTCCAACTATTTTATTTTTCAAGCTTTTTCTTCTGTATACGCCAGAGTTATTGGAGGAATTTTTAATGTATAGCAACTGTGATCCTAGAAAAAATTTGTAAGCGTTCCCGGTCTCTCCATTTTTTATAAAATTTGTCTCTCGTGTAAGCCAAAGTTTGTTGTATAGCAAACTCTATATTATTCCAGAATAACAAACTAAAACATTATTTCAAAACAATCTCGCCAATAAGCATTGGGAAAGGAAAGAGACAAACTCCACTTTTCGAGGGAATAAGACCCTTTTCATAATTATTTATTATAAAATATCTAATTACTATGAATAATCCCAGTGAGTCAGTGAATAACTCACAAAATATGCATCCCGAAGCTACCAATAGATGGGTTCTCATACAACACAATCAAACACTATAATGAGAATTAAATTTAACTAATTTAAAGTCAACTTAACAATAAACAAAAACGTCGATCAATACAACTTTTCATATCCGCATTCAAAAGAAAATATCAACTTGTTGCTTGTAAAATTTGCGGCGAATTTCGAATAGCTCTGTGGTAGAAAAAAGTGGACATGTATATAAAAATAAGTGATAATTAACAAACAACATATGATTCATGGTTTTAATCAGACCAAGTATTTACTTCAAAGCACTCACTTGTTGTTTACGAAGCCGTGCCAACGAAAAAAACGATGTAAAACACAACGGTAGAAAGCGTACGTCATACGGGAAACAAAAAACTACTCTTCCTTTGGTGGTTGTAGCGAAGCAAATTTATGTCAATAGCGGTGGTTCTGAAGAAAAGCGGTTCGTCTAATTAGGTTCTACGTAGAACATGTAAGCAGAAATGCTGTCTGCTAGAACGACAAATCGATACTCTTCTTGCTTCGTGGGTTTTCCAGTTAATACTACACTGTTCTTGCACATGCGGAATAACAAAGTTTTATCACTTGCGGCTTTTGTTGGCGTGTGCTTGAAGTAAACATGGAAATTTACTCTAACAAATTTTAATATACCAAAGCGAACGTAAATAATCAACAAACTCAACGTAAAATAAATTTAGCTGTAAATTATTCACAATATAAACGGAATATACCGCCCACCAAAATGCAAGACTTTTTAAAGAAAAACTAATTATAAGCCGGGGGGGGGGAGCGAATTAAAAAGCGAAAAAAGAAAAAAGATTTACAAAAACAAAAGAAAAAAAGAAGAATTCGTTTTTCTACACTGAGGGCAAAGGGCAGAGCTTTGACACAGGACGCTTCAGCTCGCTATGAGCGGTTTTAAGTGTGACCACCCTAACAACACCACCTGTCCCAGGATGCACAGCCACAACACGGCCGAGGGACCAACGAAGGGGACGACCATTAGCGATCTTAATCAAGCCTAAGATGCCCAACTCAATTTGAGGAGACAGGGTGTGCCACTTTGAGCGCTGTTGTAGCGAGTGCAAGTATTCTTTTGACCTACGGGACCAAAAATCTTGTTGAATTCGCTGGAGCAATTGCCAGCGAGAGAGCCGGTTAAGCGGTAGGTGAGAAAGTGCGAGCTCCGGGATGGCGGTTAAAGCGGCCAAAGTTAAAAAATGACCGGGTGTAAGACAGCTCAAATCATAGGGGTCAGTGCTCAAAGATGTGAGGGGACGTGAGTTCAAGATGGCATCAGTTTGGATAAAGACAGTAACCAACTCTCCAAAAGTTAACACTTGCTTGCCAATAGGACGTAGTAGCAAGATCTTAACAGATTTTACTCTCGCTTCCCATAAGCCACCAAAATGAGGTGAAGCTGGCGGTGTAAAATCCCACGAGATATAGTCCTTAGAAGCAGCAAGCTTGGCGAGATGAATTAACTGTTTATGAGCACTCACAAAATTTGTGCCACAATCAATATACAGGTGATCACAACGGCTACTCCTGGCAATAAATCGGCGCAGAGCCGCTAGAAAGGCGTCCGTTGACAAGTCAGATACGACTTCAAGGTGCAGCGCCTCGAGTTCGACATGAAGGCAGGTTGCCCATGGGAGGTTGCAATGCGACCGGATTGGTTCTCCAACACGTTAGGCAGTGATTCAAAATACGACGGATAGATTGCCTTCCAGAAATAATCCAGAAGTGCTGACTGACGAGAAAATGGATCATTTAAGCACCCGCGTGCAAGTATTTTAAATGAACGTAAGTAACATACAGATCAGTCCATCGACATTTGCTAGGTAACAAAGCGGGAAGTTTACGGTCCGAGGACAAAAGCGCGTTAGCCAGGCGACCTCCGACGCGCAAGATTTGATCACGAATAAAAGGGGACAACTTGCGAAAACTCTTTTTTAAAGGGGATCCAGAATGAATGGCTTCAAGCTCGATAGCAAAATAAGATTGTTGAGTATACACAAGCAAAGGGATCAAAGCATTGTGCAACTCAGAAGATGACAAAGGCCCGGAGTATCTTTCTAGTGGGTGACGTAGATTATGACGAAAACGGGGAATCAAGCAACAATGCGAGTAATAAATGGAAAAGAGGAGTGATTTTCTAGAATTGCTTGAATCCAAGAGAATGTTACGACAGAGGATAAAACAATAGAGCATTGTTCAGTGAGAACTTCATTAATATCTGAAGACAGAATATATAGACTGTAGTTTTCGAAAGACCCATACAAGGTTGGTGAAGCTGTCCACCATAGAGAACATTGGCACAAGTCGGTAGAGAGTAAATCACGTGACGCGACATCTGCATGATTCTCGGTGGAGAGGATGTGATGCCAACAGGCGCGAGACGTGTTTTCCTGAATGTAAGCAACACGATTGGCGACGAAAGTCTTCCAACGCTGCCGCGGGGAACGAATCCACGAAAGTACTACCATGGAGTCAGATCAACAGTAAATTTTATGAAAAGTAAGGTTCGAATCAAAGGTTTTGAGGACAAAGACTAATAATTTGGATGCCAATGTGGCGGCCAACAATTCAAGACGGGGTAAAGAGATTGTACGAAGGGGTGCGACCTTAGACTTAACGCACACTAAGCGAATCTCAACGTCGCAAAGATTATCAAAGCGGAAATAAACAACAGCCCAGTAGCCACGTTCGGAAGCGTCAGCAAAGCAGTGAGCTTTGCACGTACTAAACTGTGGCGGGATAAGCAAGCGGGGTAATGCGAAATCCGAAAGAAGCGGTAACTCATGCAACTATCTTTCCCACAAACGGTGGAGGTCAGGGGAAGGGGGAGCATCCCAATCTAATTTTAACGACCATAAACGTTGAATTAAGTGTTTTACCAGAAAAGTAAGAGGGGATAAAAGTTCCATGGGGTCAAGAATACGGGCTAAGTTAGAAAGTAGGTTGCGCTTGGTACAGCAGGTACTTAGTGGCAGAACTAGAAAACAAAAATTATCTGAAGTGGGATACCATTGAAGACCTAAAACTTTTAAGGGTTGAGTGTCAGAATCCTCAAAGGAGGGTGGTTGCGCGAATTGCTGCGTCGCGAAAAGATATTTTAACAATTTGGGATGGTTACTTAACCATTTATAAAGTTCGAAACCACCAAGTTTTAAAAGAGCAATTAGTTGATTACGTAGAGCAAGGGTTGAGTCGATAGAATCTCCACCAGTCATCAATATAAGTATGGTGGCGAAATGTGAAAGCGGCTAACAGATAAGAATTCCCTATGTCCACAGCCAACTGCTGAAGTGTGCGTATGGGAAGAAAGAGAGCACAATTGATTCCATACGTAACGGTATTTAATTTAAAATCCTGAATGGGCTCCTCAGGGAAGAAGCGCCAAACAATTCGTTGATAGTCACACTGAGCGGGATTTACAAGAATTTGTCTGTACATCTGACAAATATCGGCAGTGACAACATAAGAATGTAAACGAAATTGTAACAAAATTGGGGTAATATCGGGTTGCAACTTCGGCCCAACAAACAAGTGATCATTTAAGGAAGATTGAGACAGGGTTTTAGCGGAAGCGTTGAAAACAACTCATAATTTCGTAATTATGCTTTTGGGTTTCGCAACGCAATGATGCGGAATGTAATAAGAAAAGTCCGAATGAGAGCCAATAACAACAGATTGCATATGTTGAGAATCCAGATATTCACGCATGAACGAAACGTATTGTTCGTAAACACGAGGTTGCTTAAGTAGACGATTTTTTAAAGCAACAAATCGTTGTAAGGCAAGATCATGATTACCTGGAAAAAATGGTTCTTTATCTCTAAACAGCAGTGAGACGACATATCGATCTTGTTCATTGCGGCGAAACGTATCGACAAAATGTGTTTCAACAAGAGTTTCTTCAGGCGTGAAAGGTTGAGCGGCGGGGATAGCTTTGACTTCCCAGAATTTAGCGACAATATCTTCCAATGGGGAAGTAGAATCTGTCATACAAAACAAGTTAGTTACCTCAGAAGCGGACGAGGAAGCTATGCTTCCCATTAAAACATATCCGAAGATGGTATTAATAGCAACAGGTTGATCGCTATCACCCTGGATGCGACCGTCTAATAACACTTGAGGGAAGATATCCGCGCCAAGTAAGAAATCATTGGGTCCAGATTGAGCAAAGAGCGGATCAACTAGCTTGAGGTTAGCCAGATGATTGAAATGTTCCAAAGAAATATTAGAAGTAGGTAATTTTCACAAATTTTGGGAAGTATTACAGCTTGAAAATTAATAATCGGTGAAAAAACGCCTATTGGTTTGAGCGAAATGGCGACAGTGACATGCTAAACAGCTGAGCGCATGGAACCTAAACAACTAAGGGTAAGAGAGTGTGGAGTAGTACGAAAACCTAAACGTTTCACACTACTTTGCGAAATAAAAGAAGTCATGCTGCCCGAATCGAGTAAATCGCAAAATTTATGGAAAAAACCAGAGCAATCAGCAATTTTCACTTAAACGGTGGAAAGTAGAACAACTAAAGCTTTAGCTAAAGAATTAAATAAAGCGACATTTGAAGTTGACGGACCACTACAGCTAAACGAATTCGATGATTCCTCAGAGGCACGAGGAGCAAAAGGCTTGTAGCGGTCTTAAATAGCGGGAGTAGTGCGAGGTGATACCTTAGAGGCGACGGTGTCCGGGCTCAAGCGAGCTTGGTTATTAGCAGCGAAAGCGGGTTTGGACGAAACGCGATCGAAGTGCAATAACGAATGATGACATTGATTGCATTGGCGGCATGAAAACCTAGACCTGCATTTATTTAAAATGTGAAAATTGCTAATGCAATTAATACAAAGATGTTGTTTTTTGCAAATTTGTAGCGATCTTGTGACGAAAGTTTAACGAAATCATTACAGAGATAAAAATTGTGATCTTGTTTGCATTGCGGAAATTTATTAAGACTAGACTTCGTCTGAACTAACATGGAAACGGCGGATCGAGGCTTACGGGTTGCTAGAATGAATAACTTTGTTTAAATCAGTTTTATGATTTAGCGACAATTCCATACGGATTTACAGGTATTTTCCAGATAAGCAATTAACTTTTTATAAGATGGGATAGCGGTCGGATCTTGATGCATTTCAAAACTAGGAGTAGTATGTACACCCAGTCGATTTAAAATCATTTGTACAAGAATAACATCCCATTGCTCTATGGATTAAATTTTTTGAGCTCTTGTGATATATCGACAAAAGTTTCAACTAATTTTTGCAAACCGTCGGGGTTATCGGAATTCAATTAGGGAAATTTATCTATATTGTTTCATAGTGCTGAGGTAATGTGACGAATATTACGATATTTTTCGCGAAGTTTTGTGTATGCAAGAGGGTAATTGGCTTCTGTAAGGTCAAAGTTTTTAATGGTTAAGAGTGCGGAACTTTTAGTGCTGATTAAAGATACGAAAATTTACGCACGTTCGACAAATCGTTATTAAGATGAACTAAACTATCAAAACGATCAATAAAACTTTCAAACAAACAACTTTCCCCATCAAACGTAGGAAGCATCAGCGGAGGAAGTGACACTTTCAACTTTAAAGTATCTAGCGGCGGAGACACATTAACCCGAGGCGACGATTGGCTGGTAAACAGTTTGAAATAGAGTGTTTTTATTTGAAAGTAATGGTTATCGAAGCGTTCACGAATTGCGTCTTCCATTTTAAATTTTTCATCAGCGTCACCGGCGGAAGAAATTGCACCTACTATCCAATTATGGTGTGTAAGAAAATTTTCTCGAACGGTTTCCAGAGATTCAAACTTTGTCGAAATAATTCTAAAAAGACTGCTTCAACCTTACATTTTTGAGCGATTTCAAACATTTCCTCTAGCAAATTAATTGCAATATTCCGTAGAAAACAATTACGTTTCAACTTTTCTGTCATGGTTAAATTAAGTAAATACAAAAGCGTAAACAACTCAAACGATACAAATTATGCTAATTAAAACTATCAATGCTTTGATGAGCGGTATGATTAATTATATGAGTTTGTTGTTTATTCAAATCCGGCGAGAAGTTAACCAATGTAAAATATTGCGGTGAATTTCGAATAGCTCTTTGGTAGAGAGAAATGGACATGTATTTAAAAATAAGTGATAATTAGCAAACAACATATAATTAATGGTTTTAATCAGATCAAGTATTTACTTCAAAGCCGTGCCAACGAAAAAAACGATGTAAAACACAACGGTAGAAGCTGTCCGTCATACGGGAAACAGAAAACTACTCTTTCTTTGGCGGGTGTAGCAAAGCACATTTATGTCAATAGTGGTGGTTCTGAAGAAACGCGGTTCGTCTAATTAGGTTCTACGTAGAACATGTAAGCAGAGATGCGGTCTGCTAGAACGACATGCACATGCGGGATAACAAAGGTTTATCACACGGGGCACTTGTTGGCGCGTGCTTGAAGTAAACATGGAAATTTACTCTAACAAATTTAAATATACCAAAGCGAACGTAAATAATCAACAAACTCAACGTAAAATAAATTTAGCTGTAAATTATTTACGATATAAAGGGAACATTGTTTATTTTTTAACCGACTCTTACCTTAAAAATAAACAGACATATCTTGATTAATTCTTTTAAAAATTACTTAACTTCAACTTTCTATACTAACGTACATCGATACGATTCCTTCTCTTACTTAATTAACTATTAAAGTTTAACCGTGCAAATTTCCGTGTACAAAATTATAAAAGCTATATCGCTTACGGTTCATGGCTTGCTGCAGCAGAATCAACTCCTAAGATTCTGAGTAGTTAAATTTTCAGTAGATTTAATGACGTTATTGCCTCCTAGATCTAGACAGTGTCCTTTAGGGGAAGTAAGAAAAGTTGGAGAAATAATTTTGAACACTACATTAACGCTCACGATAAGGCACTCATCAAAGGCACAATAGTTTCAGTGAAATCCGGTACTGTAGTGCTCCAGTAATTACCCCATTGCAACAACACTTATTCGTCACTTCTGAAATTGGTTTATTTAAACTCGTTGATATTTTACATCTAATTAGACAAGGGAACTACGCCACAGCAATAACGCGTATTCACATTGCATTCCCCGAGAGCAATAAAAACTCAGAGGATATCTTAACGTATTTGTGCGTATTAAAATCATTCTAATCTTACAGAGTATCTAATAATTTATAAAATAAATAGAACATGAATTAGGAAACAAAGGGAGTTCCTTTACTTTTATATAAAATACCATAGATTAAATAAATGTAAGAAATAGAAGCTTCAATATCCAATACATGAAAAGCATGTCATGAGTTGAGTCATTCACACGTAACAATGTAAGTGTAATAAAAAACGGGGGTAATTAAAACTTTTTGTAAGTTTATTACCCTTTATCCTCGTGACTATCAGCTATATACTAAAACTCTCTATTTTTAATCTGATATCACTAGGTCGAGATTTTCTTCTTTATACTCCAAGCCCAGGGTAATGTCAGATGGAAAACGGCTTTAGACAAAGAAAACTCTTAGGGGTTAAACGGCTAGTAGAGTGTTAGCTCTGGGTAGATCATGAGCATGGGTCATGGGTGGATAATCGACCAAAAATATTTTTAATAGGCGCCACCGTATTTTTTAATACAAGTGCCAACAAAATTTAACTGTGTTTGTATAAGGGGAATGCGGAAACCTTATCTTAACACCACTATCATAGCCATAAAATTTGAATTTCACTCTTTATCACACACTTACCAAAACCTCAACCACCAGATGTCAAACAGTTGTCTCAGCTTTACCTGTGAACAAACAAAAACACCACATGGACACCATTTGTGTCCTCAAAAGCATATGCCAAAAATAGAATAAATGAATTTAAACATCTGTGAAATACTAAAGGGATTCATTTTCATTACTCTGTCTTTTTACTTAAGGAGGATTTGCTCTAGTTTTCTCTTTTCTAATTTAAATGTTGTATAATAAAACTTCTTTCAAAGGAAACAAAATGAATTCTATTTATATGTAGAAATCTGATTAAATACGTGTGACTGCAATATATATATTTACTATCTTGTCTTAAAAATTTTTATAAAAAGAATTTTAGTGAAGTTTAACCTTCAAAATAAATATGTATTAATTGATCATTTCTATTAAATTTAGTTTAAGCAAACATGTAATAATTTATTAGATCATAACACATGAATTTATTTTTACTTATAATCATTGAAGTACTTCATTGACCATTTACAACAAAGATTGATCATCAGAAAAATAGCGATCATAAAATGCAACTACTCAAATTTAACTATAATCTACCAAGAAAATACGCGAACTTCAGCACCAATAAAAAGCTTTTACATGACCTGAATGTTTTTAAGCAAAATGTGAAAATTAAATCAAGGCTGCATCTGGCGTCTAGATTAGGAAACAGAATCTATACTATTTTTTTTATCTCACATAAGTTGTCATTCTAAATATCTTAAAACACATTGTATGCGTGTACAAATAACTGACAAACTAGATATTTATTCGGTGTGTTATTAACTTTAAAAACTACTTTATATTTTGTTACTCGAATAATCAACGTAGGAAATCTCATAATAATTTACTATACTTTCAAAGTTACGGAAAGTTTCAAACACTCACGTGTATCCAAATAAATTGCAGGTGCAAAATCATGACATCAGCTGTTGTATTTTTCCAGCGTATTAATCATCTGTAAGTTTGAAGTACCAAGATTCTTTGTATAATAAACCATTTCTATACGGCGTATTAAATAGATAGAACGAAACCATAACTGTCTGCTTTAAATTATTGCGACGAAAATTTATTATAATTTAACATTGAAAATTGTTGTTGTAGATATGTCCATTAGATATTGCACTAAAGTGAAATATATTAGTTTAATTTATTGTATTAATCTATACCAACTGTCTTAAATGATGTATATTATCGTTCCATGTTCTCAACTCAAGCTCTTCTTCCTGACTCTATTAGACGCCTCGTGTTTTAGTCGGGACATCTTGACTTTATCTCTAGTCTACAAAAGCGACTTCACTCTTCGACGTTGGGAACAAAAGTGCTGATAATTAACTGGACAACGCTTGGTAACAAGCCTCAGAATATATATCTTCTAGAATCTACGTGTTATTATGAACATTATACTTTAATTTTTATTGGCCGAATATTTACGAATTAAATGCTTTAAAATTTATCTGTTTTATTATTAATTTATTAAGCTTGGTGTAACAAGAAAAAAATACGTTACACAGCCTCTTCCCAAGAGAAAAAATTCGAGGTATGGAAGAATTTTTTCTAAAAAAATTTTCGACTGAAACTTGAAAATTACTCTTATTAACTGTATAAACCTCTTACAACTCACAACAAAACAGCACAAACTTTAACTATAACTAACGATGAGTTTAACAAAAATCAGAATCATTCACTAATTGATATGGGGAATATTAATGCATGGGATTGAGTGATTAGTAACTGCGCGTACTACACGCCTATAAAGGGACAAATTCGGGAAGTCATAATCAGTATATACGTCAATCAGTTAAGAATATTTAGGGAAATCTAACACTCAGTGGATGCATGTCATCTATAGTTACAAACGCAACAACCATATCAAAATAAAAAATTTTTACCTGAAGCGAAAAATATTTTTCTATAAATTAGAACTGTAATAAACAAAATCGAATGTATAACAAAATTACTATTAAACAAAAATCTGTACAACGAATACTCTTCTCTAATTTACTATATCTGCCTTAAGGATTTATGTACATAACTTTCCAAGTGCTAATTACATTTAAACTAATCGATGAATTTAACAAGTACCAAAAGCTGTTATTTACGAAGTCCATTCACGAAACAAATCTCTAATACTCGAGAAACAGACAAAGTATTAACAATACTTATTCATCAACAAGATACCTTTGATCTTTGAGTGAGCACCTCACAACATTATCTGTACGACTACTATGCTACAGACTCAACTATATCTCTCAAAATTCTACAACATCAGTGATTCATCACCAAAGAACTCCAAAACCACTAATAAATCATACTTTGAGCCTACTGGGAGACATCCACCAGCAACTCACAAAAAACTCTTCATGAACTCTCTTAGCTCATGTACACTCTCAATAAAAAATAAGCACATCAGGCCTAGTCTCAAACTACTAAATCAAAACTCAAGCATTCCTTTAATGCTTAATACTCTATCACACTCTAACTATATGACTGTATACTCAACACTTTACTAAACACTCTCTGTAATCTCCATCATGTACCTCATAACTGAATACGCACCTCTTCACCGAATACATATTCTTCTCTATATACCTGCAACATCTCTAAGCATATGCTGCACTCTCAAACACCTCAAAAAAAAACATATCATCATTCAAAATCCATAAACATATCCTTGTCGTCATCAAAAATTATCATTTAACACATCCTTGTCGTCATTTAACACATCCTTGTCGCCATTTAACACATCCTTGTCGTCATCAAAAATTATCATTTAACACATGCAACATCTAAATCAACAAACATATTAAGCTCTATTACTACTAAAACAAAAATTACTTTAAACAAACCAAAAAAAATTTCACTAACTTTAATCTTGTCCTACTTAAGAATTTAAAACATGGACCAAAAGGAATTACTACTGACATCAACTATAATTAGAAGTACTTAAGGATCAGAGACTTTTTTAAACATCTTCATTTTCACCTTCATCTGTCGCAGAATTATCGATACTAAACATTTTCTTAGACTTAAATTTGAAGATACGGATAAATGAAAAAGGGGGAATTTGAATACGAAATTATTTTCTACTTTACTTCATGATAACCATTAATAAATGTTCTGGTACACGCTTACTCTACCCATAATCAAACTGTCGATATAAACTAAAGTGCTTCACAACGCATAAATTTGCTAGTATGACAAGCTCCTCTATGAGCCTCACCTAGACTTATAAACAAAATTGCTAGAATGACAAACTCTTCTCTGAGTCTCATCTAGACTGACAAACTAAATAAGCAAAACGAATCACATCATAACCGACTTCAAATAATCTCAAGTGACGATGCCAAAACTGCTAAAGCAACAAACTTACCACGACCCTCGCATAGACTGACATAACGCTGAGCGACCAACCCTTCCGGAGTTTCGTCTAGACTAACATAACGCTACACGATGAACCACAACAAGTCTCGCACAGATCTAACTTAACTCAACATACTACGTTGTAACGCGACCATAAAAATTGCTACTCAAAACCAATCAAACTAAACCAAAACGTGCTCATGCACAAGAGCAATCTTCAAACTATATTTCAACAGCAAAAACTTGTGTACCATTAATCAAACAACTAATATAACTAATAAGACTGAAAGATGAATCTATTATCGATGAAATACATACAAAATCAAAAAAACTGGTAATATCCATATAAAACAACTTTAACACTTTATCTAGAAACAGGAATTTCGCTACTCAACTTCTGTTCCTCTACTCGTTGAGTTGGACACGACGGACAAGTGATACTAGTCACTCCTTTATGACCACAACCATAACAAAATAATCTCTTAAAAGATCTACAGACACTGAAAGTATGTCCATAACGTGAACAATTCCAACATACCAATTTATGCTTAATAAATGAGTTACCTACTCCACTCTTTTAATGAACTACGAACGCAACTATACCATACCAAGGCATCACCAATAAACAATTCAACTGCAGAATTAAACAATTCCATCTCAGATACCTTTCGAGACTGTGCAATGTCACTAATGTTTTCTAAAAATCGATATAAGAGAGATGGGTTTCCTGAATATTTTATCAACCAAGATCCAATAGGGACTGACTGTGTGACATATGTAACCGTTGGAATGGGCACATTAGATGCAGCAATAGGATTTATATTAATATCTTTATGATTTGAACTCGTATCTTTATTTAATTTCTCATGCAGATCTGCTTCCACAACAAGAATAGTAGCCAAACTTTCATTTTTAAATAACACAATTTCCTCAAAATTTTCTTTAGGGAGCTTTAACCGTTGAATTCTACCTGTAAGATGTACTAATCTTGACCTTATCCTTTTAAAAATTGACTCAGCGGGATCATCCATAAATTCTAACAAAACATTTTTAACTGACTCTATACTAGACTCAATCTCTTCTTTCTCTACTTTGAAATCTACTTTATAACTTGAAGGATCTATCAAACAACCGGGTTTATCTGTTTCTTTGGCCAACAACCTCGCTAAAATTTTCCTTTTATCTGAAACTGGTCTTGAATTTTCAATGCCTCTAATGTTCAATTCATATTCTAACTCATTTTTAAGTAAATGTACGATGCTATAAGTTTCTGCCATAATTAAATATCTGTATAACTCTAACGTAACTCAATTATAAAATTTTTGAAGATGAAATCTCAAACAAACGAATGTCCTAACTATATAAAGAAGAACCCACTATAAACTGTAACAAACTTTAACAAAAATGAAACTAAAAGAAGACGTTACTAATATCAAAGCAAACCTCAGTCGGTGAATATAAGTGTGATGAAAATAACTACTAAATGTTCCAGCCTCTAAGTGAAATTATTCGAGCCTCTAACTGAAATTCGAGCCTCTAAATGAAATTCCAGCCTCTAAATGAATTTCGAGCCTCACGTTGCGAGCGCAAGTGTAATAGTACTAGTTTTAGTTTTAAAAAACGGGGGTAATTAAAACTTTTTGTAAGTTTATTACCCTTTATCCTCGTGACTATCAGCTATATACTAAAACTCTCTATTTTTAATCTGATATCACTAGGTCGAGATTTTCTTCTTTATACTCCAAGCCCAGGGTAATGTCAGATGGAAAACGGCTTTAGACAAAGAAAACTCTTAGGGGTTAAACGGCTAGTAGAGTGTTAGCTCTGGGTAGATCATGAGCATGGGTCATGGGTGGATAATCGACCAAAAATATTTTTAATAGGCGCCACCGTATTTTTAATACAAGTGCCAACAAAATTTAACTGTGTTTGTATAAGGGAATGCGGAAACCTTATCTTAACACCACTATCATAGCCATAAAATTTGAATTTCACTCTTTATCACACACTTACCAAAACCTCAACCACCAGATGTCAAACAGTTGTCTCAGCTTTACCTGTGAACAAACAAAAACACCACATGGACACCATTTGTGTCCTCAAAAGCATATGCCAAAAATAGAATAAATGAATTTAAACATCTGTGAAATACTAAAGGATTCATTTTCATTACTCTGTCTTTTTACTTAAGGAGGATTTGCTCTAGTTTTCTCTTTTCTAATTTAAATGTTGTATAATAAAACTTCTTTCAAAGGAAACAAAATGAATTCTATTTATATGTAGAAATCTGATTAAATACGTGTGACTGCAATATATATATTTACTATCTTGTCTTAAAAATTTTTATAAAAAGAATTTTAGTGAAGTTTAACCTTCAAAATAAATATGTATTAATTGATCATTTCTATAAAATTTAGTTTAAGCAAACATGTAATAATTTATTAGATCATAACACATGAATTTATTTTTACTTATAATCATTGAAGTACTTCATTGACCATTTACAACAAAGATTGATCATCAGAAAAATAGCGATCATAAAATGCAACTACTCAAATTTAACTATAATCTACCAAGAAAATACGCGAACTTCAGCACCAATAAAAAGCTTTTACATGACCTGAATGTTTTTAAGCAAAATGTGAAAATTAAATCAAGGCTGCATCTGGCGTCTAGATTAGGAAACAGAATCTATACTATTTTTTTTATCTCACATAAGTTGTCATTCTAAATATCTTAAAACACATTGTATGCGTGTACAAATAACTGACAAACTAGATATTTATTCGGTGTGTTATTAACTTTAAAAAACTACTTTATATTTTTGTTACTCGAATAATCAACGTAGGAAATCTCATAATAATTTACTATACTTTCAAAGTTACGGAAAGTTTCAAACACTCACGTGTATCCAAATAAATTGCAGGTGCAAAATCATGACATCAGCTGTTGTATTTTTCCAGCGTATTAATCATCTGTAAGTTTGAAGTACCAAGATTCTTTGTATAATAAACCATTTCTATACGGCGTATTAAATAGATAGAACGAAACCATAACTGTCTGCTTTAAATTATTGCGACGAAAATTTATTATAATTTAACATTGAAAATTGTTGTTGTAGATATGTCCATTAGATATTGCACTAAAGTGAAATATATTAGTTTAATTTATTGTATTAATCTATACCAACTGTCTTAAATGATGTATATTATCGTTCCATGTTCTCAACTCAAGCTCTTCTTCCTGACTCTATTAGACGCCTCGTGTTTTAGTCGGGACATCTTGACTTTTATCTCTAGTCTACAAAAAGCGACTTCACTCTTCGACGTTGGGAACAAAAGTGCTGATAATTAACTGGACAACGCTTGGTAACAAGCCTCAGAATATATATCTTCTAGAATCTACGTGTTATTATGAACATTATACTTTAATTTTTATTGGCCGAATATTTACGAATTAAATGCTTTAAAATTTATCTGTTTTATTATTAATTTATTAAGCTTGGTGTAACAAGAAAAAAAATACGTTACAACAACTTAAACTTAAAGTTTTAGTTCTGGCATTTTATCGGTTCATCGGTATTTAAATAGTTCAACAAAACACAATTATGTTAGCATTATGTCAACTTCTTATAAACGAACAGAAACGATCTATAATTCCTATCTCAATTTGACACTAATGTATTTCTAAATCATTTACTCATAGTTTATCTTAAACCACGCCGAATTATTTACTAACTGGATTATAAAATATTTTAAATAATAACGCGAAAGAATGTGAGTAATCGCAAGGGTAATTTGAACGTGAGGTGAAACTACATTAACGATTGAATTCGCCCAGCTAGGGAGGTGTAGTTTCTGGTGCTCGGGGTGATGTAAGGTAGTTAATCGTGGACTTGGAGAGAGAACGCAAGTGTCTGGATGAGCAGGGGTAATTACGTGCGTGAGCTTGCGACATTTTCAGATTGGATTAGGAAAGCTAAAAGTGACTAGCGTTAAATGACCGATGGTATTGTGAAGCCAAACTTTAATAACGAGACGAGTTGAGTACTTAAAGATATTGACGGTCAAGTTTCAGTGCAGAAATCCGAAAGAAATAGCAGCGGGTGTGTGCATGTCACTTAGTATGGCACCGTCACCAATGACGTGTTGGAGCCCTTACGGCAGGGTCACTAGTATATGAGGAGTACGAGGAAAGTAGCCGTTTGAGGTTTTGGAACCTTGCCCTTGGGCAAGGTCGTCAGTATTCGACGTGAGCCTGAGAAAGCCGCTTAAGGCGTCGGAGCTCACTTTTGTGAGTCACTAGTATCCGAGGCACTCTAGGCCGTCGCTAGAGGAGTGGAACGTAGTGGGTTTCCATTGCCGAAGCGGTTCTATTCTTAGTCATAGCTCTGCGAGTGACGCGGAACCTTTGCAAGAAGGCTCCATACAGACCGCACGACACACACTCTTAAAACTGGTGGATACACTACCCATTACTAGTATATCTGAGCTAACAGGCGTTTTCCATTAGTAGCAAGACGTGTGGTAGTAGATATCGAAAGATACTACAGCGGTTACTCATCAAACGCTGCGAGGGAAACCTTGCGAACGTGAGTGCTAAAGGGATGGGAAGTCCTACAAGGTTGGCTTCCGGTATCCCATCTTGGTGTCGGCTTCCGCCCGTGGCGTAGTTGGTATGCATGTGACTACTACGCACAAGGTCCAGGGTATGAATCCCGACACGGTCCGCTTGAAAAATGTTAGGCGAGCATTTTTCACAAAAATACGCCCTCGTTCGGATGAGAGGTAGAATGGATTTCCGTGTGTGTGTTGTCACGCACGTTAAAAATTCCTACCTTGCTCGAAACAGCAAGGGTTCGGCAAAGTTTAAAATTTTTTAAGTAAAAAAAGTCGCTTCCTGGCCAATGTAGTACTTTCAGGTGGAGCATTGGAAAATTACATGTAAGGTATCTGACGTGTGACGGCTCTATGGTGTAGTTAGTATGCGTGTGGCTACTACGTCCAAGGTCTCGGGTTCGTATCCCGAAACGGTCCGCTTGAAAAATATTAGGCGAGCATTTCGGATGAGAGCTAAAATGGAGGTCTCGTGTGTGAGTGTTGTCACGCACGTTAAAGATCCCTACCTTGCTTGGAACAGCAAGGGTTCGGCAAAATTCAAAATTTTTCAGGTTTAAGAAACTCGCTTTCTGACCAATGTAGTACCCGCGGGTGGAGCATTGGAAAAGAATCACATGTAGGGTATCCGGCGTGAAGGCAGCTCCGTGGTTTAGCTTGTATGCGTGTGACTTCAATGCCCAAGGTCCTGTGTTCAAATCCCAACACGGTCCGCTTGACATATGTTAGGCTAGCATTTTTCACAGAAATACGCCCTCGTTCGGATGAGAGGTAAAATGGAGGACTCGTGTGTGAGTATTGTCACAAACGTTAAAGATCCCTACCTTACTTGCAACATCAAGGGTTCGACAAAATTCAAAATTTACATTAAAAAAAAAAATTGCTTCCTGGCCAATGTAGTACTTTCGGGTGGAGCATTGGACAAAAATCAAATGTAGGGTATCCAGCATGAGGCGTCTCCGTAGCGTAGTTGGTATGCGTGTGACCACTACGTGCAAGCTCTTGGATTCAAATTCCGACACGGTCCGCCTGAAAAATGTTAGGCAAGCATTTTTCATAAAAATACACACTCGTTCGGATGAGAGGTAAAACGATGGTCCCGTGTGTGAGTGATGTCACGCACATTAAAGATCCCTACCTTACTTGCAACAGCAAAGGTTCGGCAAAATTCCAAATTTTCCAAGTAAAAAAAACTCGCTTCCTTGCTAATGTAGTACCTTCGGGTGGAGCATTGGAAAATCACATGTAAGGTATGTGAAGAGGGTTAAGCAGTCTGTGGTTGCTAAGGATCCCCCAATACTTAGACATTTGCTGTACTAATAGTTTTCCAGTAAATCTTTTTGCACAATTTTAAGGGCACCTTAAATTTATTAAAACTATTGGATCATAATAGAATGCAGATATATTCCACCCGCATCTCCATGGTGGGGAGGATAGTGGGATCAACTAATTCAGGTACTTAAGGAGTTATTGCGCAAGTCTTTAGGACAAGGAGGTCTAAATTATCAGGAAATGTGTACTATATTGTGCGATTATGAAGGGACTGTCAATTCAAGATTTTTGACGTATTAATATGAACAAGCAAATGAGCCAAGGGCCATAACACCGATAATGTTCGTTCAAAACATTAGGAGTGGGGAAACGGATGATTTAGATAAGATTGAAATATCACTGGTGAAGAGAGTAAGACATTTACAGATTATTAGAAAAAATTTGAGGAAAAGGTTTAAAACAGAATATTTAGAAAAGATGTTCATCTATAGAACAAAAAATTAGCTAACGATCATGTAAAAGTAGGGGATATTGTATTGATTGGATCAGAACAAGCTAAACGAATTAATTAGCGGTTGGGAAAAATAGTTAACGTATACCCAGGGAAAGACAGCATAACAAGAGTAGTTCGAGTAAAAACAGATTTGGAAAATTAATTAGGCCAGTACAAAAGATTTACCCATTGGAGATAACTTCCACTGTAGGGGTTGGCATGACAGGTAAGTATGAACAGTTCAGACAGGCTCTATCCGCAACTTTAAAGGAGAGCGAAGACAAAGGTAAGGATATTACTGAAATACCGAAAGCAGCAACCCCGCCTATGACAACTTAGTAAGGAAGAAAAGTAAACCCGCTTAAGAGATTTGATATTTAGTAGGGTGTTAGTGCAATTGATTGGGTTACTCTTTGCCTGTCTTATGTTTGGCACAGAGTTGATGCAAACGTTAGTTGGTAGTTGTTTGGTTATTATGCTTTAAGCGTTACTTTATATTTAACGATTTTCATAGTTGAAACATGTTGAGTTTCAAGGTGGGAGAATGTTGGGGCTAGCTGCTTGCAATACCATTTATTAATTATTGTGTAGTAGTCTAGAAATAAAAGTTTGTTATGCATGTCAAAAATTATGTTTAATATTAATTTTGAATTGTCACTTACACTTTTTGCGCGTCCTAATTATATATTATTATACTGAATATACTTATTTAACTAAGAGGAGTTATTTATCGCTAGTAGTGACTAACAGGTTAGCAGTGATCTAACAGATACCATATTAAAAAAATAATACAGAAAACAAAGAAAGCACGTGATTGTATGTAATTGATCTGACAATAACCTTCAGCATAGATAAAATATGTTACATTGTGAGAACAAAGATTTAATTCCGATTAGCATGCATTGCAGTAAGGAAGAAATTTTATATAATGACTAACCCTGAAAATCAAGTTAGGTGAAAGCAACACACCTTTAAGATATAAATATGAACTTTCCCAAAAGGGTGCACGAGCTTTTGATTAACATCACTTGCCGGTTTTAGCAAGAAATGTTAGCCCGTGCGCGGGACTTGGAAATTTGTGTAGACACCGGTAATATAGCTGTTGTACCTGCGAATCAACCTAAGGAATGGGGTTTGCTTTGTGTTAAAAGAGCTGTTAGAAGGAAAACAGAAAAAACTAGTGTATGTGGACACTTAAATTTGAAATCAAACATGAGCTTTATTATTTATGATTTATAATTATGTACATGTAAGTTACAAGTGAGTTGTATTGATGTATAGAAAATTAATGAAACGAAAAATTATTATTTCGTTGAACTATGAAATACGACGGAATTTGTTTTTTTTTTAAATTTAAGTATAATATTATCGGGAAATGAAGTTAAACATTAAAAAATCAGGAAATAGATAAATAAAATGAGAAAGGAAGAAGTTTGTATTAAACTATGTTTTCTGGGTATTGTTAATTATGGCACTTCCAGAAATGAGATTCCCATGTATATCAATATTAGAAACTGGAACAATGGCGTAATAGTATTATTGATTGGTATAATGTTTTTTCTGTAGGATTTCTTTTTGGTAATATCTGGCCAGTTTGATGTTAGGAAATTAGGTTTTTTAAGAAAAGTATATGTGAATATATATTACAATTATGTGTCAAAAGAAGTTATATTTAGGTTGAATTGTATTTGGATTTATTTATGAAGTAGGTAAAAAGAGGTAAATTTGTAAAAGGTTATCCAGCCACCGCAGTAATAGAGTTGTATTTGGAAGAGACACTTTATTTTAAAAATTTCTTTCATTTGGCCATCAAATAATGAGCGTTTTTAAGGTATTGTACAGACAGGTATAGTATAATGTCATTAATTTACGAAACCAAAAGGAAAGAATGCCTATTTGGTATAGCCGTCTTCGGTGTAGAGAAAATATTGAAGGGATTCAAGATGGTTTGGCGCCTCTTAATTATGTCAACCAGTAAAGTCTTTCAAGGTAAGTGGTCATTGTAACATAGTTTTTGTATATCAGCCATTTCAATATGTCTATTTTTATTATTTGTATTACTTTTTTCCTAAAAACCCACTTCCGCACGACTGTAGTTAAACGTTGCACCCTTAAAATTGTCACGAATCTCCCGTCCAATTGTTGCGTCGAACGTTACTGTAAACTGTTCGACAGTAATTATTATAATTTGGAACTAAGAAGGACTAAGTATTACAAGCCGGAGCACTAAACCCCAGGTGATTGCCAAGGAAAATACAACTCACCTCTACATTCACAAAGGTCACGACAAAGCTTTAAAATAATCCGTTTAAAATGACGACCTTTGGAACCTTCCGGAATAACTTAGAACTCTAACTTCCTTGGTTTTTGAAAAGACTATCAAAGGGGGGTATCGGATAATACCTAGGCGCCACTACTTTGTTAATTATTATCCCTAACAAGAAAGCACTAATAGGAAAAAGTAGAAACCACTTAGTGTACAAGCGTATGTGAGCACAAAAGCTGTTGTCACACCTCTAACCTTGTACCTGCAAGAAAAGGTTCAATATTTAAATCACAAGGGGTCGCTATTTGCGTTTCTCGATAAGTGTTAATAATAAGTGTTAGTACAAAAATATTTACATTTATTATACCTGCAATATTATCGCAACAATTTTTAGTTGACAGTTACTGAGTTCAAACTTGGTGCTATTTCAATTAAATTTTATAAGCTGAACTAAATTTAGGGGTATGGACTCTTAATTACGGGTTCTTTTCGTGGGTTACTTAAAACCATGAAATGAAAAATTACTAAATTCCAGTTACGTACTTTTATTTTCCACAATAATAAAGAAAAATGAATATCTTAGTTAACGCTTATACTCACTACTAAAAACAAAAACCTAAAAGGGTACAAAACAACCTCACTGCATCCTTCCTATTCTAGCTAAAATATTATTAACTATTCAGGGTCAGAGAACTACTGGACATAAGTCGAATAAACTTAAGTATTGATAATAATGCTTGCAACCACTTATCCTAAATTATGCTAATATTAGTAACTCGAATTTTCCGCGCCGATACTGTTTCACTTTCCGCGCCCTTGAAGTTTATTAATATAATTCTTTCCTCAAGTTCCGCGGTTTGATAACGTCGGCGAAGTAAAATATAACACCAAACGCAGATAACATAATGTTAGATAGGTTGCTCGTATACAAGCGAACATTATCCTACAAGGCAAACAACTACCTTTTCACAAAATACGTCGTGGTTGAAAGCAGTACCGGATAATATTTGTAACTAGATCACCACTATCTACAACCGTGAATTCTAATATTTCTTCATAACAAAAAGTTGGAGCATGCTTAATACTGTAAATGAATACGATATCTACAGATTCTACTCTGTTCAGAATCCAAACTTAGCACTGCGTCACTTTCTCCGTTATTCTGTGAGCATTAATTTCTAAAGCATCACTTTTACAAACAAAACCACATTAAATTCTCAACGCGAATATAAACAAAATAATCACCTAAAACCACATTTCTTAATGCATATCTCGCCTGACATCTCACTCAGCCGACAGACCAGGCGCAACTAACTGATTACGTATCTGCACGCACCCTTGTTTATACCCCAGGATGCGCTAACCACGCGTAACTAACTTAGATATAACTTACTTACTAGAACACAACATTGTTTTCGATGCAAAGACAGAATTTTAAGAAGAGGAAAGATATAATTTAACAAAATAATTATGTATACCAGGCGTGCTTAGTACAAAGCTGACCTTTAAATTACAGAATCGCTTTTAATTAATTTTTGGGCACTATAAATTTTAGTTACATTATTCCTCAATATCGTAGAGAGCAGATCTGATATCTTCGATTTACAATATTGCAAGATTTTGTACTAATATGGTACATACAATTTACGTACGCAATAGTTAGTCAAGGCAACTATTTATTTAATTTCTATTTAGCATTTTTTTAACTCAGCAAGTTCTATTAAGTTTGAATCCCTATCTATACTATTCTTTTATTTTAATAAAAAATTTATACTCAAATAACCAACACTCACCATCTGTTGTCCTACTTCACGGAATGTGACAAACACTTGAAGTACGGACACACCATATGACAGCCGAAACCCATTACGGCTTCCTAGCTTCAATCTCGGATTTACTGAAAGGGGTGGAACGAGTTTTCAGACCAATGCTATTCAGTAACATTGACGACCAGTTTGCAAAATATGGTGTAGGAATATTCCATAGAAATCACCACCAGGTTACACTTCCACATAAGTGGATAAACGATAAACGATCAATTACACTTGAAACATACTTTAAATGTGTTTTCCAGTTGCAAAAATTTACTACATTAATAGCTGTATCACTAACAATGCGAATACGAACGATTTAAACATAACTCTTGTTGTTATATTATAGGATTTAATATAGTTTAATTTAATTTATTATAATTTAAACTATTTTAATATAGTTTAAACTAATTTAATATAGTTTAACTAATTTAATATAGTTGCGCATTGATCACTATCATCCAAGTTGTTTCTACATAACTGTAATTATGGAGACCGCTAACTCAAAGCGATTCTCCAGTCGCTGGAGTTAGAAGTCGGGAAAAACATCCTTGTTTTACGACAGATAAGAAGCGACTGACTAGTTTTAGAACGTTGTAGAAGGATGTCGCATAGCGAAACAAACAACACCAGGCGTGACCTTGTATCGAAAACTGCACGATTTCAGGTGTAACCTTATTTGAACTCGAACAAAACTATTTCTAAATTGAAAATTTTACGAAAACGAAACTTTGTTTACGAGGAACAAAAATATACCGGGTACTTTATAATTATATAACATTAAATGTTTTATCAAAATTAATATTTATGAAACTAAAAATGATTCTGAATCAAAAGTACTCAGTTATAGGGGTTCTGGAAAATGAACATGTTTCACCATATGGGCATATCTATATTTGTAACGTAATGGCACTTTTAGCCATTTCAATGTGTTCAAGACAGGTATATGTTAATAATGTTTGTTTGTATAGTTTCGTAACGTAACTTTGGATTTATTACTAGACGAAGGTTATATATCTGTTCCTTTATAGTCTGTATAAAGGATACAGAAATGTTCTAATTAACTTTTTTTGGCGTATGCCAACTGCGACCCCGAACCACAATACTGTCTTGATTTAACACTCCTCCTACCTACCAAGCCGGACATCTGCATAAAGCTTCAGTAAAGACGTTTAACATACCTCAATCTACCATATTTTTATACATGGAATTTTCAACTGAAGCTAACATGCTACAACTTTATTGCATAGTTTACAAGAATAATTATCTCAAAAGTTCAAACTACATCAAATAATTAACAACGTTTATAATGTTCATAATTGATACCTACAAAGAGGAAAAGTTCGTTAAAGTATAAAACTGAAACGTTAAATTATATCCTATTTGGTTCGGGTTATGGAGCACGCTCATTAAACCCAATTTAACCCCTTTAAAAGCGGGTCCCGAACTTCTAAGATTGAACCCTTAAAAGGATCGTTGAATTAAATATACGTATGCAAAATTAATGAAGTAGGCTCATAAACCATGAAACTCAAAGACGAAAATAACTCAAGTAAACTAAATGTTAAGAACTTGATTTCACTTGTGGTTAAATTCATGGTAAAACTTTTAAATTAGAATAACTTTGTATTAACTCAAACTAACTTGGCTATTAATAACCACAGCGGTACGGATCTGCTTTATAACAAGTCTGAAACTTCTTCTTCTCTTAGCAAGTCGTTTTACGTAAATTTAAGGTAAATGTTCTTACAATATTTAAACTCGGACAGTTTCAGTGTTTGTGAATGTTGTAAAGATTTTTCATATATGCACAAAATTAACGTCCGAACTTTGAACCTCTAAATAATTAAATGAACAGATTCTTGAGGTTAACAACTTTAAAGTAAAGTTAGGAGATTTTGTTCAAAATTATCACCAAAAGTATGTTTTGTATCACTATAAAGCCGCGGATCAACACAACTTCGATACGCCAATAGCCGAGAACCATCTTTTTCTATTGAAATATTTTATTTAAACTGCTTTGAGATCAAAGTCTACTAGCATAAAAATTTCCGCTGCATTTCATATCTAGTATATCGTTCTTCCAACTGCGATATCGATTTTGTTTAAAACATTGACTACTGGAATGTTAAAAAAATGCGTTCTTCTGGCCGAATGCATCGTACTATTACGTCATTTGAAATACATTTTCATCGATTTTAATATTAATGAGAAGCAACATCCGTAGTGTAGCTACCTTCGTACGAGCACAAAAGTGCAATTTTTACATGTATTTTCTTATGGGAAAATCTAAGGTAAATTCTGGTCATTTTTGTACCAATGGGAGAACTTAAAAGTATTTGAAAGAATGATGTGCCTTCTTTTTATGAGAGGTACACTGTGGACTCTGAGTATGGGTGTTGATATGAGCATTGAATACCTTAACTCTGGTTGGAGGGATTAGATATAATTTTAAAGATGTTCTGTTTGTTTATATTGATAATTGAGTATAGAAATAAGCCATAGTAAATTAATAAAAATTTATTAAAAATATATGCATAGGAGTAATCGATATATTTTTCCTCACAATAGTGTACATATATTCATTACACTCTCTTTTTGGTATAGTGACTATGATGTTACGTTTAAAATCTTTGGGTATCTTACCTGTCTCATACATATAGTTTACAAGAAAAGACGTTCTGTTACTGCTTGTCTAGCAGCTTTTAAAGTTTCTGCATACAACTTATCTATACCCGGAGCCTTATCATTTTTAAGTCCTTTTAATCCTGTAACGAATATATTTTCTGTAGTACTATCTTTGCAAGAATCACATCTGTACAATTTTAATCTGTGGTATTTAATTCTCGTATTTGATACTGTTATATCTGAAAGAAACAATTCCATAATGAAACAGAAAATCATGTCCGTTTAATTAACTTAAATGCTTTACCCAGAGATATTTAATAATAATATACACTCAAGAACCTAGTACACAGCGTACTTAAATTGTAACAAACATGATGGCATTCTCTGGGGTAAAAGATTCCGGAGTTAAAATAGTCCCCCATTCGGATCTCCGGGAGGGGACTACTTCGGAGGATGCGATCGGAAAGTTAAAAATAAGAGTCGGGAACATTCTGCGAGTCGGAGTGTGGAATGTTAGAAGTATGAAGCAAGTAGGTAAGCTAGAGAACCTAAAAATCGAAATGAATAGGTTATCACTAGACATAGTAGGAATCAGCGAAGTTCGGTGGCCAGAGGCGGGGGATTTTTGGAGTGGAGACTTCAGGGTAATTCATACAGGAGCAGAGGACGGAAATTTGGGTGTAGGGATAGTTATGCGGAAAAGATAGGATACTGTGTGAAAATTACTTACAAAAGAACGAAAGAGTACTCATGGTTAGATTAGAATCTAAACCGGTAAACACAGTAATAATACAAGTATACATGCCCACCTCTAGCTACAGTGACGAAGAGGTAGAAGCCATCTACAAAGATATCGAAGACATATTAAGATACGTAAAAGGACATGAAAATTTAATAATTACGGGGGATTTTAATGCTGTGGTAGGTGAGGGTAGGGAAGGAGCGGTAGTAGGTTTATTTGGTTTAGGCACGAGAAACGACAGGGGAAATAGGCTGGTAGAATTTTGCGACAAGAACTATTTAATCATCACAAACACATTATTTCAACATCATGCTAGAAGACGATATACGTGGAAGATGCCAGGAGATATAGGACGATATCAAATAGATTACATTCTTGTTAGACAACGGTTTAGGAATCAAGTAAAAGACTGTAGAAGCTACCCAGAAGCAGATATAGATACTGACCACAACATCGTAATTATGAAGGCCGCACTTAAATTTAAAAATCTGAAAAAGAGGAACGGAAAAAGGCACTTGGACTTAGAGAAACTAAAAGACAAAGATATTCAAGTAAGATTCGAAAAAAAGTCAAATGAATTGCTGAATGATATCGGGAAAATATCTGAAACTAAGGAAGTAGAAACAGAATGGAATAACATTAAATCCAGCCTAGACATGGCGGCCAGAGATATTTTGGGGTATACACAAAAAGAAAATAAGAAACCATGGATAACAAAGGATATCGTGAATTTAATAGAAGAAACTAAGGAAGTAGAAACAGAATGGAATAACATTAAATCCAGCCTAGACATGGCGGCCAGAGATATTTTGGGGTATACACAAAAAGAAAATAAGAAACCATGGATAACAAAGGATATCGTGAATTTAATAGAAGAAAGACGAAAATACAAAAATAAATCAGACGAAACAGGAAAACAGAGATACAAAGCCATAAAATGGGAAATTATTCGAAAATGCAGGAAAGCTAAAGAACAATGGATTGATGAGAAGTGCAAAGAAGTACAAACTAAGATGGAAATAGGAAAGTCAGACGAAGCATACAAATTAATTAGAATGAATTTTAGGGATATAAAACCTAATAGCAAAAATATAAGGGACGCACAAGGAAACGTCATTATAGAAAACGTAGAGAAAGTGAGTAGATGGCAAGAATATATAGGGAATTTATATGCAGGCGAGGAACTAACTGCATTAGAACAGGAATCAGACATTGAAAATGATGACTTGGGATATCCTATACTTCGAGACGAGTTTGAATTAGCATTAAAGATTCTGAAAAATGGTAAGGCGCCGGGTACAGATAAGCTGCAAGCAGAAACTCTAAAAGCCGCTGGACAAGCAGTAACAGAACGTCTCTTCCAACTTGTAAGCTATATGTATGAGACAGGCGAGATACCCAAAGATTTCAAACGTAGCATCATAGTAACTATACCAAAAAAGAAAGGCGCGGATAGATGTGAAAATTTTCGAACAATAAGTTTGACAGCACACGTGTCAAAAATATTAACTAGAATTGTGCAAAGACGAATGGAAAAACGAGCTGAAGAAATACTAGGAGAAGACCAATTTGGGTTTAGGCGAAACAGGGGAACACGGGAGGCTATTTTAGCTCTGAGAGTGATAATGGAGAAAACAATAGAAAAGGGAAAGCACGTATATAGGGTTTGTAGATCTGGAAAAAGCATTCGACAATGTAAATTGGAAAAAATGTTTGAAATACTCAAAAAATGGAATGAGTTATAGGGATAGACGAATAGTACATAGCTTATACGAGAAGCAAACAGCAGTAATAAAATTAGAGCAGGAACGTAGAGAAGTAAACATTAGGAAAGGGTGAGACAGGGATGTGCCCTATCCCCATTGATTTTTAACCTGTACATAGAAGAAGCAATGAATACTGTCAAATGCAGAAAGACATTTGGAATTACTATGCAGGGACAAAAAATTGATATGCTTAGATTTGCAGATGATATAGCGGTATTAGCGTCTAGCAAGGAAGAGTTAGAAGTGGCTCTTAATGAAATGGAAACGGTTCTAACAGAGAGATACGGTATGAAAATTAACAAAACTAAAACTAAAGTTCTAGTTTGCAAAGGTGGGAAAATAAATCAAAAACAAGAATACAAGTATTTAACACGAACTTACAAGAGGTTAAGGATTTCTGCTACCTAGGAAGCCAAATAACGCAAGATGGGAAAAGCACAAAAGATATAAAACAAAGATTAGCACAAGGTCGTGCTACATTTAACAAGAAGAAGCAACTATTGTGCTCAAAGACCACGAACATAGAAACAAGGAAAGATTGCTTAAAACATATGTGTGAGCACAGCACTGTACGGCTGTGAAGCCTGGACAGTAGGAGAAGCGGACAAGAAAAGGTAGAAGCCTTTGAAATGTGGTGTTACAGGCGTATGATGAAGATATCATGGACAGACAAAGTTAAGAACGAAGAGGTACTAAAATGGTAGGGGAAGAAAGAAATATGTGGAAAACGGTAAAAATAGGAGAGATAGGATGATAGGCCACGTACTACGGCATGAGGGAATAGTGCGGAATATTTTAGAAGCAGAGATAGGAAAAAAGAGAAGAAGAGGCAGACCTAGATTAGACTACTGCACACAGATAGTAAAAGATGTAGGCTGTAGAGGTTTCAGGGAGATGTGTAGGCTAGCCCAGAATAGAAATCAATGGAGGTACGCATCCAACCAATCCCAAGATGGATAAACTAATGACGAAAAGATAACTGTGCGTAAACATGATGATTATTATAAGTAACTACAAGAATTGGTTGGGCAATATTCTCGAATAATGTTAAGTGTGTGAAAGGATTTACTGGAAAACCATTATTTCGGCAAATGTCTAAGTGTTGGGGGATCTTGGTAGCCACAGGTTGCTTAACCTCCTTCACTGAATCTCGGTAAAATAGGGTATAAAATTAGAAAACAATAGAAAGAGAACGAGCTGAATACACATACTCCCTGAAAAGAAGAAAAAGAAGAAAACCACCAAAAACGCAAAATCAAAGAAGCTGCCTATATAACCCTACATAAAAATAACTGCGTTGCAAACGAATCCGTGACTTTCAGCAAACAATGGATTTCATTACTAAAAGAAATAACAAAAGAAATAACAAGTGAAAATCAAATGCCCACAATATCTAGGTAGCATTGCAAGTTTTCCTGGGTTTTCCTTGCGATATTAACATGAAATACAGCCTACATACATGATTTCTATTTATACATAAAATAACTAATTACATAAAAATAAGCATATTAACAATCCTTGTAAAACAGCATTGGTATCTGACAAGTATAAATCCACAATAAGGTTAACTCAAAACCATATACAATCTCCGTTGAACAGTATTGGTATCTGACAAGTGTAAACCCGCCATAGGGTCGCCTCAGATCCATATACAATCTTCATAGAACAACATTGGTATCTGACAAGTGTAATCCCGCCATAAGGTTAAACATATTAACTAAAAAACCATTATTTCGGCAAATATCTAAGTGTTGGGGGATCTTGGTAGTCACAGGTTGCTTAACCCCCTTCACTGAATCTCGGTGAAATAAAACATAAAATTAGAAAACAATAGAAAGGAAGCTAGCTCAGAATATAAATAAGTACAGGTACGTGTCCAACCAGTTTTGAGATGAAGATCCAATGAAGATGATGATGAAGCATATTAACAACCCCTGTAAAACAGCATTGGTATCTAACAAGTGTAAACCCGTAATAAGGTTACCTCACAACCATATACAATCTCCGTTAAACAGTATTGGTATCTGACAAGTGTAAACCGGCCATAGGGTCGCCTCAGATCCATATACAATCTTCATAGAACAACATTGGTATCTGACAAGTGTAAACCCGCCATAGTGTCGCCTCAGAACCATGTTAAAATCTACCAAAAAGGTAACTTAAATCATAATGAATTTTCCCCCTCAAAATAAAAACGACTACTTAAGCCTTTCAATAATGCAATCGCACACTTCTTTAATAACCATCCTCTCAATTGTATAAATAGAAACATGTTAAAAAATGTTTCCAATTCCAAGTTATTGAATTTATATAAAATTCACCAATAAAAATTAATCAGCTGATTTCACGTTAAGCGTATTGACTACCTAAAGAAAGCCGATCCCAGGCCGCAACACAAATTGAAGGCAATCATTTTGTTAAACTTCAAAAATTTTTGCTTAGTATACTCAAACCAAATATTTCAAACATCAATAAATCAAAGTCACCTTCAATTTATGTCATAAATGCCAAACTGAAGTTTTTATTATAATTTTGACAACGATCCTAGGTCATGGATCGAAACGTAAATAAAGTTGATTTTAAAAACTATGAGTGGTTTAATTCCCAAAGAAGATTAACCTGAATACACATGCTGTGTAAGAATTTCAGGGAACTATGTAGGCTAGCTCAGAATATAAATAAGTGCAGGTACGTGTCCAAACAGTTTCGAGACGGAAACCTAATAGCTGCGAAATACCTGCAACTAATGTTAACTGTGCGAAAAGATAAATTGGAAAATATATTAAATCGCCAAATGGTTTAGTGTTGGGAGAACTTGGCAGCCACAGACTGCTTACCTCCCTTCACAACCATTGAAGGTCGGAGAAATAGGGCATATAACTGTAAAACAATAGAAAGTGATCGAACTGCATCTAACAAGAAAGAACATCGCCTATGAGGAAAGACAACAAACAGAATAAGAAGAAAATTGTTGAAAGCATATGTGTGGAGCACAGCACAGTATGCCTATGAAATACGGACAGGCTGAAATGCAGACAGAAAAACGGTAGCAGTCTTTTGAAATGCTCCAGATGTATGAGGACGATAGCATGGACAGACAAAGATAATAACAAATAAGTTACAGAAATAGTAGGGGAACAAGGATATCTGGGGAAAAAGAGAAATAGTAGGGCGGAATACGTTCTAAGGCATTTTTGGGGAATAGTATGTGATATATTACAAGCAGAGATAGGGAAAAAGAGGTAGATGTAGACCTAGATCAGACAGTTATAGATGCAAACTGTGAATATTTCAGGGAAATCTGTAGGTTAGTTCAGAATAGGGAACAATGATGGTACGCGTCTAACCAGTTCTAGGACTGAAGACCTAATGATGATGACACTCAAGAAACATATTTAAAAGGGATCTAGTCGTTTGTGTTGCCTAACTTGCAGGCGGATTATACCCTTTCATTCGTTAAAATTAGGATAGCTCCTGCGTGAATACGGTCACGAGGTGATGCGCCACGCAGATAAGCGGTGCCGTGCTTGCTCGGAATGAAGAACAAAGTGGCCATTTGTATTTGAGAATGTAGTTTAGACAAGATCATCTACAGATGGGCTCCCAAATTTTATATAAGTGGGGCCTCAGAATAGGCGTGCCGGCGTAGAGGCAGGAGGGCTGGTCGTCTTGGGACACAGTGAAGATTTTTATTCCTGTGACACCGGCAAGGCGCTTGATCACGCTTCTCCTTGAAATGGTTCGAGTCGGTATTTGTTAACGGTAAGATCGCAATATTCAAATAATTTATAAAATATCTTTATTTCCTCAGCGCATGACGAAGTAACATACATTTGAAGTACACATGAATTAACTAGATATACGTATAAAGAGACTGGGACAATGTTCGTTTGTTAAGAAACTACAGCTGTTGTTTGGTGTTTTGTTACAACCATTTAGTAAGCAGATTTCAGAAAACGTGCGTCGCAGTTTGATAACTAGGGATGACGGTTTCATTAAATACAGGTATCAAACCTTTTTTTGTTATGTTTGTGAGACCTTGAGTGTGCTCACATAACTTGTAATCGAAAATTGCTTAGTTACACTAAATTTTGTGCATAAAGAACAGCGTGGAAGATTATTGTTACGAAATGCTATTACAATAATTTTGTAAGATATACAGAACATTCACTTATTAAAAGAGATGAGATTCTAAAGTTCATTTCCTGTTTTCTAGAAAATTACTTGCAGATGTCAAAATTTTTATAAGCTCATTATACTTGAATGAGTTGAAATGTTATTTGTCCAAGTTAACTGCACGTGATTCAAATTTTTTTTAAATTAAACTCAATGTTAAACATATGTAAGCCAATAAACAGATCTGAGTATTTGGTATTAGAAACTTGTTATAAAATATTATTAAACTTAAGGTCTTGTTGTGTCAAGGCAGATGTATAAAGAATACAAATTTTATTATTTCATTTTTGTAAACATATTTAGAAAAAAACGAAAAGAGAGAAACTATATTAAATTTCATTTTTGGACTCAAGTTTTTTATTCCATGCACAATTAATTTTACTAAAATTTTTTTTAAAGAAAATAAGTCTTTGAATAATGAAAGTAGACGAATGCTGAAGTAATTTAAAAAACACAGATATGCTACAACTGATTTGTTCTAGGTATTCATTTTTGATTCAAATATCTTTGGTGTGGTAATCCTAACATTATCCACCTGTATTTAATAGTATGCTTTTTTATTAGAAAGCACAAACAGTGTCTTTTTAATAGAAAGTTTGTTGTGTATTTTTTCTTTCAGGGTCTTCGAGATTGAAGAGGTTGTAAGTATGTTCCAGAGGTTTCCAGATGCATTAGTTCAGTAAGTTGTAAGATTTTATGGTGCTTATATCCCATGAGTTTCTGTATCTTCTCATAGGAATAATGAATTTCTAGTGTTATCGTCCATATAGATACAGTGGCGCTCAATCCCCCTTTTTCTTTTTATGTTAGCTTGTTGTAGAGTTTAGACCATCCCCACACCCTTTCTCATTGCTCACCCTTGGGGTAATTCCCAGACTTAGCCGCGAACCAATAAGGCTTCACTTGTATCCAACTAGTGGAGGCCAAATAAAAAAAAAAGGTTACAATCCTAATTCACACTCATTTCTAAGTATAGCATATCCCAAGTCATCCTTTTCAATATCTGATTTCTGTTCTAATGCTGTTAGTTCCTCTCATACATATAAATTTTCTATATATTCTTGCAATCTAAACACTTTCTATACATTTTCTGTAATGACGTTGCCTCCCGTGTCTTTTATATTTTTGCTATACGGTTTTATATCCCTAAAATTCATTCTAGTTAGTGTGTATTCTTCGTCTGTTTTTTCTATTTTCAATTTATTTTGTACCTCTTTGCACTTTTCATCAATCCATTGATCTTTAGCTTTCCTGCATTTGCGTATAATTTCCCATTTTATGGGTTTATATCTCTGTTTTCCTGTTTTGTCTTATCTATTACTGTATTTTCATCTTTCTTCTATTAAATTCAGGAAATCCTTTGTTATCTTCTTTTTGTGTATACCCCAGAATATCTCTGGCCGCGATGTCTAAGCTGGATTTAATGTTATTCCATTCTGTTCCTACTTTCTTAGTATCAGATATTTTCATAATATCTTTCAGCAATTCATTTGAATTTTTTTCAAATTTTTCATGGACATCTTTATCTTATAGTTTCTCAAAGCTAAAGTGCCTTTTCTGTACCTTTTTCAAATTTTAAAATTTAAGAGTGGCCTTCATAATTACGATGCTGTGGTCAGTGTCTAAATCTGCTTCTGTGTAGCTTCTACAGTCTTTTACTTGATTCCTAAACCTTTGTCTAACAAGAATGTAATCTATTTGATATCTTCCTATATCACCTGGTATCTTCCATGTATATCGTCCTCTAGCTTGATGTTGAAATAATGTGTTTGTGATGGTTAAATTGTGTGTCGCAATATTATACCAACCTATTTTCTTTGGCGTCTCTCGTGTCTAATTCAAATAAATCTTCTACCGCACCTTACCTACGCATTAGAATCCCCGTAATTATAAAATCTTCAGGTTCTTTTACGTATCTTAGTATGTCTTCGATATCTTTGTAGATTGCTTCTACGTCACTATAGCTAGAGGTGGGCATGTAAACTTTTATTATTAAGGTATTTACCGGTTTAGATGTTAATTTAAACATGATTACTCTTTTGTTCTTTTGTAAGTAGTTTCGTTAACTCTATCATCACACGCAGACCACTGAACGAACTGCGAATGTGCTGTTATCCGGCCGGGTTCTGTTAACAAATTTATTAGACGACAATATTTGGACAACAATAAGTTTGAATTTATTTTGACAGTTACAATGGAGCAGGTAATATATATATATATATATATATATATATATATATATATATATATATATATATATATATATATATATATATATATATCTTCAATTGTAACTTTCTGGGTAGTGCCATCCATTAAATAAAATAATACATTATAATATTCTTGTTTACGCGTTTCGGTCTACAAGACCATTATCAAAACTTTATTATAGCAAATATTCTTCAATAGCACCTACAAATTTTTACTTATAAACATGTGATTATAATTTTTTCAGATAATTAATCCTTACCTCTATTTCAATTATTTTATAAATTTGTATAGATAAAATTCATTTTAACAATAATATGTAATTCAAACATTTTGGGTCATTAATTAAAATTGTAAACATACACGTTGAAAGCTAAATTAAAACTGTTGATAACATTAATACATTATTGATAACAACTTTTTATCTAATTTACATTATTGTACTAGCAATTATCTATTAAAACTATTCTATTTCTTAAATCTACAGGATTAAACATTATAAATATACACGTTATAACTTTTAACTATATTAACATAACTGATGATTTTGTTATCCCAATTTTTAGTTTACTACTATTTATTTGTTATGTATAATATTATTAAAGATTTTTATAAAACCGTCCTTGTCGGTCTTTGAATTTATGGCATTTACTTCCCTTTGTATGTGTATTACCTCTAAAAAATTCCTCTTAGTATCATGTATTTCGTTGTCTATGATGTTTATTGCATCAAAATTAAAATTATGCATTTTGCTTATGGCGTGATTAGCGAGTGCCGTACATTTATTATTAGTTTTAATTGAGTATTTGTGCTCGTAGCATCGTTTACTAATATATTGTTTAGTACTGCCAATATAAGTACCGGGGCATTCTTTGCAATTTATTCTATATATGACATGTGTTTTATTTTTTCCGGGATATCAGGTTTTAATTTATTAAAAAATTTTTTTGTGTAATTGTGAGGTTTATGTACTACTTTGATATCAAATTTTTTAAACATGTTTTTATTTTGTGAGAAAGGAGCGGATTATATTCTAAGCTTACAAAAGAACCTACTTTGGTATCATTTTTTATTTGTCGTTTATTGTTATTATAAATGTTATGTATTTTTTGTTTTATTACAGGTTCGTAGAACTTTACAGGGTAGTGATTTTCTTTTAATATTTTTTTGACAGTATCTAAGTTCTTCGGTCAAAATTTAGAATCTGCAAGATTTACTGCATTGTCAATAAGATTGTTAATTACATTAGTTTTATATTGAGCCGGAACATTATAGTTATAATTTAAAAATCTACCTGACCAAATGTTCTTTGTATGCCAGTTTGTTAATATCTTACCGTGTTTATTATACAAAATTTTTATATTTAAAAAGTTAATACTATGGTCCGTTTCTTTTTCATAAGTGAATTGTAGTTTAGGCTGAAATGAATTGAATATTTTTAAAGTATTATTAATTTCATTAGTAGGTAAGCACTTAATACAATCATCCACGTATCTTTTATAAAAGTGTGGTGTATAACTCAACTGGGGAATAACAGTGTTTTATAATTCCTCCATAACTAGGTTTGCTATTGTAGCTGAAATGGGTGAACCCATGGCAGTACCAAATACTTGGGAGTAAAATGTATTTTCAAAATTAAAATACGTTGATTGTAAGCAGAATTTTGTACCATTTAAAAATTCTTCAAGAGGCAAAGGAGTATGTTCTTTAATATTAATTCAATTTTTCTTATTGTATTTAAAGCTAAATTAATTGAAACATTAGTGAAAAGTGAAATGACATCTAAGGATATAATAATATTGTTGTTGGGAATATATTGTTTTTATAAATTTTTGAAATTCCCTGTGTTTTTTATATGAAATTCAGTTTTTCCTAAAATTTTTGAAATGGTTTCGGCAAGGAATTTTGATAATTGGTATGTTGGTGAATGTATATTACTAACTATTGGTCGCAATGGGATTCCGTCCTTATGAATTTTTGGGACACCATATATATAAGGTGCGTGTCCATTATGACAAATTAGTTTATTTTTTGTTTCTATAGAAATTTATTTCTTTTTTAACCAAGTATTTATAAGACTATTCATTTCGTTTTGTACTTTACACGTAGGATCAAATTTTTCTTTTTTATATGTTGAACCATCACTTAATAGTTTATTCATTTTATTAATGTATTCATTTTTGGACATAATTATGGTTTTACTACATTTGTCTGCCTGGGTAATATTATCTATATATATATATATATATATATATATATATATATATATATATATATATAGAGAGAGAGAGAGAGTGATTACATAATATATACAATGATTACAAGCTACAATAGGACATAAATATATACAGGAGTTACAGGCTAAACTAGAACATAAATGCATACAGTGACCACAAGCTAAACATAAACATAAATATATACAGTGAAATACAAGCTAACAAGAACATAAATATATACAAGAGTAATAAGAAGTTGCTCGTGTGCGTCCGTCCGCGGCGTCTCGATACGCCTTCTTCACAGCAAACCTGCTGGGGTCGTCTGGATGGACGAGTATTGGCTCTACGTCGAAACGCCGCCCATGCAGCGCGGTGGCGTCGGACGTGCTTTAGGCTAAAGAAAGCACGAAAGCGTCGGCGTCGTTGTGCTGCCTCCGGCTCAGAGCAGAGCCGAGGTCTTCTTCGACGGGGCACCGGGCTAGGAGAAGCGCCAGGGCGTCTGCGTCGTCGGCAATATCCCGGGCCAGGAGAAGCGCCAGGGCGTCGGTGGTGGCTCTGGCTAGGGAAAGCGCTGAGGTCTCCACTGTTCCTCTCTAGGCTAGGAGAAGCGCTAGATGGTTGGATCCAGTGACGGTCTGCTTAAAAAGAAGCGGAACGTGACACTCTCAGTGTCGCTATGACGGCCATTTAACTCTCTTGTGAGTTTTTCGGCTTGATGGTTTTGAGGTGTTGGAATTTGGTGGTTGGTGTTAGGGGAGTAATACAAGCTATGAAGTATGTTATAATATGATTGTGAAAGATGATTGTTGATCGATTGATTGTACAAAGATATAAATATAAATGATGTGATATATAAATGAAGTTGATAGTAGGTGTTGGGTTAG